>JAOXYA010000019.1:10533922-10544997 GCA_028565675.1 Sorex palustris
TAAGTTTTCTATATTTAACTCAAAAGTGTTTCTTCATTATAAAGCCTTTGCTTGGACTCTATTACGATAAAATTGACTATATTTTTTTGAGTTTCTATCCCAACCTGTTAAATTTTAAAATAATCTCTTTTATGTTTCATGCATATTTTGGTATGTCTATTGTCTCTATGAAATATTACATTTTCTTAAGATTTAGTGCTTGTTTTTGACAGTATGCTAAATTTATTTTGTTTGTTTGATTGAGTAACTAAATATATACCCCTACAGAATTTCTTTCTTTTAGGGGCCACACTTGCCGGTGCTATTCCTGGATCGTGTTGAGGGAATTTCTCAGAGAATCATATATGGTGCTGGGGATTCAAAGCACAGCAAGGCCACCCTAACCTCATGCAAGGCAAATGCCTTCTCTCCAGTACTATCTCTCCAGCCCACCAGATTTTTATTTTTAGCACAGTAGGCTCTTATATGTTGTGTCCTTAGCATGATAAAATTCTATATTGCTAAATATTATAAGTGAAATTAATGCTTTATATGAAATAATTATCACATAATTTCCTATCCTCAGTTTTTTCTAAATCTCATACACAGATTTATTTCTTTAGTCTTGTATTTAACACATTGATGAGATAGAACTTAAGTCAATTTCTATACTGACTTGTAAGAACTAATAACATTTGGGGGGACATTGTCTTTAAAATATCCACCTTTTCATTATTCAGTCATCATTGCCTCTTGCTAGTTATAGTAAATAAGTAGAGTCAACCACTTATCTCTCTTCATTTTGTCATTTAATTTGATTCCATTGAACACATATTAGAAATTTGTTAATGTGAAATGTAGATTGGAAAGATTTCATTAGTTGTTTAAAGGCATAATCTTCTTTACTTCTTAAGAAATTTGTTCATAATGTATCGAGAACTTAGTCTTTTATGGGTATATGCATGTAGGATATAAAGGTCAGCTGGAGCGGTAACACAGCAGGTAGGGCGTTTGCCTTGCATGCGGCCGACCCAGGTTTGATTCCTTCATCCCTCTCAGAGAGCCTGGAAAGCTACCGAGAATATCCTGACCAAACAGCAGAACCTGGCAAGCTCCCCGTGGCTTATTCAATATGCCAAAAACAGTAACAAGTCTCACAATGGAGATGTTACTGGTGCCTGCTCGAGCAAATTGATGAACAACAAGACAACAGTGCTACAGTGCTACTGGACACCTAACCAGTGTTGACTGCTGAGAAAGCTGGTGCTTTGTGTTCCTGCCCCATGATTGAAACTCTAATCCCCCTTCCATTTTTTTCTTTTGTCCCCCTTTTTAAAAATGATTATGAAAAAATTGGTCATGATTGGGTTTTAGTCATACAGTGTTCCAGCACCCATCCATCCGCAGTGTACATTTCCCACCACCAATGTCCCCAGTTTCCCTACCAACCCTCCCCTCCCTCACCCCTATGGCAGGCACTTTTCTTTCTCTTTCTGTCTGTCTGTCTGTCTGTCTGTCTCTCTCTCTCTCTCTCTTTCCTTTTGGGCATTAGGATTTGCAGTACAGATAGTGAAAGGTTATCAGGTATATCCCTTTACCTACTTTCAGCATTCACTTCCTGTCCAAAATGATCATTTTCAACTGTTGAAATAATGGTCCCTTCTCTATCCTAACTGCCCTTTGCCTGCATACACTTGAGGCAAGCTTCCAACCATTGGCCAGTCCTCCTTTTTTATTTCTCTAAAAGTTTGCATTAGGGGCTGGGGCGGTAGCACAGCGGGTAGGGTGTTTGCTTTGCACACAGCTGACCTGGGTTCGATTCCCAGCATCCCATATGGTCCCCAAGCACCGCTGGGGTATGGGGGGGGGGTGCGGCGCTCTGTGTTCAGGAGCCACACCTGGTGGTGTTCAGATCACATGCAATGCTGGGATTCAAACTAGGATTACAGTCACAACTGCATGCAACACAAACACCTTAATCTCTGCACTCTCTTTCCAGCCTCTGTATTATTTCTTTAATTCTCTTTTAATTTTTTTTTTTAAGGAATGTTTGTTTTGAACACCAGTTGATCAGGTATTGGGATTCCTAGACTAGACATTCTAGATTTCTAATCTTTTGTGTGTGTGTGGAGGGGAGGTGAGGGGGTGGTTGCCACACTTGGCAGTGTGTAGGGGCTCGTTATGCCAGGGATGAACCCAGCCTCCGGCAGGCTCTCAAGGCCTCGAGCTCTTTCCCTAGTCCCTGATTTTCTTCTGCCTTTCATTTTGCTACCCTCCACCACGCCTCTACCCCCACATCACATTTTTATTTTGGGGCCACACCCCAGTGATGCTCAGGGATCCTTCCAGACTCTGCTCAGGGGCCATGCCTGGCAGTGCAGGGGTTCCAACTAGGATCACGACTGCGGCTGCATGCAAAGCAGGCCTTTACACTGTCTCTCTGGTTCTCATCACTAATTTTTTTGTCCTTATTTTGTTACATTGCTGTTTGTTTTCTCTCTTTTTTTTTTCTTTTTGGGTCACACCCCGGAGATGCACAGGGGCTATCCCTGGCTCTGCATTCAGGAATTACTCCTGGCGGTGCTCGGGGGACCCTATGGGAACAAACCTGGGCCGGCCACGTGCAAGGCAAATGCCCTACCTGCTGTGCTATTGTTCCAGCCCTGTTATTTTTCAAACTTTTAATTTATGAGAATTTTTGTCAAGCTACCTGTGGCATATTCGATATGCCAAAAACAGTAACAAGTCTCATAATTTGTTGTGAGATGTTACTGTTGCCTGCTCGAGCAAATCCCTGCTGGAGCAAATCTATGAACAACAGGAGGACAGTGCTACAGTGCTACATAGTGTGTGTATTCTTGTTGACACCATGGGTTTTGGTAAAATTTCTTTTCCTTTTTCTCCTACTACTGGCCTCGCTGCCGCTCCCCGAGTCTGGGCACCTGTGTCCGTGTGCTTGTTTGGGACTTGCTCAGGCTCACGCTCGACTGTCCAGGTCCCAGCTGAAGTGGGGCTTGTGGGCGAATGGCCTCCTGAAGAGTGAGGCAGTGGATCTGTGAGCCTTCATTTGCAGCTTTGGCAGTGCTGGGGCAGGAACTCGGCCTGACGACCCTTTATGCTGGGGCCCCTCCGAGTTCACGCCTGGTGGCTTTTTCTGCGCTGCTCTGTTTCCGCAGCACGCCTCGCCTCCTGAGGGGCCAGGCCTGCACTCTGGGAGCTGACTCCAGGGAGGGAGGCCGACAGTCCCATCATCCGCCCTGCACTTCTCCTTAGCTACCATTTTCAGCCCCAGAGGATTGATCTCCTGAGTGTGAAACTGGTCAGGTCAGTCCCAGCAGGGAACAAGCGGCAGCTGTCCCACGGAGGTGTGGAAAGGCAGCTGCCTGCTGGGATTCTGCTGGGGAAAGCTCCCCAGGTCCTGGGGCCGCCTCTGACCACTCAGTCCTGGCACCCTGGCGGCTTGCCTGGCGGCCGAGGAGGGTGACGGAATAAACACCAAGTTGAATGATCAGCCTGCCTTCTCCTCGCAGGCTGAGCCTCCTCCGAAGAGCAACTGGAGACAGAAGCACGAGTCCTTCATCCGCACCCTGCGCCAGGCCCGGGAGATCCAGCAGGTCATCGCCAAAGGCGGAAAGCCCTCGGAGCTGCTGCCTATCCCCCCGGCAGAAAACCCGGACTATGTACAGTGTCCTCACTGCAGCCGCCACTTTGCTCCCAAGGTGGCTGAGCGGCACGTCCCCAAGTGTAAGACCATCAAGAACCGCCCTCCGCCTCCAAGGAAGCACTGCACCTGAGCAGGGAAGGGCAGAAACCCCCAGGGGCCGGGAGGTGCGCTTCTCCTCGGCGGTAAACCCAGGTAGAACCCTGGGAGGCACAGTGCAGGGCAATGAGACACCTCCCAGACCAGGCCCGCTGCAGAGGGGAGGCGGAGAGGGAGCTGGGCTTCCTCTGCGCCCCGCTGCGGGCTGCGGTGCCTCTGTTCTGCCCGAAGGCACAGTGGAGATGCCCACTTGGTCTGCGGGGCAGAAAGTGGCTGCACTAAAGCTCTCTCCTCAAAAGCCCGCCTGTGCCATCTTCCTGCCACACCTCAGCATGTGCCCGTGGTTCCTGTGAACTCCTCCCGCTCCGTAGGAGCTCTCCCCAGCAGAGGCCCAGGCTTGCCAGGGGGAATCTCTTAGAAAGAGAATGAGCTTTGGCTCCAAGGTCAGTGGAAGCCTCTTTGGACCTCGCAGGAGCAGGGTCTGCTGTTGGTTAAAAGCCAGTATGTCAGGTTAGGGCACACCGGACCCTACCCTTGGTGTACCGGGTCATTTTTCTTTTCTTGGGGAGGAGAGACAGCCTGCAGGCTCAGGGGCACTCCTGGTGGTGCCTGGGGGAGCATCATGGTACCGGACCCCCATGGGGCCTCCTGCAAGGGTAACACGGGCTCCAGCCCTCTGCTCGTGTGGCCCTGGGAGCCTCATCTTCGGGCGGGGCCATCATGGTCGGAGTTGCACACTATGTGCTCTGTCGTGGCTCTTTCCAAATGAACTTCATATGTTAAGCAAAAAGGCAGACACTTCATTCGCAGCTATTGTGAGCACTCTGCTTTTTCGAATCAGGATGGATAGCAGGCTTTTAAAAAGGAGGCAGCAAAATGACTAGCAAAGCAGGACCCTGCGGGGTCATGTGCCCTGCTGATATGCCACAGTCAACTTCCAGATCTGAAAGTGAACTTTGCAGGGACAGGCACCAGGCTGTTTTCAATTTTCTATGTCTGATCATGTCCCGTACGAGAAACCTTTGTAATCAGACACTCGATAAATGAGGTTTTAGGGATTTCAGATTGAACAAGAATGAATCTTTGACCTGTCCAGTGGGAGAAGGGATTAAGTAATGTCATACTGGGCTAATGTCAGCGCAGATAAGAGAAAGCCAGCACCTCGGAAAGGCTGGCTGGGCTGTCGTCCCAGGAACATTACTCAAACTGTTAGTTTTTTTTTGGGGGGGGCAGGGGGGCACACCCGGCAGTGCTCAGGGATCACTCCTGGTGGGCTTGGGGACTACATTGGGTGTTGGGATTGAACCCAGACCTGTTATATATAGGCAGATACCCTACCTGCTATAGTATCTCTCTGGCCCCTCAAATTGTTTAGTTTTAATACAAAAGGGGAAAACGTATCTTAATCTAGATACTTAATCTAGACTTTTAGGGGTATTTCCCTCAGCAACAGATAAACACTCCTCTGCATCTTCTGGGTGTCGGGGCTCACGGATGAGACCGATTTGAAATGAGAGTTTAATGCATTAGCGGTGAAGATGCTACCCTGAAAATAGGGAAGTATTTTAAAAAACAGCATGTTGAATTGCTTTGTGTTCTAAATTGTTGCAAAGGAAAAGAATGATCACATAATGAACTTCTGGTTGAAACCTGGGGCAGAGAACCACACTCTCCATTCCCTGGACACATTTAATGAGGCAGTGTTTCACACACAGGATAAAAGCAAGAGATGGTAAGAATGCCCTGTGGCTGGGCTGCAAAGTGGACTGCTTTGCCCCACAGATGTTTTATTTGGCTGGCATATTTAAAACAATGTGACATTTTAAAAAATTGCAGTATAAAAAATGTCTTGAAAACGTGGGAGTTGTAATAACACTGGGCCAGCAGCAGCTCTGCACAGCACCAGCCAAGTGGGGATTAGAATCAGTTGTGGGCCAGAGAGAGTGTAGGAGTCAAGGTGGCATTTGCCTTGCACGTGGCAGACCAGGGTTCAATCCCTGGATACTGCATGTAGTCTCCAGATCTCTGTGTGTATGGCCCCAAATCTAAGAAAATGAAACAGTGGCTGTTTCTGACTAGACAGAGTGCTCACATCCTTGCTGGCCAACTGCAGACTTTGCTGGTTGCCTTTGGCCTTGGTCAAAGGTTTTTCCCCACAGGCACTGGACTTTAGGATGTCTGAACCAAGACCAAAGATCAGGGCCCTCAAGGGAGAACAAATGTGTGTCTGGAGGGAGCAGGAGTCAATTCTTACGTTGCCAAAGAGGCCCTCAATGGCAACATATTTAAGCCTGGTTTTATTGGAAGTATCTATTGTATTTTAAATTTAACTTCATCTGATCTTTGGGAAGAGGTAAGAATTCCAAGATGGCAGAGAGTAATTGTGTAAATGCATGCTGCTGGTAATGTCCAGACACCATGGCCATTTAACTAAGGAACTTTAAGTACATACGCTTTCAACTTCAAAGTTCAAAAGATTATGGGTTTTGGTGCCAGAGAGAAAGCGGACAGGGTCCTTGCCTTGCAAGTGGCCAACTCAGGTTCAATCTCTGGCACCCTGTAAGATCCTGAGCCCTGCCAGGAGTAATCCCTAAGGAAAAACAGGAAAAGTCCTGAGCATCACTGGGTGTGGCTTTAGAACAAAATGAAAACTAAAGGACTGGAAAGATGTCATGGTGAGACTCCCATGGAAAAACATATTTCAAAGTGTATGCAGATATGCTGAGATAATCTTCCCTCAAAGCTGAATGTTTAATAAAACACAGGACGTTTGGGCCAACATTTATTTGCTTTTGGCCAATCAACTTATCACTCGTCACAACTGTGCAGTACAGAGATGTTGTTAGGGTGTTTTTCTCCCTAATGTTCATAATTCTGTGAGGTTTGGTGACATGTTTCTTTCCATAATCACTGCAGCCAATAAATGATTTTTGCTTTGCAGCAGGAAGGAAAATACTTTATAGTCCTGACTATAGTCTACTCTTATCTGATACTACCATACATACCTACCTTGGAGGCCCAAGAAGGCATTTAATTGAGTTTACTTACAATACATCCTCACTCCAGAGTTGTTCTATTATGGATCTTTCTAAATATATGGTAAACCAAATGAAATGTGAGTTGAAGGCTACTTTTGCTTTAAATGTAGTGGAATACTTAGCCAAGAGATGTTATACCTTGGCTGTGTTACTCAGGAGACAAGTACAGTTCAGCCTCTTTGAAGGAAAAGGTTTATAAATACCAGCTGGCATTATCACTTGGAAAAGCTCGTGAGATTGAAGAGGTAAGTACAAGAGGGTCTTCCTCTTCTAATGGCTCCTCCGCCCTCCTCCCAGCCCCTTCCTTTATTTTAAGCACTGTATTTTATAACTTATGGGGAGAAAACTAGCAGAAATCATTGTTAGCAAGAAAAAGAAATCGAAAAGAAAAGGCAAGGACTTATTTCTGTTACGACTATTTATATAATATAAAGACTCGCTGAATCAGACTCAGAAACGCCTGGAACCTAGTCTTTTGTCCCTACCTATGGAAGGTCTGTATGCAAGCTTACTGAAGCAGAGAACTCATTGAGAGTTTAAACGTTTATTTAAAACAGAAATGCCAAACCACTTTACCTTCAACCTTTCAAACAATCCAGCTCACAGTAAGCTACTTCTTTGGCAACAGTGTCAGAGCAGAGGGGTAACTCAGGTTATACTTTAACTCAAAAAAGCATCACTACTGGAAAACTTAAAACACTTCGCATAAGAAAAAAAAAATAGGACAAAATATAAGAGAATGAGTGATGACAGAAAACCACTCAAAGGCATTTCTGCTGCCTCACACTTTATCCACTGCCACCTTTGAACTGGTTCCTGTTTGCATAGCTGTTTGGTGGGAAATATCATACAGCCGTGTCAGGCACAATCAAAGTGCAAACTGTCTCTAAAGGCACAGAATTTATATTCTCAGCCAGATTAACAGTAAACCTAGACTTCCCAGGGGAACATGCTAGCGAGCACGACCACTGCGCTCTGCTGCTGGCGGATGACCCCGGCCCCGAGCAGCGTGCTCCCCCTTCACACGCCCCTGGCGACACGCCGTGTTCCGCAGGTCCACGGCAGGGTCAGTGTGTGCCAGCCAGACCCACAGGGCTCCCGCCTCTCAGGCCTGCTGAGATGGTGAGCATGAGGGCTACAGAACAGGAAAGGCCTTCAATGATTAAGTCTTCACAAGAGTCAAAGTTGCATTCACATGATGAACCGGAACCCACTGTCAGGGTGTATAGCAAACCCCCACGTCCCCAGAACTTGTCACCTTTCTACAGGGTTGGGCCCTTCCCTTATTTTAAGGAAAGGCTTCAGTGATTACATTAGTACCATTGTACTAGGCTTCCCAGAATTGAGAAAACAATGGGAACATCAAACCAAAAAGATCCCATTGAACAGAGTTGCCCATCCCAGCCATGAGTTTTCCCCCAAGCACCTGCCTTTACTCCACCAGTTTTAGAGAAATGGCTGAAATTTCATAGCACATTCTTTGAAAATGTTGAACATATTCCCAAACTTACTTTTTTTTTAAGTATGGGAAAATGAAACAAAAATTAATTTAAGGAGAGAGGATGTGAGATTCACCAAAGCATGTCTTATAGAAAAGCACATTTCATAAGGCTAGGTGAAACACAGCTCACATCCTTAACACTGGCCTCAACTGGAAGAAATTCTATTCTTCTAGGACACTATTGCTCCCTTTGGAAAGCTGACTCGCTCCTGCCTACCAGGACACGACAGCACGGGCACAGAGGGGAGCTCTCGGCCAGGTTCTTTTCTTTCACTTGGCAGGTTCTACCTGTTCAGTGAGGCTTCCTGGACTACTAGGGTTTGGTGCTGGCTTTAGGCTACTCATGGAGGAAAAATGAGACAAACTCACTGATACGGCTTCATAAAACACCGAAAGGGGAAAAATACTGACTAGACATATGGGAAGGGAGTGGCTGGGGCCGGCTGCCACCCAAACTCCAGGAGCCTGAAGGTGATGGGCGGGCAGAAAGCTCTGTCACCTGAGGCCTTCCAGTAAAGGCAGCCAAAGGGGACCTCTCCCTCATGTTTTTCTTTCTCCTAAAAACCTGGATGTTAAAACCCCACTGACTCGATTCCTATCAGACACCTCATCTCTTAGGTCTCTTCCACAGCGAGACAAGCTTACCCTGTACTGGCCACAGCCTGAAACTCCAGCTCTGGGACGTGGAGGGCCCTGTCCTTTCCCCTCTGCTCCTTACTGAAGACACTTCAGTCAGCCCTCAGAGGGAAAGCTAAGCCCACTTTCCCCCTAAACCATGGAGCTGCATGATGTGACTGAACTTTCTAGATCGACTACACAGACACCTTTTCCTGTACTCAGGGATCCCGAGAGGGCTCTGAGCCCTTTGACCACTCTCCGGGGGACCCTGAGCGAGCCAGGCTTGGTTCCAGCCCATTTCAGCTTCACACTTTCCCTCTTCCACCCAGAGGTGCATTGCCTGGTGTTGAATCCCCGAGGCAGCTTCCAAGTAATGGTGAAATGATGAATGGGATATAAGCTGCTACCAGTGAAATTAAAGTGAGCATGTGTCTCCTCTTCAAAGGTGGGGTCCCAGATGAGGTACAGAGCTGCTGTCGCTATGGCAGTCAGGACAAAGCCAGGGCCACGGGGCCCTTCCATCCTCCAAACAAAACCACTCCTAGATCCTAGCTAAAAGGCAACGCCACTCTCCCAGTGTCTGTGGAAAGTGCTCCAGACCCTCCGCCTCGCGCTCCTTGTCTGCAAGTGAACAAAGCCAGGAAAGCGCGCTCTGCATTCAGTAAGTGTGCTGTGAAGTTCTCTGCACCCCAGTTTCCTGGAGGCTACACAGGCTCATGAGACTAGAGGCTGGGTCGACAGGAGTCTGTTCCTAGGAGGCACCAGGAATCGGAATCTAAGTCAGGCTTTGGATCCATCTCCATTTCTTCCTTTGCTGTCTGCGTTCCTTTGGAATGCATCCCCACCTGTGCAGGTAAAACACAGTTCCCATTAACAACACGGCCACCACCAACTCACAGCAGTTCAGGATAGATTTTCTTTTTCCTATTTTTTTGTTTTTTGGGCCACACTTGGCAATCCTCAGGGGTTACTCCTAGCTCTGCAATCAGAAATCACTTGGGGTCCATATGGAATGCTGGGGAATCAAACCTGGGTTGCATGTGCAAGGCAAATGCTTTCTCTACTGTGCTATTGCTCTGGCCCTCAGGAGAGATTTTCAATGCCAAACTTTTATTTTTTCAATGTAGGAGAGAAGGGGGAACCATCCCTAGCATTGTGTTTACGGGATCATGCAGTTCTGGGGATAAAACCCTGGGCTCCTACACAGAAAACAAGAGCCTGAGGCCCGGACACCATCTCCTGGCCTTAAGCATCAAACACTTAATTTCTAGCCATAGTTTTGTGAGAAGTCATAAAACTCTTTTTTTGGACGGGTAGAGGGCACACCCAGTAGCACTCAGGGCTTATTTCTTGATCTGTAGTCAGAGATCACTTCTGGCAGGCTTGGGAGATCATATGAGGTGCCAGGAATTGAATTTGGATAGGCTGTATGCAAGTCAAGAATCTCTACTGCTCCTCACAATACTATTTTTTAAAATTTTTTGATAGAAATCTTCCTGCCTGCCACAGCTGTCAGTAACCTAGGCTTAACTCAAGAGTTCTACTTTCCAGAGTACTTTCATAGACCTTACTTTACTTAATCCTCAAAATCATCATACAAAGTGGAAGGTAGTATTTATTCTCTTAGGTAAGAAACCAGGGCTCACAGAAACAAAGGAATTTTTTTCCAACTACATATAGCTGGTAAATGGCAAAGCCAGAGGCTGAACCACATTTCCCAGTCCTGGCTCACTGGAAGAGCAACACTAGAATCAGTATCAGCATCATTAGACCTATGAAGTATTTGTTTCCAAAACATTTAATAAGTTGGCTCTAATCAAGTCTTAAACCTAACTTCTAATAGAAATAACAGGGGAAAAAAGAAAATAAGCAGTGCCCCAGGAAAACCAGCCTCATCCAGAATGTGGGACATCTGTGTTAAAATGACCAGTTTCTTAAAGTCCGTAACTGAAAATGAAATTCTATCTATCTATCTATCTATCTATCTATCTATCTATCTATCGCCAGAGAGAGAGCATAGAGGGTTAGGGTATTGCCTTGCTTGTGAACGTCCAGGTCCAAATCCCTGGCACTGCATACCCCTGGAGCATCACTTGGAGCAATCCCTGAGCACTGCTGGGTGTGGGGTACCCTCTCCTGAAAAGTTTATACTGTAACGCATCCATCGTGTGTTTAAAAT
>JAOXYA010000019.1:10549418-10565543 GCA_028565675.1 Sorex palustris
TGTATAACTGAAACCCAAGCACAAAAGTTTGTAAGTCTACAACTGTACCTCATGGTGTTTCACTAATAAAAAAAAAAACCAAAACAAACAAACAAACAAAAAACACCCAAAGATTTTCTATCTCTTTGGGAAGTAAAAAGGACAGCAAAACCGAAGATACTGTTCCAGGTAGAGCAGCTGCCAGATAGATAAAGGGATGTTTGGACTACTGAGAGGTCCTGACAAAGGAATCTGTACAGAAGGCATTACCTTTCGAAGCCAGCCTGGACAGGAGCTGCTGGCCCCACTGCTGATAACCACGGCCTCCGTGGGACTGACTAAACCTTCTATTCCTCGGTCTGCTTCCATTGTTCCTCGAAAGCCTCCACTCGGATCAGGAGTTTCTGATTCCTGTTGACTGTCTTCCTCTTCTCCCCCACCGCCATTTCCTGGGCCAGAGCTCTGTACCACTGACATACACAGCACAGAAGTAAAGGGTTTGTTACATCGTACGGACAGCTGCCACCTTGCATCCCCAGAGATCCCCTACATAGGTTCTTAGAGTTGCATGAAGAGGAATAACAGTTTTATATATATCTATATGACTAGATTTTTAATTCTTGTACAAGGTACATGAATATTTTCATATGAAAATTTCACTGCTACTTCCCAGACCTGCTTACCTCTACACTGAGCGCACTTTATCCATGTTCTAAAGCATCACAGAACGGGCACCCAACAATGGTCAACAATGGTCCAAGCCTAGTATACTACTTTAACAGAGATATTCAACTCTAGCACCCTTAATTGAGGCTTGTCTTGTACAAAATGCTCTTTAACACCTGAGTTAGAGGTGTTTACTCTTGAATTTTCACCTAGCTATTCTGAAGCTTGCAGAACTAAACTGGAGCTTCCCAATATAGCAGCACTAGCCATACACAGCACTTATTTTTTAAATAAAAATAAAAACCCAGTCAGTGCCTCAATCACAAGTTTTTTTTTCTTTTTTTGGGTCACACCCGGTGATGCTCAGGGGTTATTCCTGGCTCTGTGCTTAGGAATTACTCCTGGTGATGCTCGGAGGACCATATGGGGTGCTGGAGATCAAACCCGGATTGGCTGCATGCAAGGCAAATGCCCTTCCTACCATCACTTTAGCCCCATGAGCCACTTTTCAAGTGCTTAACAGTCCCATGTGGCTAGAGGCTACTCAGATGGCCAGTGCAGACACCGAGCATTTACACTGCTGCAGAAAGAGCTACAGGGAAATGCAGAACCAGAGTATCACCTTATTGTTCTACCCCTTGCCTTGCAATTCTCTTCCTTCTCTGGCCTGCAACCCAGATGGAACTACTACATAACTTTGTACTTATCATTTCTATTTTTATTTTTGGGTCATGCCCAATGGTATGAGCCTACTCCAGGCACTACTACTTGGTGGCCCAGGCAGTGCCAGGGACCAAACCAGAGGCTCCTACATACAAAACATGAGCTCTGGTCCTCTGAGCCATTTCTTTGGTCTTGGGTTTATCATTTTTTTGGTTGGCTGGTTTTGGATCCTCATCCTGGAGGGTCTGAGCACTTCTGGATGTGGCCCCTCAACATCCCCAAAATCTTCAGAGTCAGAGAAATAGTTGACAGGACTGCACATATGATTTGCATACAGGAGACCCGGTCAGATCTCCTGCACCACACGGTCCCCTAGTAAATGTCAGGAGTGAATCTCAAGCAGAGTCGGGAGGATCCCATGAATATAGCTGAGGCTCCAAATCAATCCCCCACCCCCACTGCCCCATAAGAATTTTTAATTTTCCAGCAAGACAGCTTTGCTTAGGAAAGATATGTTTGTGACAGTAATATGAACAACGAGATACTGAGCAAAAGGAAACTAACTAAAGATATGTATATGTGTGAACTAAAGTTCAACTCCACATCTAATTTGAACTGTTTCTTTTTAGAAAGATCAATCTTTTTATTTTGGGTCCTTATTCTACAAAATATCAGAATACAGTTTGTGAAAAATAAAGTGTTCTAGCACTGTAACACTAGATGTGTTCTAGCAATGGAAAACTAGAAAGGAATAAATATTCGGCTTCCTGGCAATTCCAAATAACAAAGACCCATAGATAAAGCAGTGAAAAGAACACAATCAGAATCTGGTTTTGTAGCACTATTTCCACACACAGGAATTACCCCTGGGAAGGCTGTGGATCTAAAGAGCAGACAGAATCTATAGTCTACCAAGGAAAGGAACAATGCATATTCACATAACAAAGTTGGACAAACCACTTAATTACTTCCATATGCTTGGTGGCAAGGATGTACTCTCTAGCTTTGACCACAATGTAAAAGTTTTTACTGTGAAATCTACCCAAATAGTATTCTTCCTCTTGACTACTGTATTACACATTTCCCAAATATATATTCTGTTAACCTTTTTGGGAAGACTGTGAAATCCAACCCAATGGCCCACACCTCAGAAAAGCACTGGTATCCAAGCCATGGCTACTTACCAGTTCTGATGGATAAGCTGCTGCTATTGGAACGGATGGTCTTGGAATTCAATACTTTCTCTGAGGAAAAATATTCAGTACATAAGCACTCTTTATAGGCACAAACCGGAAAAGAAGACTAGGACAGGGAGTGAATTTAGGCAATCACCGCTATTTCTGAGTGTAGATAAGTTTATGGTTATTTACATTTTAGATTTTCATATAAAAGTCAATACTAGCTACTCTAGACAGATTCCCCATGTAAAGCAGTGGCTCTCCAGAGTGGCTGTTCTCTGAGTGTCTGGGAAACTACAAAGCACCCACGCTTCGGTGCCAATCCCGAGACTCAGATTCAATTTGTCAGGGATAGGGTCTAGGGAATAGGATTTCAAAAAGGCCCTCTGCCTCCTCAAGTGACTCTTAAATTCAGCTGGTTTTGACCTGATCATTGAAAGAATGAACGTATTGTGAAAGGTCACATGGGCTTTTATAAAAATCTAGTTCATAACAAAGTCAGCCTTAGGCAGAAAGCTGTCACAATTTAGCTTCTACAGGTGGATGGAACATTATCCACAAAGCTTGAATACAAATAATAAATAGATTATTAGAATTAGCACATTCTAAGGTGAGGGGGGCTGAGCCCAAGGATACGTGACACTGGCCAGCTTGGGACGCTACTGCATCTGGCCCCTTTAGAACACTTGTTTCTAAGAACACGACCCCATCAAACCTTAAGTGTGGCAGACCCTATCCAAGCCACCCCACCACTACAGATGAAACCCTTACCAACAATGAGGATGGTGTGCCAGCCCCGGCAGGACAGGTCTGGGACATGATGCAGAGATCCAAAAATAGGCCGAGGCCACGAGGTACAGATATCAGAGCCATGTGGTCTGTCTGTGGGGGTCATTGCCAGGCGACCATTACCACCATTGCCCCAAGCAAAAATGTGGTTATCTAGAACAAAGAAATCAAACAACAATAGTTTAATACAACATTGGTTTCCCAGCCGTGTGCCTGAGAGCTAGCAAGATTTCCCACTGGATCCCAAACGAGGGAAGGCAGCTGTTTATCCCCGTATCTAGACTAAACTCTTCCTGATCCCACTCAGGTAATATGACCGTGACTCCTAAGTGCTGCCAATCATTCAACTTCCTTATTAACCTTTGGGGGGCTGCCAACCACCTCTCCCCCATACACTTGATGACAGGTTCTGCTCAAGGTATAGGAGATACGAGCACTGACTAAGAGTTTCTACTCTCTGGTGCTGACATTTGGTGGGAGACATCTATTTAGGTAGTTGGAACTTCAGATAGTGTTTCGTGCTATGAGGACAACAGAAAGAAAAGTGGAACAAAGTAATGGTAAAAAGAGCAAAAGAGGGGTCAGAGTGACAGTACAGCAGATGCTTGCCTTGCATGCAGTCAACCAGGGTATTGGTCCCTCATGTCCAGTAGGGTCCCCGAGCACTGCCAGGAGTAACCAGAGTGTAGAGCCAGGAGTAACCCTGAGTACTGCTGGGTGTGCCCTACCCCGCAAACTCAAACAAACAAAAGAACAAAGCAGAAATAAGGAATAACAGCAGGGTATCATAATTTTGGGTATGGTGGGTAGAGAAGTACTGGCTGACACCTGGGCAGACAGCAAGGGGAGAGACAATGTGGATATCTAGGGAAGGATTTTCCAGGCAGAGAAAGCTCAAGTGCAAAAGCCCCAGAGATAACTCTGTGCTTTACAAACAAGGGACATGAAGGTGCTTCAGCCAGAGCAAAGATGGAGAAGGGACAGTGGTTGGAGAAGAGCCTGGAGGCAGCTTGTAGGTTATGGTAATTCACGACTTTTTTTTGTACTGGCAGAGGCAGGAAACACCAGAGGGTCAGAGCAGCAGACTCTGCCATGAGCAGACTCTCACAAGGTAACAAGGGCAGAGCGAGGAGAGGAGCTGGAGGAGTATGAGAAGCAGCAGGACAAATTCTGAAGGCAGACAACAGGACTTGCTGATACACCAGCTGCAGCCATTAAGATGGAGCTCCCATTTACCGAGCTGGGAAGGCAGAAGGAGAAACAGGTGTGGACAGAAAACCAGACATGCAATTTAGCATATAACGTTCATTGGAGATGCCTATAACTTATCTATGCCAGGGCATTTTATAATGAAAATTGCTATTATTGATTAACTTAGGATGACATGAGGCTGTAGCGATAATACAGCAGGCAGGGTGCTTGCCTTGCATGTGACCAAGCCTGGTTCGATCCCTGATATCCTTATGGTCCCCAAGCTAAGTGCAGAACCAAGAATAAGCCTGAGCATCACTGGGTATACACCCCCCCCAAAAAAAAAAATCAAACCAAGGATGACAAGTAGAAATAAGAACAGAACTGATCTGGAAAATTTAACCTATAAAGCTGCTCCTCTTTTATTTTTTTACTTTTACTTTGTGGGGTCATGGATGAACTCAAGGCCTTACACATGCAAGATATGTGCTTTACACTAGCCCTCTCCCCCTGTCCCCCAAAGTCACCCTATCTTTTGACATCTAAGATATATAAAACCAGGGGCAGTAATACAAAGTGACCAGGTGCATAGCAGGGATTGAAAGGCATGAGTGCACTCAGCTAAGGAGCAGAAAGAGAGGAGGATGAGCAGAGAGCTGGACATAGCTGTGAGAGCCTGACTCACAGGCCTGCACGGGTCTATTTTATTTGTCCGTCTCCTCTACCCTACGACACAGGAGTCCTCCAGTGGATCTCCTGAGGCTCTTTACTTCCAAAGCCTAAAGAGAACCAGGAACACAGCAGTCTCACTTTATGTTTGCAATGTGAATAAAGGACCAAATAAGGCTCAGAAAAGTACAGAGACATTCATTAAGACATAATATGCCCAGTACTACTCCTGGTTCTGAAATCAGACTTGTGAATTTAACAGATTTAGGAAACAATTATTGGGGCTGGAGTGACGCAGTGGGTTGGATGCTTGCCTTGCATGTGGTCAATCCAGGTTCGATCCCCAGTACCCTACATGGTTCCCTAAGCACTGCCAGGAGTACTCCCTGAACACAAAGCCAGGAGTAAGCCCTGAGCACAAGTAGGTGTGCCCCCAGCCTCTCAAGACACAAAACCCGAAACTGAAACGAAACACCTTATGTCTTTAAGGCCCAGTTACTAAGTGCTCCTGAACTTGCTGCACTATAAACCTCAGCAACATGTCATCTTTCTAAGGAGCATTTCTATGTATCCAGCAGCATGATACCAACAGCCTGCTCACTAAAGCCCCTGGAGACTAGCAGGGAAGGTCCACTGCCCATCTGAAAGCTGGTTCCATTATAAAACAAGGACACATCACTTATCTGTTACTTAAACTCCTTGTGTGTGAACAGGTCCAGATGAAAGATGAAAGACATCTCAGAGAATGAGTGACAACAAGGAGAGCTGAAATATGCCAGAAGGTAAGAGGAAGTGTGCTAAGGGACATCTCCACCCTGTAGTGGAGGTGTGGTGTTGGCGCAGCATACGCATGAAACCGCGAAACCTGTAAATCACAGTGCCTAAAATGCATTTAAAAAAATTAGTTTTAAAAGATGAAGTGTGCTTTTTGTGTGGTTATCTGTCAAAAGACAGAACTACAAAAAAAAAAAATTGAGAAGAGAGGAAGAAGGAAACAAAGCGGAAGAGGGAAGGAATAAAGACTAATGTAAATTGCAGTAATGATGAGACATGGTGAGCAAAATGCTTCAGAGAAGAAACAGCCCGCAGAGAAAGAACAGACTTTAGCAGACCAACTGGGAGAGAGCAGCACAATGGACACAAATGTTCACCTGCAGAAGGGCCTGAGGATGTAACCGCAGTGCAGCCAATGCCAACCAACGGGCAAGGGTAAATTTGATTATTTTTTCCAGTTAGTCAACTGAGGTTGATTAAAATCAACATGGTTTGGGGCTAGTATTTCATTTTCTTGTTTTGTTTTTGGACCACACCTGGCAGTGCTCAGGGCTTACTCCAGGCTCTGTGCCAGGGATCACTCCTGGTGGGACTCTGGGGACCAATGTAGTGCAGGGAATTCAACATGGGTTGGCCATGTGTAAGGCAAACACACTATCTGCTGTACTATTGTTCTAGCCCTGTATTTCATAATTCTTAAAACAGGGTCCAGAGGTTACCAGGGGAAGGCACTTGCCTTGTATCCCACTTACCTGGGTTCAAATCCCTGGGATCACATGTGGTCCCTCAAACATCATCAAGGTTACCCCTCAACACAGAGCCAGGAACAGTCCCTGAGCACCACTAGGTGTGGCCTGAAAGTCAAGGAACCAAACCCAAGCAGACCCAACCCAAAGGACCCGCAACATTTTACAAAAAAAAAAAAAGTAAAAAAGTGAGGACTTAGAATAATAACTTGCTATTATCTAGAAATTTGACTTTTTAGAAACGTCACTCTCTTACTCATTAAAAAAACAAAAAACAAAAACAGTGCTAACTTAATATAAACAAAAAACTAAATAAATATATGATCCGGTTATATAATCAGCTCTCTTTTGCAATCAAAATCAAAACACAGTCATGGAGTCCAGAAGGCTCACAGCGACGCGAGACTCACCATCCGTGGCAGCGATGGTAAACTCATCGCCACAGGAGACCCTGATCACTTGCTTCCCACTGAGGGGTCCTGTCAGCACATTGATTCCCAGACGCTTCTTGTAATTGCCAATGCCCAGCTGTCCACACTTGTTGCAGCCAAAGGTCAGGAGCCGGCCTCGCTCTTAGAAAGAAACAAAAACACAGGCCTGAAGGGACATACAATTATAAAGCTAACAACAGGGTCCTAAGCGAGAGCAGTTACAGTATCTTGGAATTATTACCAATTAGACACAGAAAATGACTCAATATTCTATTTTCTCCCTAGTATCCTAACGCAAATGTGAAAAATGGGTACTAATTCGCTCAAAATATTTACAGTAGGTACTATTTTTTGTTGTTTTGGGGTCACATCTGGCAATGCTCAGGGCTTACTCCTGGCTCTGTACTTAGGGGACGACCATATGGGGAGCCAGGGATAGAAACCTGGGGCTGCTGTGTGAAAGGCAAATGCTCTCCCCGCTTGTTCCATCCTTCTGGCCAATAGAGACTACAGTTGTCTGGAGCTCTAAGTGCGGCATTCAGGTATGTTTCTATTATACATTTATGATTAGTAAAAACCTGTTGTTGAATACCTACCTAACTGTTAATAAGCTAATACTAGGAGGCTGCATGTGGAAGGCTCAAGTTTGATACCTGGTACCACACGGTCCCCTAAGGCCTGCAAGGAGCAATCTGCAAGCACTGTGCTGAGAGTAGCCCATGAACACCACTGGACTCCAGGGAGGCAATTGGGAGAATGTTATATATTGTTAAGAGAGAACACTTGATGAAATAAAATGAGTGAGTCTGGTATGAACACTACATTTGGAAAGGTATGAACACACAGTCCTAAAATGTATACAGTGTTATAAATTCACATTACCTCAGTGAAAAACAAAAACACCTAACAAAACCAAAACCTAGGCTCTGCGGGCCCGTCTGTAGGAAATCAACTCACCATCAATAGCAGCTGTGTGAGTCTTTCCTGGGGCAACTGTACGGATTTTATAGAAGGACAACTGTTTGGCCAGAGTAAAGGAGGTTGTGTAGGGAACTTCATGGTATGCCTGAAACAAGGTAAAGCAGAAAACCAAAACTCATGAGGTTAAAAGAAACTTCAGGGGTAACAGGCTACAAATGTGGCCACAGTGTCAAAAGGCCTCTTAAGCAAATCATTTTACCAAGAAGGTATCCAGGTAGCTTTATCCTCCAAAAGAATTTAAAAAGAATTAAGTCCAATACATATCCAGAAAATTTAGTGTATAAAGCAAAACTTTCTGGGAAAAAGAGACTCTTTAGCAGGTATGCAGAACACAAACTCTAAACCCCTGTTTTTAAATAAAGACTGACATTTATCTTGGTTATACATTCTGCATACCTAACAAGGGCAGGGAAAATAAAGAAAATCCTGAGAACTTTGTTTCACAGTACAAAGCAACTAGATTACTATGATCGGATTTCTACCAGAGGGCAGTGTTTCTCAATGTGTTAAAAAAAAAAAAAAGAAAGCAAGCATGTTCTGAGGCAAGAAAGATAATACAACAGGTAGGGAGCTTGCCTTGCATACAGCTGGCCTGGTTTGATCCCTGGAACCCCTTCAGTGCCCTGAGCCCTGCCATGAGTGATCACTGAGCAGAGAGCCAGGAGTAAGCCCTAAGCACAGCCAGGTATGATCCCAAAACCAAAATAAACAAAAGTGTGTTCCATTAGATAAGCATTAAAAAAAAAAAGTCCTGCTCTTATTAAATGTAAAACAGGGCCCCCAAGGATAGGTCAAAAGGGATGGAACCCTCACTTCGCATGTTCAGGGTTCCTTTATGCTGAACTATGTGGCCAGATATTACCTGGAGCAATGACCAGGAGAACCCCTGCCACACAAACAAATACGAACTCTTAACTTGCCCATTCAGTCAGGGAACTTTTGCTTTTAATTTCATGCTTTTTTGTTGCAGAATTCGGGCCATCCTTTTTTGTTGTTTTTCAGGACTTACTCCTGGCTTTGCTCAGGGATCATTCCCGACAGTGTTCAGAGGACCTCATGTGGTGTTGGCAATCAAATCCAGGCCAACCGCACACAAGGCAGCACCTTAACCCCCTACTCTCTTTCTCTGGCCCCTAATTTCATTATCCAGAAAGAGATAAAATTCATTAAACTAACACACAAAAGAGAGACAATATCAATGGTAAATTTCAAAACATCCTTGAAAGAGAATAATAGTTATATTCAATAAGTCTATACATAACCAGTAATTTGGGAGAAATAAATCTTCAAAAATTTCCCAGGTAGGTGAGACACAAAAATTTAAAAATAAAAATAAAAAAAAGTTGATTTTCCTTGGGGGGTGGGGTGGCCTCCTGGCAATCTGCATCACATGTCTGGCCTAATTTTCTTGTATCCATTTCAGTGATAAATAAATCTGAACATCATCACTTAATGCGTTGTCATCAAGTTACTGACTTTTGATAATATACTGTATTTTATATCATTTAATAATTTCATACTGTATTTTATATCATTTAATAATTTCCTTATCTAATTGTGACACCACCACCCAGAGCATCTATAGACCATTCCATCACCTTTGATAATTCCCACCTCTTCCGTTAATTTTCCGTTATTTTCTCTTCTCTCAGAAGTAAACACGATTTTGACTATGGTTATCCTAATTTTGCCTTTTCTTAAACTTCATGTAATTGGAGTCATACAGTAATGTACTCTTTTGTGACTGGCATCTTATGGGGAACGTAACACCTGTGGAATCCTTATTCTTTGTTGTTGTTGGTTTTTGTTTTTGGCCACACATGGTGGTACTCAGGGGTTACTCTAGGCTGAGCATTCAAGAATCACACCTGGCAGTGTCTAAGGGACTGGACGAGATGCTGATGATTAAATCGAGGTTGGCTGCATACAAGGTAAGTGCCCTACCTGCTGTACTATCTCTCTGGCCCTATTAGCTTACTTTATTCTTTAGTCAAATTTTATGGCCACTAATCAAATTTCAAGGAAATTTCAAATTAGAGAAGTACTGACAGTTTGTTTTGGACATTCAAGGGGGCACTTACTTCATGATTGATGATTCCAGACATGCACTGATTCAGACCAAGCTTATTAAACTCATTGAGTCCACAGGCCAGCACTTTGCCTGACTGGGTAAGAAGAAATGTTCCATCACAGCCACACTGAACGGCGACAATAATCAAAGCCTTGGGAACATCCACCTAGAAGGAAAAAAACACAGGAACAAAATCCCCCAATCAGGGAAGATGACACAGAAATCTGTTCTACAGTACGCCCTGCATTTGAGAGGATGACCATAGGAAAGGAAAGATTGTTCTTTTTTCTTCAGATTTGCTCAGCTTCTCAGAAGACACAATTCCAAGGAGCACACATTTTCTAATCAAATTAAAGAGGTCACTTAAACAGAAAATCCTATCAGAAAATGCTTATCTAGGGGCCAGAGTGATAGTACATGGATATGGTATTTGCCTTGCACAGGGTCAGCCTCGGTTCAATCCCCAGCCATATGGTCCCCTGAGCACCGTTAGGATTAATTCTTGAGTACAGAGCCAGGAGTAATCTTTGAGCACCACCACCTGGAGTGATTCCCCAAAAACAAATAAATTAAATGAGTTGAATAAAAATTTTCCAAAAAAAGAAAAAAGAGAAAATGCTTATCTAGAAAAACTCTTCAGGAAATGTTGAGAAAGAAGTTTGAATTTGTTACTGATTTTGTCCTCTGTGAAGCAAGGCCTAATGATGGTTCCAGAAAAACAACAGCAATAAAAAACAGCAGCTCTTTGGGGTCCTAGTAGATGCTGTCATAAGTGTAGTGACAGGAACAGAAGAGATAGTACAGCAGGGAGGGTGCATGCCTTACATGCAGTTGACCTGGGTTCGATCCCTGGCATCCTATATAGTCCTTCGAGCCTGCCAGGAGTAATTCCTCAATGCAGAGCCAAGAGAAACACCTGAGCATCACTGCGTGTTGCCAGAAAACAAGAAACGAGAGTAGAAGGAAAGTACAGTGATAGCAGCCATGACTTTGCAGCTACTTGGAGGCAGAACTGCAGAATGAATGATGGGGCCTCATGATGAGCATTTGTGAAACCTGACAGCTCAAACCTCAAACTCTCTACTACAGGTGCCAGAGAGAGTACGTGGGTAAGGTGCTTGCCTTGCACATGGTTGGTTCTTGTTTAATCCATGGCACCATATATGGTTCTCCAGAAAACACAGGGGTGACCTGAGAACAGAGTCAAGAATAAGCCCTGACGGGCCAGAGTCACAGGACAGCGGGCAGGGCGTTTGCTCCCTGGCATCTCTTATGTCCCCTGAGCACCACCAGGAGTTAATTCCTGAATGTGGAGTCAGGAGTAACCCCTGAGCATAGCTGGGTATGGCCCAAAACAAACAAACAAAAAAGAATAAGCCCCGAGCACCTCTGTACATGGCACCAAACTGTCTGCTCCCCACTCTAGCATAACAAAGTTTCTACGACAGTCTTCGCAGAAGATGAACAGCTATGAATCCAACAAAATGATCCCACAAATAACTTGTGTGTGGTGTCAGAGATCAACCTAGGCACTCCAACATGTGAAGCACATGCTCTATTACCCTGATATTTCTGGCTCAAAGTATTTTTGGGGGGAGGGAGTCCCCCTACACCTGGTGGTACTTAGGGTTTTACTCCTGGCTCTGCATACTCAGGGATCACTCCTGTGGACTCAGAGGGACCACAAGGTGCCAAGAATAAAACCCAGGTCAGCCACATCCAAACAAGTGACTGTACTATCTCTCTTAGTTCAATTTTTCATTTGTTTGCATTTTAGGTCACACCCGGTGATGCTTAGGAGTTACTCCTGGCTCTGCATTCAATAATGCCCTCCTTGCTGTACTATCGCTCCCGCCCCTTGGTCCAATTTTTAAAATGTAAATAAACAGGGACCAGAGCTATAATACAGCAAGTAAGGAGATTTTCCTGTATGTGCTGATCCCTGGGTTTGATCCCTGCCCCCTGTATAGTTCCCCAAAACTACCTGGAGTGATCCCTGAGCACCACTGGGTGTGGCCCCCAAACCAACTTGATAAAAATATAAATAAATATAAATATAAATAAACTGAGCAGCAGTTGATCACAGTCACATTCCAGCAGCTGAGCCTGTGCCTGGGGCGGGTGAGAAAGAGGTGCCCATGCTCTCCGCAGTGGTCTGATCCTGGGCCAGTCAGAAGTACTGAGAGGAATCAGACTGGTGCTTTGTGCACGATGACCCTTAAATATAAGCAACTATTTCATCTGGTGCTCAACTGAAGAAGGGAAAATAGCCTGTTCAATTGAGACTCTGACTTTCTCTGTTGTGCTGGGTTTTTGGTTCTGGGGCCACACCCAGTGATGTCAGGGGCTACTCCTGGCTCTGCACTCAGGAATCACTCCAGAAGGTACTCGGAGATCGAACCTGGGTTGGCTGCTTGCAAGGCCCACCCTACCCGCTGTATTACTGCTCCAGCCCCTGTTGGGCTGTTCTTTGGGGGACATGCCTGGCAGTGTTGGGGGTGGGGGAGGGTCACTTCTGGCAGTTCTCAGAGGACCATGCTGTGCTGAGGATCAAAGTGAGCCTCCTGCATGCAAAATATGTGTTCCAGCCCACTGAGCTGTCTCTTTGGCCCTCACAGCTTTTTATGCCTTAGATGCCAAGACCACACAGTGCTGCTGAATCAGGAATCTTTTTGAGTATTTCAGAAAGAAAACCCTTGGTTTGAGAAGTTAGGAAAGAGAATGTGTTACTGGAGGATATACTACCTCTGTCGGCATTAGAAGAAAGTGGCTTCGGATTTTACCTTCTGTGGTGTGTAATAGTCCTCTTCTGAATCCAAGCCCAGTCGTCCTGAGACACACAGAAGAAAGAGGTTAGTAAAATGAGGGTCTCTGTCCCACTGACAGTCCTGAGACGGTCCTTACTGGAGGGCACTTCTAAAGTGGAGACTGTACGGTGTGTTCAGATGCACACAAGTCTGCAGCCTCAGAATAAGCGGAAAGACAAGGTCACACCTACCATATTCCCCACAGCCCCAAGAATAGACTTCTTTGTTCCGTGTCAGAACCACCACGTGATTATCCCCACAGGAGACCTGCTCCACTGGATTATTCAGGAAGAAGTTCAACTGCATGGGTTCTAGTACTTCAGGGCCAGCAACCTTGTCCACCCCCATGCAGCCGTAATAATCAGATCCAAAGGCATAGATCTGACCTTCATCTGCAAAAGGAAGGGAAAGATCCATGAAAGGAACAAAGTACTCTGTACAATCAGAAGGTCGGTGGGGCTGGAATCAGGCCGGTCTAAGCCAATCACATTGATCACATTCACTGACTAGAGAAAGACAAAGGCCAGACTCTCCCCATCCGGAGTTGGGTCTATTTAGAGGTCAAATGTACAATTCTCAGCTTTACAAAACTAGGAGCATTACATCATGTTAAAAGACTTAACATTTGGCTTGCTCTTCAATCCAGTCTTCTCCCCTGACAGGCTGGGACTCACCTGCTCCAGGCCAGGCATTTCCCTGAGTGCTGGTGGATCTAGTGCGTCAAGCAGAGAGGTGGAAGCACTCTTTTCTCGGGTCTACCTCCCTTGCTCCCCAATTTACCTGGCCACCAGCAACATAAGCATCTGTCCTGGCAATTGCTAGCCTGTCCTCACTGTTTAACCTGTGCTAACACAGACAGCCCCTGGGGTCCAGGATGCGCCAGCTTAGAGAGCAGGCCCATAGCTGGATGTCCAGCACGGGGCTGAGACAGACAGACAGCGAGGATCCTTACGCCTTCCCTGGGTTTTCACTATGTGCACAGCATCAGACACCTGCTTCCCTCTGAGTTCTTAGCAACACAAGGAAACAAAATGCCTAGGGGGGCAGAGCTGTCTTACTCTCTTTAAGGCCCAATAATCACAGCAGAATTACACAGAATTCAAACCTCCCCTGGGCCTTTCCCAGTTTTCCTCCTGGGCCCATTTCTGTTCCCAGTGGCCTCAGGCTTGATCCCTCTCATTATAAAAAAAAAAAAAAGGAAAGGGTTTAAAATTTTAATGGGGTCATCTTTATTCTACAGAGAACAGAGAATAAGAAAAGTACGAAGAAATCCAAGAGCAGTGAGACCAACAAAACTAAATTTTAGCTATTTTTTTTTTTTTGTTTTTGGGCCACATCCAGTGGTGCACAGGGCCGGCTTACTCCTGGTTCCACACAGGGGTGCCAAGGATCAAATCCAGGTTAGCTGTGTGCAAGGCAAGCACCTTACTTGCTGTACTATTGCTCCAGACCTACATTTAGCTCTTGATTCCCAACTTAGTGTTATACATCACCAACCCTCATTCTGGCAGTTGATTGTGCCCTGCAACATACTTCTCCTTAGAGGACCACTTTTCCATCACCCAGCTATACTGTCCTTTCTTATCTAATGCTATAAGAAATGGGGTATCTTGTTATGTTTTATTGGCTATAAATTCCCGACTAAACATGTCTAAGCTAAGTGCAGTGCCCCACACTGAATGTATGCAGATGCTCTCTGGGGATGACTTACCGGTTACACAGACAGTGAAATCGTCACCACATGACACTTGCCGGATAGCTTTGCCTTGCAACTTTTCCACGTGCTTCGGTTGTCTGTAAGAGGCCTTGTCTCCATGGCCCAGCTGACCATGAAGTTTGGTACCCCCCTGCATGTTCTGTGGAATAAAAAAGTCTTGTGAAGTTTTGACTTTTCATACATATGTAACTTCTTGCCCCCACCCTCCTTCGGCTCAGGGGCCATACCTGGCAATTCTCAGCTAACTGGGCCAAAGAATTGGAGTGCAAGGATTCAAGGATGTGGTGCAGGCCCATGGTACGAGGAGCCACCTTTGAGCTATCTCCGGGGCCCAAAAAATACTATTTTAAGAACTATTCAGACTGATACCCATCAGGTATACACGTCCAGTTTGGTCTTTCTCTTTCAAGTATAAAATAAAGTACATATTTAATTTTGGGTAATGGTGAAAATAAGTCTATAGTCTAACTTTTCTACTTCAGGATTAAACTCTTCCCACTTAATCCTTTTAACACAGAAATTGTACATGACCCAGGACATATAGTAAGTTAAACACTTAGAGATAAATTTATTTTGGTTTCTGGGCCACACCAGCTCAGGGCTGATTCCTGGCTCTGCACTCAGTAAATAATTCCTGGTGGGGCTCAGGAGACCATATGGGTACTGGGGATCAAACCTGGGCCAGCTAAGACAAGTGCTCTATCTGCTACAATCTCTCTCCACCCCTAAAGCAATTTTTTTTTTTTTGCAATCCCCACATTAAGTTGTGCAACCCCATGGGTTGTGATCCACAGTTTAAGAAGCTACATTCTACAGGGGTATAGCTGCTGAAAATAATTACTAGGTGTTTCATAAATTTTGGTTGGTTTCCCTGAAATATGCAATTTATAAAAAATCTAGTTACGGTAAAAATGCTTCTATACTGAGACTGACTCCTAAGTGACTTTCTAACAGTCATAAGGCAGTAAGTAAACATAATCAATGACTGAACTGAAAATTCTCAAGTACATGTTTGCTTAAATACCCTATTAAAGCAATGGGGGGTGGGGGGAGAGGGAGAAAGGGTTCCTGGGGTCATTCCTGGTGATACTCCATCAGTGGTATTCAGGGGCTACGAGGGCAGCCCTGGCAGACCTGAGGGGCCATGCAGTGCTGAGCATAGACCTGCGGATCCTATACATACTACTCACGCATTCTACCATGTGTGTGATTTCTGCAGCCACCTCATTTTGAAAGAATTAATCCCTCCTCTTTTCTTTTTTTCTGGCAGTTTCCCAGGGGCTAGTTCTTTAAGGGCTTTTGGGAGTAAGTCAACACTCCAGCAGTGGCCAAACCACTTTTTCCATTGATTATGTTTACTTACTAATAGTTACTTATTAGCACAGCGGGAGGGCGTTTGCCTTGCACGCAGCCAACATGGCCGACCCGAGTTCGATTCCTCCGCCCCTCTCGGAGAGCCCGGC
>JAOXYA010000019.1:10581458-10593871 GCA_028565675.1 Sorex palustris
TGTTTCATTGTATGACCGAGACTTAAACCCGAAAGCTTTGTAACTGCTCTCATGGTGATTCAATAAATAAAATTATATAAAAAAAAAAGAAGTAAGGTGGAGTTCATGCCCAAATTTAATCAGCTAATCAGTGGCTGAATAAACAGCAGTACTCCTACATAAAAAAAAAAAAAAAAAGAAATGACTAATCAGTACTTAGCTTCTGAAAAGATTCTTCCTAGACCACAAAAGAGAGTTTAATTTCAGGAAGTAAAGATAACATCCCTCATTACTCCCTCTTTCCTTTCCAAACTGTATCAAAGCTTTGACACCTTAAGAAAATAATGGCACTGATGGGAATGTCCAAAGTGGGGAGCTGGCTTCATTGGGATGAGTCTAGTCTATATTCTTTCACTCCTTACCTATGAAGAATTCCAGCTTTATGGATACAGCTCACTGCTGAAACAATCTGAAATAGATACCACACCACCATCTGCAAAGACAAAATAAGTTACATTTGGATTGGAAACAAAATAATTCCATTTAAATAAAAACAGACACACAAACAGACACACAAACAAACAAATGAAACAAAGGAATCTGCGACCAGAGGTTATGATCTACATGACTTGACATCTCTTGTAGGTTGAGTAGGCAAAGAAAAGAGATGGGGTGAAAGAAAAAGCAGGTCATTATAAGATAGTTCCAATGTCAATATAAAATACAGTGTGGTGAAGCAGACTTGTGGAAAGAAATCCAGGAAGAATACAAAGGTATAGAAAACTGGGCATACCAGTATGCAGTAATAGAACCAGGAAAGAAAGCCCATAGAGAATCATGAGGTTTCCTTTCTCATGAATATCAACCAGAGCCTGGAAGGAGTCTGAACAAAAGGAAAAAAAACACTCTTCATTGTTGGAAGAGTAAATACAGAACTAGAATGCAAGAATCACAACATTATAATTCTAGTTTCTTTCCACAGAAATCTGAATTACCTCTTCCTCGAATAACTTGTCTTTCTGACGAAGGATTTTGTCATATAAATTCCCTCCTGCAATTAAAAAAGATAGGTTTGATCAAGAGAACCAAGATTCAAGTTTGGCTTCTATATACAGATTTTTTAACACTGATACAAAGAAATAAAAAATCCTGTTTTCTAACTCCAAAGGAAAATCTCCTCCCTTTCCAAAGGACTCTTTTAATGGTTTCAACATTTTTCCTGTGGAACAGGAGATAGTACACGGACTGAGATGCATCGCCAGCATGTCTGATACCCAGGTCCAATTCCTAGCTCTTGTCCTCTAGCACTTGCATTGAGTTGCGAGCCTGGTGGGACCTCGACTTCCTGAGCACCACTTGGGGAACCCCAAAACAGAACAACTTCTTCCCATCTCCCAAAGACTGTGTCAAAATATTCTTCAAAGAATACTGCCTCCCCTAACAAGAGACTCAAAACAAAAATAAGTGTCATATTTTTAAAAAAAGCCAAGTACTATTCCTTTAGCAAAATTCCCCAGTATATCTTCAAAATTAGATGATTTTCTTCTCTGACAGTCCTTTAAAAGAATCCACAATTTTTTTTTGGGGGGGGGGGAGGCACACCAGCAGTATTTACTAAGGGCTTATTCCTGGCTCAGGAATATATTCCTGGTGGGCTCAGAGGATTATATGGGATGCCAAGGATCAAACCTGGGTCAGCTGTTCCAAGGCAAGTGCCCAGTGTACTATTGTTCCTGCCAGAATCCATGTTTTAACAAGACTCTCAGAGCAAACACTAGCTAGAACCCTGAATCACCCGCTTTGTGGGTAGCACTGACAATTTCTTTTTCCTTCCACTATCCTCTGAAAAGATTTCCCAATATTTTGGGTCAGTCTCTGCAATGTTTTCAATCATTTCTCCTTCCATAAATTCATTTTTTTCCCTCCAGAATAAGTCTTAATTTACTTTTCTCTTTCCTTTGTCAAGTGATACAGACTACAAATGATCTATTTTATTTCCTGCACTGTAGCACCATCCTCCCGTCGTTCATTGATTTGCTCGAGTGGGCACCAGGAAGGTCTCCATTGCAAGACATGTTACTGTTTTGGGCATATCAAATACGCCATGGGGAGCTTGCCATGCTCTGCCGTGTGGGCAGGATACTCTCGGTAGCTTGCAGGGCTCTCCCAGAGGAACAGAGGAATCGAACCCGGGTCGGCTGCATGCAAGGCAAACGCCCTACCCTGCTGTGCCTATAACTATTTAACTCTGGCCAATTTTCACAACCTCATTTCTTCTGCAACTTAATAACTCCAGTTTGAATCAACTCATCATGTGTGGTACTTCCTCCTAACCACAAAGGAAGTTAGCTGCTCATGATTTTGCTACTTCAAAAGTCTTTTTCATTTTCTTCAAAAAACTTTAAAATTATCTTGTACATTTAGAATTGGACAGGATATTGACACAGGAGTCCTAACAAGAAAGTTACAAGTCTATGAACTTTCGCTTAGTGATTTAAGTGAACTATATGCTTGTCCCTGTTTAGTCGAAATCTTCAGAAAGACTTTGGGAGTTCTCTTATGTAACAAGAACAAGAGCTCAGACAGAATGTCTAAAATATTTGCTACTAACCACAGTGTTTATATAAAGTGTAGGAGGAAAAATACACATGAGTAGGCCTTACGTAGCTCATGTAAATTCCAAAATATAGTAGCACAGCATTTCTTTAAAAGTTTGGTCAATGACAAGTTAGGCACGATTATTAACCAATATGAGATCCAAATATCAAATAAAATTTAAAGCAATTAAAAAAAAAGCTGCTACTTAATAATCACATACTAGGAGGGTTTATATATTCACTTAATACAACAACCCAGGACAGGGATGTGGCTCAGTGGCACGGCATTTGCATTGCATGTGTGATGCCCTGGCTTTAATTATTGGCACCGAAAAGCAACCCCTGAGCACTGAGCTGGGTGTGGCCCCCACAATCGCTGGCTGTGGCGCAAAAAAAAGATAGGAAGGGAAAAAAAATGAAGCAATTGTAAGAGATAGGCAATATTTATTAACCAAACCCTTTATTTGGAGGTGGGTGGGTTGGGAGACACCCCAAAATGAACTGCAGGTACTCATGGCTGTTCTCCAGGGACACCCCAAGTGGTCTAAAGGAGACCATTTGGGTGCAGGGATCAAATCAATTGGCTAAAAGCAGATGCATGCATACCAAGTGCCCTACTTCCTGTACTCTCTCTGGCCCCAACAAACTCATTCAAAAGAGGAAGCGGAGACACAGGGAAGGTTTTTTTTTTTTTGTGAAAGGTTAAAGAGTTTAAAAGTAGCTATGCGCCTTATATGCATTGTCTTAAAAAAAAAATCCAAGTAGACTAGGCTGTTATCAGAGAACAGATAAATAAGACCATACTTTACTACACCTTACTGTTACAAAGTTACACCTTTTGAAACAATTTTTGAGTAAGAAAGCTTATGCTGAAGGCAGAATAAACAAGTATCACCCATAAGATTTCACTATATGAGCTGGAGAATACAGGGGTGAAAGCCGTGCACATGGCTAACCCTGGTTCAATCCTAAGAACCGCATATGGTTTCCTGAGCACTGCCAGGAGTGGCCAAAAAAACCCCAAAGATTTCTCTTTACATATCAAGCACTACTACACAAACCACACTGTATCTCTAATGCCTAACCAATGTCCTTTTACAACGAAAACAAAATTTAATAAATGAATGTAAAATCTAAATGCACAAAATAATTCGAGGACGGAATTGTAACCAGGGAGAATTTGAATATGTGGGGGACCATTGCTCCCCTGAGCACTTAGACACTCAAGGGGCAGAGCTATTTATCTTAAACTCTGGTAAACCACTTCAAGCTTTTATCAAGTTTTACTTCCCCCATCTGGAAGCCCAACCCAGAGTGGCTTGTAGGGGGAAGCTGGGAGCCCGGGCATACCATTACAATACTCCAGCTCGATCAGCAGGGTCGTGTTGTCCATGAAGTGATTGTAGTAGGCAATGATGTTGTCGTGCTGCAGGAGCGCCAGAATAACAATCTCATTCAGAGCATCACGACGTTCCTTCTCAGACAATCGGGTCAAATCAACTTCCTTCCACACAACCAATGAGTCATCCTATAACACAGTAATAGAGGCATCGTGCTCTCCTCTAGCCGGCAAAGCGTGAAATACACACCCGCCTCTGGAAGCCTAGAAAGAAAACTTCCTAGATGGGCAGAGACCGATTCCTTTTATTTTTCCCTTTAAAAAAATATGAATAGGCGTCAGTTAATACAACCTGCAAACAAGCAAACATTACACATTAAGCAGGATGGGAAAGTAAAGCGCTAAGCCGCTCTTTATGTGGCTGCTATACTTAATTTGCACCCTGTTAATTCCAGCTAAAAACACGGGCTGGGGGTACATTTTAGATTCTATTGTGACAGCTGACACATTCACTAGTTATGAGAAGCCTGGGAAGGCTACAAATTAAGAGAACTAGAACCTGGGTAGATACAGCTGACTGGTTTCTGGTAAAGGCAAACAAAAACGTGCCTTTAAATTCAGACATCTCCAGTGATTTTTCCTTTACCCTCGCTGGGGCTTTGGATTCATCTCTTTTACCCTAATGCATTCTGCAACTTTGTATTTCCTGTCCCTTTATGTATCATGTTTCTCTCAAGTTATAAAAACTTACCTGCTCCCAATGTTTTAAATAAAATCTTAATTTTGCTTGTCTGTCTGTGGTCACCCCTGGAAGTGCTTTGGGGATATGCGGGGCCAGGATTGAACCCAGGGCTCCTGCATGCAAGCTCCTCAGTCTTGAATTCTTTACTGACACTGCTGACAGGAGCATCTCTACCTACAGAACCTAGGAGGGTTTGGAATGGTACTGCATGGCCAATGCAACCATACCTTTAAATTTCAGAGCTCATTCACTAAAATATTTCTCTATGCTTTTTCATTTACAGACACACACTGGAAATCCTATCTTTTTTCTTAAACAGGGCTAACTTGACCTTCTATTGAAAAGTGTTTGACAGAAAGGTTGCTTCTAATGAAACTTTAGTACATTCACTGATCACAGGTGATATGCGGCTCTGGAGAGATGTCACTGTCACTGTTCTCCCGGTGTTCAGTGATTTGCTGGAGCGGGCTCAGTAACGTCTCCATTGTGAGACTTGTTGTTACTGTGTTTGGCGTATGGAATACGTCACGGGTAGCTTGCCAGGCTCTCCAAGAGGGGCAGAGGAATCGAACCAGGGTCAACCGCGAGCAAGGCAAACGCCCTACAAAAAAACTGGGGGAAAGGGTGCCGGAGATGGAACCTAGGGCCTTTACCACATGCAAGGCATATGATACATATACTTAGGACAGCTGAACTCCGTCCCCAGCCCAGTGTAATAAAATTTAAAACAACCTCAGTACTCAGGCCCCACACCATTACGAAAGACTAGAGAAAGAGGAATGTGAACCTCCACTCTATAGTCAAAGATTTGCTTCAAATCTATGGGCAAATCATTTAAACCTGTCTTCATTTTCCTTACATATTAAGTCACCAGGGTACTTAGGCAATCTTCACATCGTAAGATACTCTAATTTTACAACCAACTCTTCCCCTATCAACCTCATCCGACCCTCATTAAATGGTGATTCCTAGTAAACAGACATTGGGGGAATCAAACCCAGATCACGGTCTTTAAACGCACCGTCCCCGTTTCCCCGGGCCTGGCGTCAGCACACACTCTGTGTTTCGTGGTTTGGGGAACCACACCCCGAGGTGCCCTGCAGTGCCAGGGGATCGAACCCACGTCAGGGGCTTTGGCCGTGCAAGCCAAGTACTACATCTCTCAGGAGTCCCTTACAAGGTATTTGAATAGGGCGAGGGTTGGGGCTGGGGGAGGGGCGTCATTGCTCCGAACAACTTTCAAGGGCGTGCATGTATGCAAATGCCATGGGAGGGGTCGCTATTCACATCAGGCCCCTCCAGGGTTCAGAATAAAAGGCTTTTCCGCCTCCTAACTACAGAGCTCGCCAGTGTGTCCTGCCCGCGGTCAGCGTGCCCACCACCTGCACAAACCAACAGCCACAACCCGGCTTTCCCAGGCCCAGCCATGGACTTTCAGAGCCCGGGCCGGGCAGGGGGTTGGGTGGGTGCTGCCCTTTCCCCTCCAATACTGCCCTAGTCCCTCCCCCCACCCGAGGCCATGGGTGAGGAACGCAGCGGGGAGGCTGGGCTGAGACCCCCATGGCTGTCGACCTGCCCCCAGCAGACCTGGGCACCAGCCACCAGGGACATGGGGAGGTGGGTGGACATGAGTCCACTGTGCTGGACCTTGTTTCCGGCCACACCTGGCCCTGCCCAGAAGCGAGACCCCGTGGTGCTCAGGGGACCATGTGGTGCTGGGGACAGAATCCAGCCCAATGCCTGTTCTCTCTGGCCAGCACTTCTGTGAACCCACTGGAGAATATGCCCCTGGGCGACCAGGCCTTGTGGCGCAGCCGGAGTGCGGGCAGGGGGCGCCTCTGGCATGGCCTGGCACCCGGCACCCCTCATCTGCTAGGTTGGGGGATGGGTGCGCCAGGTCGGAAGCTTGTGATTTCTGATCTGGGGCCCCCCGGAAGTGCTCAGGGCTCACCTCCTGGTGGGGCTGGGACCAAGCCCAGGTGAGCCCCAGCCAGGCCGGCACTTTCCCTGCTGTCCTGTCTCCAGGCACCTCCCTGGCCCTCGGCACCCCAGGTCCTGAAGGGTGCCCCTCCCCCCGGCCTGAACACTGGGTGTTGCCAGGAGTGACATCTGGGTTCCTGGGCACTTTGAGGGGAGGTAAAGGCGTGAGCAAAGGGGGAGAGACAGAAGCACCCGGCCAGGCGGCTCTGGGATCCAGGTCACCCTGAGGCAGGTGGTGAGAAATAAAGCCTCGGAGGCAAGGGGAGGGGAGCCCAGAGTCTGACACATCTGCAGCCACCCCCACCCCTGCATCTATTTTCCAGCCCAGAACAAAGAGGTTCAAGGTCATGGGAAAGAGACTGAAGCTCGCAGCTGGCGGCCCCCACCCTCGGCTCTGGGGGGAGGGCGTGCGTCACCCCCTCCCAGGAGGAGGGGGCAGGCTGGCAGGGAGAGGCGATGGAGCAGGGGTCTGACCACCCCCCTGACCTCCTCCTGGGCCATGGCAGAGCCCCCCGGAGACCAAGGTCATGGCCCGGGTCGGAGCTGGGTCCTCCCCTGCCCGGAACCATCCTGTTTCTCTTCGAGCCCTTCAGCGCTGTGGGCTGCACCCGAGCCCCCACCCACTCTGCACAGCAGATGACCAGGTGCACAGGCGCGTGGGGGGGGGGGAGTCAAGGAAGAATCAGTCCTTCCACTGGGACAAAGGGCTGGGGGCACGGGGGCCGGGACACTTAGATCCCTGGTCCCGTCTGCCCCCCTGAGATTCAGAGGTGCAGCCCTGGGCCCCAGCACTGCAAGGGGGCCCCCAATACCCTGATGCTGAATCTAAGGCACAGCGACCTGGTTCCCCCCACACACACACACCCTGCCCCTGCCCCAGCACTGTTTGGGAGACCCGGAGGCAAGAAAAAGCCAAGATCACCCGAGGCTGTGAGGCTGGCAGCTTGCCTGGCCTGGCTGCACCCCACCTCACCCCAGTTCTCTCCGGCCCTGGCGGCCCCAAGGGCAGGAGGAAGGAAAGAGGTTGCCTGGGGCCAGCCACACCCCCACTTTGCACAAACTCTGATTCCCCAACGCCAGCAGGTCGGCCCCAGCCGCCAGAGCCCCCACCCTGCCCCTAGCCGCAGGGTTTCCCATGCGCCCCAAGAACCAGCTGGTACCCCACCCGGGAAGAGAGAGGGAAAACCTCATAGCAGATCCCCTAACTCCCCAACCCAGCAGGCCCCAGACCCCCGCAGAACCGGGGTGACCCAGGTACCACATGGAAGGGCCTGTTGTCAGGGGAGTTTCCAGGAGAGACCACGAGGTCAGTCTCGGGTTCTGCTGGGGTGGACGGCGGCTTCTCCCAGAACCAGAGCTCAGGGCCAGAACTCAGGCTTGGGGGAACTGGGCCTAGGGGGGAAGGGCAGTTTCCCCCGAGGGCCTATGTCCCCAAGGGCCAGTGCCCACCCCCAGTTCCACTGGCCTGAGGACTTTGCAGGGCAGCTGGAGCCTGGCCCCATCACGGCCACCCCCGGGACGGAGCCCCTCCTCTCCTGAACATCCTGGCCCTAGAGCTCCTTCCTGTCCCCCAGCCGCTCTTGAGTGGACGTGCCCAGAAACCCGCTGAGCCCCACGTGGGCAGCCCAGGGTGGCCCCTCGGGGCCAGCGCTCTGGAGAGACCAACAAGGCTCAAAGCAACTCTCTTGAATAAACATGTGTCAAGTGCTTCTCACGCAAGAGATGCCGCCGGGGCGGACAGCACCAGGAGGGTCGAGGGAGAGCGCTGGGGGGGGGGCGCTGTCTCCACACGCGGCTCCTGACCCCCATCCTTCTCCCTGCTGGGGGTCCTGTTTCCATGCTCCCAGCTCAGGGGTGAGGGGGAGGGGGCCCCGGGCCTTCCCCCAGACCATCCCTCGCATCTCCGCATCTCCGGTGAGTCATCGGCTGAGTCAGCCCGCCCACACGCCCAGCGGGGTCCCTCACTCTCTCCCCTCCCGCTCACCTGCCTCCCTGGCACAGGTCGGCCACACAGGAGCAGGCCGGCCAGCGGGGGAGGGAGACTTCTAGAAGCCCCAGGAGACGTCCTGCCTGTAGCCCTCCGCCGCGCACAGCCACATTCTACTCGTGCCCCGTCCCACCCTTCACCCCCGTTCCGCTCACCCCTACTCCACCCTCACCCCTTCACCCGGCCCCCCATGGACACCCCCTTCGAGCTGGAAGGAGGGCTGCTCTCCACAGAACCCCCAGGTCCCAAACGGGGGGGATGGGAAGGTGACCCCCCCCACGGGCACAGAAGGGCTGTGCCATCGTGTGTCCACCCTCTGAGGGGCAGGGAGTTGCTGAGAGATGGCTCTGCAGGCGGGAGGCCCAGGTCTGGCTCCCCCACACACTGCTTCGTCCCCCCCAACTGCAGTGAGCGACCCCTAGGAGCTGCCCCGGGAGCGGCCACCACGCCCGACAGGCGGAACCCCCCAACTAAAAAGCACCAACGAAAATGGCACAAGCCACGAAGGGGTCTCCCGAAGGCAACACTGTCCCGACCCCCAGGGCCCAGGTCTCCAAAGAGGGCGTCTGCAGAGTGGTGGGGGCGCAGCCAAGGAGCAGTGGGGCACACGGGCAGGCTGGGCTGGGCACAGCCGAGGAGCCCCACGGACCCCACAGCCCATCCTGCCAGCTCCCCAGTTCAAGGTGTCCAGCTTGGCACTGTCAGCTGCCCACAGGCGCGAAGCCATCTACACGTCCCCTTGGCCCGGACCCAATGGTTCTGATCCCAGAAGGCTCCTCTGACCCGGAACAGCACAGTGGGGAGGGCACCTGTCTGGCACACAGCTGGGCACGCTTCAATCCCCTGCAACGAGCACTGTCGCCTGAGCCAGTCCCTGACCACAGAGCCAGGAGTCAGCCCTAAGTACTGCCGCCCGGGTGCAACCCCCAAACAAAGACCAATACATTTGGACTCTGTGTGAGACCCTGCTGGGGGCAGCTGGGCCTCCCACGTGGTTGCTTCTGCCAGGCCAAGCCAGAGCCCAGCATCCCCCCTCACCCCCCACCCCCATGCAAGACGAGTGCTCCTCCTCGAGCCACCTGGACCCTGAGAGCAGAGTGGCTGAGAGCGGGAGGAGAGGGCTGTCAGGGAAAGCCACTGAGACCGTGAGCCGAAAGACGGGGAGCGGCCACTACAAAGGAAGGACCCGCTCATGCAAAGGTCCTGCGGCAGAGTGTGGGGAGGGGGAAGGCCAGTGAGGTGCTGACAGCATTGAGTCGGAACTGGCTGAGGCGGGTGTGGCTGGGTCACGCTGTGCTGGGGGGTGCAGCGCAGCCCCTCACAGCTTTTTGAGGATCATTCTGGTTCAAGAAAAAAATGAGGGTAGGGGCCGGAGCTATAGCACAGCGAGGAGGGCATTTTTGCCTTGCACGCGGCCGACCTGGGTTCGATCCCCAGCATCCCATATGGTCCCCATATGGTACCACCAGGAGTAGTTCCTGAGCGCCGGGTGTGACCCAAAAAGAAAAAAAAAAATTTAGTGTAGAGAACAGCAGCACAGGGAGGGTGTTTGCCTCGCGTGTGTCTGACCTGGGTTCGATCCCTGGCACCCTAAAGGCTCCCCCAAGTCCGACCAGGAGTCATCCTTGAGCACAGAGCCGGAGTCAGCCCCCAGCACTGCCAAAATAAACCCAAGATTTTATGAAAAGGTCTAAACTTCAATCAGGCCACGTTAGTCCCTGATTAGCAGCTCGGGGCTCAGTGGAAGTTAAAGGCGACTCCGGGATTCCCGGCTCACCTGCTCACCCATCCCAGCTGGGCTGCTTCCGGGTCCCAGGTCCCCGCTGGGCGAGAGGCTGCCCGTCCTCTGGTCCCGCCCTCCACGCGCTCCGGCTTCTGACTCAGCCCCTGCCACCTCCCTCCGAGGGGCCCGAGGGACAGCACAGCAGGAGGTGCCTGCCTTGCATGGGCCGGCCCAGGCTTGATCCCCCGCACCCCCTAGGGTCCCCCGGCCCCGCCAGGGGTGATTCCTGAGTGCAGAGCCGGGAGTAGCCTAAGCATCGCTGCTGTGGACCGAAACAAAATGCAAAAAGCCCCAAATGGTTCTAAGAACCTCGGCTGGAGGCCGTCAGAGGCCAGTGTAGGAAATGGCAGGATTATTCTGCTGCTTGCATTTTACTGGGGGGAGGGGGTGCACATGGCAGTGCATGGGGTTGACTCCTGACCTCGAGGCCCCTGATTGCGGGGGACTGGGGACCCCTGTGCTCCGGCCCTCAGAGCGGGCACGACCGTGTGTGTCTTTCTCTCGCCTCGCAAGAACGGCTGTGACTGGTTTCCAAATGTGTCAGCACCCGGCAGTACCACGTCCCAAAGGCTGGACCCAGCCAGCAGGATGCAAGGCCAGTCCCACGGGGTTCACTGCGGGGGCCGGAAGCCACTCAGGTCCTGCGGAACCACCCGCTCTTGCCTCACCCGGGGCTGCGGACACCGAGGCTGTTTGGAAATGTGAGTGATGCTTGAGCAAGCCCTCCTGCCTGCTTCCTGCTGGGTTTCTGAGACAAACAAATCTGAGCCACTGCTCCCCCAAGCGCCGGTGCCCGGGGCGAGGGAAGGGGCACACCTGGGGGAGGCTGGAAGCCATGGCACACAGTTGGGGTCCACCCTGTGCCCCCCAGCACTGCTCAGGGACCCTGCGTCCATCACTGGGTCTGTGTCCTCACAGGTGGCCTGGGGCTCCTTAGTCCCCTGCCTGGGTCTGGCTGTGGCCCCCATCTCCGGGGGGACAGGGCGCTGGGGAGCACCGAGAGGCCAAAGCCTGCGCCTTCCTCCCTGGGCCCCGGACTCCCTGGGGGGACTGCACAGCCTGTGCCCCCCGAGAGCCAACGACCCTCAGCGGGGAGCCTGGCACGGGTGGCTGCATTTGTTCTGTGGCTTGGCCCGGGAAGCTGCAGGCACAAACTCCCCTTTCCTGGACGTCCAGGGCAAATGACTCAAGGTTGGTCCTCTCCAGGCCCAGGAGGCCCGTCTCGCGGGGCAGCAGCTTAACGGCACACACCACAGGGCAGACGCCGCCGGGCACTCGGGAGGTCTTCCGGACCCCCAGCTCGCCACCCGCCCCCTGGGCGATCCTTATTTCTCCCGTGGAAAATGAACACGTCCTGAGCCAACTTCCTCTCGCTAGTCCCCCTTGCTGGCTTGTCCCCGTGTGCAGAGACGGGGTGCAGGCCGGTCAGTCTCTGCACCTGCCTTCCAAGCACCAGGCTTGTGCTGGACCCTCAGGGCTGCCCTCACGCGCCCAGCACGGCCCCAGGAGAGCTGCCGTCTGGGACCCCGGTGCAACAACCCCCTCACCGCGAGCGCCGGGGGGCGGGGCTGGGGGAGCTGCCCTTGCTAGCACGGGACCCAGAGTGTGACCTGGTGGTCACGACAGAGGGGAAGGGACATGTCAGCTGTCCCCTTGGTGGAAAAGAGCCCGGGTGACGCGGAACAATGGGGACACGGAGCTGCCAGGCAGGAAGGTGCAGCCCCCCACCCGGTGCAGCCCCCTCCTCTCCCGCCCGACTCCGCCGCTCCAGGCTGCAGGGCGGGGAGTGCCTCGATCAGCGGGTCGGAAACGTGGCCGGGAGTGACAGTGGCCTGGAAGGCGGCCTGGCGGTGCCGGTGACTCACCGCGGGCGGGCAGCGTCCTGGTCAGCGCGCGCCGGTGCCAGCCCGGAGCTGCCGCCGGGCCCCGCATCGCGCGGTCCCGCGGGGGGCGCCCGCCCGGCACGGGGGACCCCGGAGCACGAGCAGCAACCCCGGACGGCGGGC
>JAOXYA010000019.1:10601898-10613808 GCA_028565675.1 Sorex palustris
GAAAAAACGGAAGAAAGTCTTAAGTTATAAAGATAGAAATTAGCTTAAAAATACAAAAAGGAGCATAGTCCTATACTGACAGGGCCAGAGAGAGAGAGAGGAAGAGAGAGAGTGAGCAGGAATTAAGGGGGTTGGCTTGCACAGGGCTGACCCCGGTACAATCCCTAGCATCATAGGGTTATTCCACTGCCAGGGGTGGCCCAACACCACACCACAAAGTCAAACTATAGAACTGGGGACTTTTGGTTTTCTTATTTAAGTCCCACATAGCTTAAGGGCTACACCACTACTCCAGAGAGCAGGTAAATCCAGCACCCCTCTTTGTTTTTAAAATGGCAGGCAGTAATCAAAAGAAATCTTCAAAGAATTTAAGGACTCAAATCCCCGTAAAATGAAATAAAATCTTCAAAGAATCTCTTCAAAGGAAGGAAAGGCACCAAAAAAAAAAAAAAAGACATAATTATCTTCCTTTCTTAGTCTAAAAGAACTGTAAAAACCTCCAAGGGTATTTAATGGCAAAATATATATATGAGAAGAGCAAAAACTTTATTTTTCTTATCAAAATTCAGATGATGTGGTCCAAAACAGGGATATAGTACCAGAATTTTCCAGATCTTAAAACTCTCATATACAAACTTCTTTAAAATTTCCAAAGAATTCTTCAATATTTTTCCTGCATCTGCTTAATTTTCTATTTACTCTAATTCTCTATGGAGCTCCTCTCTTTACTTCCTGTTAGATGTTAATAGCAGGTAACACGAGGTGAACAGAGCTCGGGGGCGTTTGCCTTGTTCACTCTTGACTGACAAGGCCGGAGAGAGTACTGAGGCTAAGGTGCTTGCCAGCACTGCATGGTCACCCAAATACCACTGAGATTTCCTTGGAGTGTAACCTTGAGGCACAAAACTTCCTTAAAAAAAAAAAAAAAACCTGCTCCTAAGCCAGGGATATAAAGTTGAGTTTATCTTAAAAGCATGTAAAAATGTGTGAGACAGGTTTACAATGATCTGCCTACATTCTCTTTCACCAAATACACATTTTCTTACTTTTGTAAAATGCTGGCGAGAGTTATGGCTTGACTGATGGCTGAAGAAAAGAAAAAAGAAAAATGGGTACGATTTAAGCAAGGCACGCTACTAACAGAATGTCCAAATGCTAGGATCCAACCATTCACAGAGACCATGAAGCAGTTGACTGATTCATACAGAACCACAAAGCAAAGAAATTCAGGAAAAAGATTGGTCTGTTTAACATTTTTCCTCTGCTCTGTACTTCCTCCTCCAAAGCTTTCTGAATGAGAAATTATAAAGGCAATGACATACTTCTTTAGAGAGAAATTATTTAAGGCTTCCTAAATAGAAACTCACAAAGGAACAAGAAGTGAAACTCGCTGTGCCTCTGCCAGTCGAAAATAGTATTTTAAAAGATTCTTGAAGACTATTCCATCCCTCCTCCTCCTCCTTTTTAATTAAATGACAATCGCCTAAAGGCCTAAACCCATAGAAGAATGATGGGATTGAAATTAATTTTGTAGGATCTGCAGAAAGGGTCCAAAAGGCTGCGCCCCATGCCTTGCATGCTCAAGGCCCATAGTCTGATCCCTGACAACACACTGTCCCCCCAGCACTGCTTGGTTACCCCCAAGCATTGCTATAGTAACATTAGTGCTCCCAGCACTCCTGGACCCAAACTGACTCCTCAGGTGGGCTTCACTGGACAGAGTGCTACTGGGGGTGGGCCCCACTGGGGAAGTAATAACAAGACTAAAAAATTTGTTTCTGAGGATGGTCAAATTGCAGGTCTTAGATCGCATAGACACAGAGACAGTCTCAATCCCCTCTGCCTGCTGCTCGGGGGTGGGCGGGTCCCACACAAGCCTGGCTGAGGTGCTCTTCCATCAGGCCTCGCTGCCTACACACGTGTTCGTGGGGGCCTGCTCTCTTACTCGGGACCCTCATTGTAGCTGTGGTGCTTGCAAGGGGCTGCCGCAGTGCTCAGACACGTGGTCTCCCACGTCAGCCTTCCTGGCCATGAGGCTAACACATCATCCTAGTCACACCTTCTTGGTGTTTGAAGACACTTGGTTGTGGTGCAGCAGGAAGCTGCCCACGGTTCCAGGAAGCACAAGGAGCAGAGCTGCCTGACTGCACTCAGCAAATGCAGCACGGCAGGCCCTCTAAACCCAGAGCACTGCCAGGTGGTGCCACACCCACAAAAACGAACCAAAACATATCAGAGACAACCATGCTCATATACACGGTGCTTATCTTTTAGGGTCTTTTAGGGTCGTATTAGAAGACAAACATGCCATTGCATGTGCACACAGAAAACAGGATTAAAGCGTATTTATAAATGGGATTCTCTTCGAGCCACTGTCCTGTGCCTTGTTAAGGCAGTAAAGTCTTCTCTAATGTATCAGTGCTTCTAGACCCACACCCTCCTGCTGCACTGTATTCCAGACTATACGCTAAAGAGCCCCATCAGGGCCGTTACACGGGCAGCAAACATGTGCTCTAGTCCCAAGCTATATTCCAAGTCCCCAGAGCCAATTGTATTTCCTCAATGAGATTCTTGTTCAGCCCTGTCTATCATTTCTTCCCCTTTCAATATAGGCCCGCCCTGAGATAGTACAATGGATATGCCCAGAGAGCACAGAGACAAGAGTAAGACCTGAGCATCACCAGGCGCGGCCCAAACACAAAACCAAGAACAAAGGAAAAAAAAACAAACCAAAATGAAATGAACGAGTCAAAGGGCTGCAGCACATGCTTCCCATGGAGGTCTCAGAGCTGACCCCTGGCACCGCAGGGCGCGCCAGAACTGCTGCATGCTTCCCTGGGCACCACCAGGTGGGCCCCTCCCACACAAACAATCAAGTTCAAAAAGAAAAAAATTAAAGTAGGAAGTGACTCACGACAGCTGGAAGGATGAATGAAGTTTACATGGAGAGAGTGGGTCTTGTGAAAGAGCCGAGAAGAGGGGAAGATGAGAGAAAGGCTGAGGGAACCTGCGAACCACACCACAGAGAGGGCAGTGCTGATGTTTAGAGGCCCACACCCCAGCTGGAACAGGTGGGAGTGCTGGAAGCCGGGGCAGAGGATGGATGCTTCTGGGTTACAAGTGCATGAACACGCAAGCGAGATTCACGAGGTGCCTGGGGGAGAGGCTTCAGAACTAAGGCTCAAAATTAGGCTGGAGTTAAAGTGAAAGAAATAAAGAGTTAGGTATAATAAATTAACTAGACCTCACAGTAAATACCCAGAACATATATGTAGCTTATATTTGGCACTATCAGTCAATTCTCAGACCCCTATTCGATGACTATCCCTGAAGTTTTTTGGTGAAGAAACTGTAACCTCAGCATGCTGTATATACTTTTTTCAAGGTTTCAGAGTTTGATGTAGACTAGACTGGGCCTCAAGTCTGAGTTTATACTTTATTTCAAGAAGAAAACAAGCCGGAGACACAAACTGTTTTCTGATTCAAAAATGCCACGAAGGACTGCAAAGAGCTGGGTAACTTTGTCTAGTTTACTCATCAAACTTCCAAGACTTCACAATAATTTTATACCCCAACAATACAAATAAGCATTCTTAGGAAGATCCTCTTCTTCACTTGCCTAGGACTATAAGTAGTCAATGAGTGTCATTTAGACATTCTATCACAGTCAGTACAAAGAGCTTAGAAGAAAACCACTGTCAAGATTCCATGTCTACCCTCATACATATATGACTTTATGCTCAGAGTGTCCCAAAACATGTGAAACTATAGAGGGATTGACAAAGACAGGCTGTTATTCTATTCAACTTTGCTCCTCCATGGCTGAGTGGATGACATGTGTTTAATCAACTGCTTGATAAAAACAAAACAAAGGGTGAGGAATGCAGCTCAGCAATACAGTGGTTGCTGTGCATGTGTGAGACCTGAGTTAGATTTCTACAAAACAAACACACCAAAACACACACACATACCCTGTCTGACCGTCTGATGGGAACACACAGCCACCTGTCTGAAGTGACCACAGGATCTCCACTAGGGGGCACCATTCCCTTGGTAGTCTGCATTTAGCCATCAAAGACTATTGAAGCTACAGTATGTGCCTCATTTTATATCAAAGGATGGAAGATTCCATAAAGTCACTCATTACTCTGGGTTGCAGAATCCTTGTCACCAATGTCTCTCAATTCCCTGTCTCTTACCTGGGCCCTGAATGCAAGGAAATGAAAACGATGACTACTTTGTACAGTGGTGCATGTCTGACACACACTCTCAGGGCTGATCTACACTGTCTTCAAAGAAGCCAGCTTTCTCAAGAAAGATGGTAGGTAAGGGCTGCTGGCTCCCTGCGGAGAGCACCCCACATCCACTTTCACTCAGCACCGGCTATCAGGAGGCCCGGTTTTATCTAATCTGTACAAAGACACAATAGCTGTCGCTTTCACCAGCAATAGTGGACACTCTCTGGAAGCCGGGAAGTCATAAAGTGTGTGTGTGCGTGTGCTGCCTGTGTGCACGGGTGCGTGTGGACTACACCATATCTGAACCTTTCACTACTGAGCTGAGAGCTTGTTTGGAGGCTCCAGCAAGGGCGCACAGCCCCTCACATGCCCCCAACTGAAGGCTGTGTCCCTTACTCAGGGAAGCGTTGCTCTTATGAAGAGCGCAGCTTCAGGAGTGGCGCACACGCGGTGGTGAGGGGGAAGGGGTCACCACACCAGCCAGCCCAATCAGCCCAATTGGCCCTAGTGGTCAGATCACCCTCATATCCCCGATGATCTGAACCTATAAAGTTCAGAGTTATTCCAAGGAAAGTTGTTGACTCTGGAAAACTGCTTTTCCATCACATACCCATGTGGACAAGTAGTAGACTTGTCTCTGGGGTGAAAAACTGCTGTTCAAGAGAACCACTGGACAAGAGAATCACTGGATTTCTTTTGCTTGCTGCAGCATCTTCTCGTGGAGAGCCAAATTTAGTAGATTATCTTGTTTCTGCCACAGTGGCCACCTACTAGTCCCTGGGAATTCTAGAAGCCTGATACAAGATAAAGAACTGTTTCCATCAAAGACAAGTTACTTGTATACGTGTGTCTGAGTGGAAGTCTCGGTGCAGGAGCTCTTGTCAGCTGGACTGAACTCAGGCCGTACTGCCCATCTGAGAGCTGACTCGAATGCAGCAAGAATCGGCCCACTCTGTCAGAAGCACGGGCAGTCTCTGGGGGACAGCAGAAAGGAGTAAGAGCGACTGGTACGGCATCATTATTGCGTCTATGTCAAGAAAGGGATCCGAATAGAGAATCACAGCTGTTCCTCCTGAGGCATTCAGAGAAAGAGAACTTGTGGAACATGTTCAGCGGTTGCTCCAACCAGGGTAGCTGTGTTTTGGGGGGTAGCAAGCAGACAGCAAACAACAGACTAATAGAACCCCTGGGCAAAACAAGGTTTTAGTTGTGTTGAAAATACTGACATTCACAGCACAATGGGGCACAGAGAGCCCAAGGGTTAAAGGATGTCACATGGCTGTGGGTAACAACTGCCTTCATTCCCACGCCTGCATGATTAGACAGTAAGTCCCCTACAAATAGCTGCTCTAGTTCACAGACCACAGACTAAAAAAAGAATTGGCTCAATTCTCATATTGATTCTACAAATACGCCACTCTGATGAGTAAAGAACAATGGTGAGAGGTCCTTAAAATGTAAAGAGGGAATCCAAAGAGCTTGATTTCAGAAAACACAAACTTTCTCTTTGAAAACGTTCTGCTTTTTGACTGCATGGCAGTGATTCAGCCTTCCAAACACTCTTACATTTGTGTTTACGTGACAATGCCACACAGAGCAGCTCATTAAATCCCCCATAACAATGCAGTAGGTGATGTGGTACCCAGCCCATCTACTGAGACACTGGAAGGCGAGAGAGAACTCAAGGAGCTGAATGCAGGTCTGTAGGCAGGAGGCCCAGATCTGGTCCCCAGCACTGTGTGGTTCTTTGAGCATCATCAGAAGAGGCCCCCCCCCCCGGCCAGTGTCACTGGGTCTGGCCCCCAAACCAAAAAATGGTGTATCATTACTACTGAATCTTACGGGACCACCTAAAATTTCAGAATTATAAAATCCAGAAATATGACAGCATACTATCTTAGATTAGAAAATGAAAGGAATGTACCACTTTCCTGAGCCAACATAATGACTCCAAAAGGAGCTACCAAGAGCCTGAGGGCAAGTACCCCCACCCTGGGCCTATGCACAGTGGTCTCCGGGCCAGCCAGGAACTCCTCGCTCCTGTCATGGTGCTCACCCAGAGACCACAAACTGCTCCTTCTAAGTAGGGCTCAAGGGAGACAGAAAGAGATGCTCTCTGGCCTGTGCCACGGCCCCTGCTCCTCTGTCTCAATGTAGAATTACTTGGAAGTTTGGGGGTTTATAAGTAGCGGGAGGAGTTTCTTGGTTACCAGAACTTAGAATCTGAGTGACGAGAAAGGCCTAAGGTGCTGCTTTCCAGAGCAGGAAGCAGGCCGAGGAAGTGCTGCGGTTTCCTTTCTGCTAGGGATTCCCCTCAGGATAAGCAAAAGGTCAGGGAAGAGAAAGTCCAAGGGTGATGGGAATTCCAGGAGGCCTGCGGGGCTCTACAACTGTACACGTCAATAAAAGTATATCCACATCATTTTACATACTAATACGCAATAATACTGTCTATAACAGAACTAGTTGTTTCGAATGTCTAATCAGTGCCATATTAAGAAATACCTAATACGACAGCCATCTTGTTAGGGAGAAGACAATAGGTAAAATTTCGTACTCGGAATTGAATAAATGTTTGTCTATGTTATTCTTAAAAGATGAAGAACAGTAGTGGTAATTTAAACATTGAAAATTAATTTTACTTTCGACCGTTGGAATAAAGATAACACCTGGAGTTTGACACTTAAAACTTCCCAACCTTTTTTTTTTTTTTTTGCTTTTTGGGTCATACCTGGCGATGCTCAGGGGTTACTACTCCTGGTTCTGCTCAAGGGACCATATGGGACGCTGAGAATCGAACCAGGGTCGGCCACGTGCAAGGAAAATGCCCTATCCGCTGTGCTATTGCTCCAGCCCCAGAAACTTCCCAACAGCTCTTTACTATGCATTATTCTATTTAAAGATAACTGTCTTCTGAACTGTAAAACTTTAAAAAGATTTTCTCAATTCATGCTTAAATTCCCTCTCTTCCTGTTATCTCTTTTCATTACACTAGCCTGAAAGAGACGAGCAATTCCAAGTACTGGAAACTGCCCTCTCCTCATGACTCCACCCTATGCCTGGCTTTGAAGTATCAACTCAGTGTCACCTGGGTCTCCAGAGCACTAGCGCTGCAATGGGGGCCCTCCTGCTCCCAAGATACAGGGGGCAGTCCTGGCCACTCTGCTCCTGCCTCAGTCCTAAAACATGACACACGTGCGCTTCCATCATCCCTAGAAACTTCTCTTAGATTTCTAAAACAACTTCCGTTGGGGCAGAGAGATAGTACAGTCAGGGGGCGCTTGCGCTGCATGCATCCTTGACTTGAGTTTGATTCCCAATGCCCCAAATGGGTCCCCCAGGAGCCAGGAGTAAAACCCCGAGCATGCCAGGCACAGTCCGAAACACAAAATAAAAATTAAACAACTTTCCCCATTTACTGTCTTTATTTCTTTACACTTTCAGGAACAGCTGCACAAGACTCCCAGCTGCATGAAAGCACTTGCCTCTTTCTGTAAAGATCAACCTTCTGTTAAATAGCTCCTGTGGTGTTTCAGAGATGCTCTTCAGCATCTTGTTTCATTTTATGCTGCCCCCAGAATCACTCATAACAGAGATGCAAAAGGCTCAACATCCTCCTTTCCCTTCTCCTTTCACCCCACTGATACCCAAATGTTAAACAAAATATCAAAACCAAACCAAACCCCAAGTATGTTTTTATTCTCTAACACTCCCTCCCTATCAGAGAATTTTTCTACTGTCACTATCCTTTGTCTCCTGCAGTCTCCTCTTCATCTTGATCTGTTTCTTAAATATCTAAACCAGGGCTTGAGGATGCAGTTTGGTGGCAGAACGTGCCAGTAGGTGCACGAACATCAGAACCAGAGGGTGTCCCCTCTGGACTGGAGCCAGAGCACAGCAGGTAGGGTGTTTGCCCTGCATGCAGCTGATCCAGGTTCAATCCCCAGCACCCCATATGGTCCTCTGAGCATCGTCAGGATTATTTTCTGAGCGAGAGCCAGGAGTAAGCCCTGAGCATCACTGGGCATAGGCCAAAACCAACCAACCAGAAGTCATCTCTGATGAGCATGTATGTAAGCACAGAGGGCAATTCCCCAAAAATGTGTGCAACCCTGTCCGTTACAACAGCAACAAAGGGAAGGTTCTTACAAAATTTAAAAGATGGGCCCTGCCCAAAATAAAAAAAAAACTCTAAAAAATATGAACTACATATACATTTTGGGGTTCCTTCCTATATACATACACAGCATCTATAAATACAAGCACACACATACACACACACACAGTTTCTAATGAGCACCATTGGTATATTTGTATCATAATACCAACATTTTTCTGGAACAGTTGGTTCAGTCCTTCAGTTGGATTTTCCTGTTCAAGGCTGTTAACACAACACAACTTTCGTCTATCGATAGGATTCTAGCTGGTCACCACATGACTGCTGAGAAGGGCACAGACACAGCACAGCAGGCCACTGCCTCCTCTGGCTGTTATACAGGACGTACCTCTTCGTAATTTTTTGCCTCCACCCCATGCTTCATGTCGAGGATCACGAGTTGGTCAGGTATCCGCCTTGTTCCTGAGGGGGGGGTGAAAAAAAAAATCAAAGGAGTCATTGTGTGGAATATTTCAAATTCCGGGAAATCACCCGCCCACCCTCCCTCTCCTAACCCCTACCCTCTCAATAGAGGGAAACAGCCACGACTCCTCCCTCTACTCAGCTGCAGCAAATTCCTGGCTCTGGCTAAAAATCACAAGTATTCCAGACAAAGGACCTATCTGTGTGGGGTGCCGGAAAGCAACAAGAACTTGCTGCTGGCAAACATCTCGGGACAGGCAGGACACAGGACACTGTAGCTGGCACTACTGAGGAACAGAGGAAGAGCTAACACACAGGCACACTGGACTGAGAAAGAAAAACACCAAGTCAGGCTGGGGCGAGGGTCAGCAAGCCGGAGTCCACGCCCTCATGAGGGAGGCCTGGATGCGGTGCCCCAGCACCACCGGGAGCACGCTCTGCCCCCAAAACCAGGAAATTCAGAAGCTGAAGGAGTATATAATTGAGTGGCGAGGGCCTAGAGAGACAGGAGTAAGTAAGGTGCTTGCCAAGCACGCGTCTGACCTGGGTCCCACCCCGGGCACCCCATACTACCCCCTGAGCACTGGCTGGAGTGGTTTCTGAGCACAGGCCCAGGAGTAATTCCTGAGCGCTGCTGGGTGTGGCCACTCCAACAATTTTAGTTGCCAGGACAGAGAGAGGGAACACAGGGACAAAGGTGCCCACCTGGCATGCAATGATCCTAGTTTAATCCCTAGCTCTGCATATGGTTCCCTGAGGAGCAAAGGATGTGACCTCTGAGCACTGCCAAGTGAGGTCTGACACACTCCCCATTTGGGAGACAATGTTTTCAGCTCACCAAGCTGAGCTGAAAAGGCACATTTACACACCCGAGAAGGTTTCTCTGCCAAATACTGAGCAAAAGTCATACTCAATTAGGTTACCAGGAACCATGCAAAGCTGGACTTACTGAAATCAAACCTGGGCACTGAGGGCTGGAGAGATGGTACAGAGGTACTGGCACTTGCCTTGTATAAAGCTGACCTTTGTCTGATCCCTACACTGCTAGGAGTGATCCCTGAGCACAGAGCTGGGAGTAAGCCCATAGACAGGTATAGCCACCCACAAAATAAATAAAACAAAACAAAACCTCAGGAGAGAACACAAATTGTTTTGTTTTTTGGGGGGCCACACCCGGTGATGCTCAGGGATTACTCCTGGCTCTGCACTCAGGAATTACTCCCGGCAGTGCTCAGGACCCAATGTGGTGCCAAGGATCAAACCTCATCAGTCAAGGCAAGAGAGAGCTTTGCCTTACTATCTCTCCAGTCCCAGACTATAGGATTTATCTGATGTTCCACTTTAATTCAAACATTTATTCAACAGGAGGGCACTCAGGAGATAAATAAAATGTTATGGACTACTTCTACAGAGCCTTTAAAAAGAACAGCCCAAGGGAAAGGCTGAAAAATGACAGAACAATTCTCACGGATGCTTCTTAGAAAGAGAAATCCAAACTGACATTTGGTATAGTAGGGTCAACAAAGCAATGTTCATCCTCAGCACACCAAAACAAAACAGAAAAGAGAAGAAAGAGGCAATGTCAGGAGAACGCTCCCACAGAGGGTTGGGGCGAGAGGCCACTGTGGGGCAGTCCTTCCTTTCCTTTGTCATCTCCAGTCCCGCGATCTCTGCCTTGATCTGCCCTGGGGAGCAGTGCACTGCCAATCCCACTGCTCCTGCCTCACCCCAGGAGCCAAGGACCGCCCACACTTCATGCTCCAACCAGCAAACCAAGAAGCAAACACCCTGAAGAGTATAGGCAAAAACCTCACTGAGAAGGAGCAGGCACCTGTCCCAGGGCCACCATGGAGGGTCTGCATGATCAATGCTGAGGGCAGAAGAGTCTTCCTGGGCCACTGGTTTGGTTTAGCTCGGTCGAGGGGGACCTCCAGGTTCGAACCAAGGAAGGAAGGATGCAGGGCTGTGGTGCCATGGGATGACCTGGCCACACCAGTCATGCTTGGGAGGCTCCCTAGGGACACCCAGTGATGGTCTGGAGACCCTGTGGAGCTGCGAACTGAACAGGGCTGATCTCTTGGGCCCTCAAGACGCTCTTCTTCTCAGACTTGAATCCTGCTGACCCCTTGGGGAAGTACGGCCTCCCACCACGACCACCAGAGCAGAACATGACAGGACAGCCAAAGAGTGGATCAATGTCAGGTAGCATAAATTGGGTTTTCTGTTTGTCTCTGTCACAGAAGAGTTGCTTTAACTTTGAAGGATGGGACCAGGTGAAGAATAAGTATTTTTTTTCTTTTCTTTTTTTCTTTTTTTTGCTTTTTGGGTCACACCCAGCGATGCACAGGGGTTACTCCTGGCGGTGCTCGGGGGACCATATGGGATGTTGGGAATCAAAACCATGCAAGGCAAATGCCCTACCCGATGTACTATCGCTCCAGCCCCAAGGTATTTTTTATTTTTTTATTTTTATTTATTTTGTAATGTAGGAGTACTGCTATTTATTCAGCCACTCATTAGCTGATTGAATTGGGCATGAACTCCACAAGCTATTTTTTAAAATAATAAATTATTCAATCTAATTTCCTAAGATGTTGCTATTAGGTATTTTGCTATAGCATGCAGAGTTGGAAATAGCAACCCTTAAAGCTTATTAGCTCAGGTCACAGAGATGGCTCAACAGAATCAAACACATGCTATGCACACAGGAAGCCCAGGTTCGATTCTCAGCACCTCATACACTTCCTCAGGAGCTGTCAGGAATGACTGCTAAGTACAAGTTCATAGGAGCCCGAGTATTGCCAGAAGGGGCCCCAAAACAAAACAAGACAAAAAATCCGCTGAAAGCTCAGCATTAGTCCTGCAGACCTAATTAGCTGAAATGGAAAAATGAACAAAAATAAACATTTGGATTCAGCTGTTTGTAGTCTATTTAAAACAGTTTAACTATGCACAGGTTAAAACACTAGAACATTTTTGTAAAGGTAAAGGCAAAGGTAAAGGCCCTCCCGTTGTCCGTCGATTTGCTCGAGCGGGCCCAGTAACGTCTCCATTGGAGACTTTTGTTGTTACTGTGTTTGGCATATCGAATAC
>JAOXYA010000019.1:10642021-10652900 GCA_028565675.1 Sorex palustris
AAAAGTATCCTGCCTGCATGGCAGAGTCTGGCAAACTTCCCGTTTTGTATTCAATATGCCAAATACCAGTGACAATGATGGGTCTCATTCTCCTAATCCTGAAAGAGCTTTGAAATGGCTCTTTTAAAATCTCACAGCTAGGAAGAAGGAGACATTACTGGTGCCTGCTCGAGGAAATCAACGAGCAACAGGATGATTGTGATAGTGATAGTAATTCCATTTTCAACTTTAAAGGAGCTTGTACAAAATGGGAAAAATCAACCTCCCTAACTTCAAACTCTACTACAAAGCAGTAATAAATAAAACAGCCTGGTACTGGAACAAAGGCAGCCTTTAGTCCCTGAATATTTGTCATGCTCTGACCCTTTATGAACATAGGCTTGGCCTCCCTCAGACTCTTCCATCCAGGAATCCTTGAGGGCTCTGATACCTTCAACGGTGCTGATACAGAGAGCCCTCTTCCCTTCCCTCAGTTGTTTGGAATATTACAATAAAGTGTCCTGAACTGGAGTCTCACTTCTAAGGGACCAATAACATTTGTTACCCATAGACCCAACACCCAGCACAGAGAGAAGGAAATCTCTTAAATAATCTCATGTCGACATCGAAGTTCTAGCAATATTGTACCATGTGTAGTTAACTGACCCCTGAGTTCCTCACCTCCTGTACCTTCCTCCCTCTTTCAATGTACTAAATATTTTTTCTGGGGGTCTTAGCTTAATGATATTCTTTAGCACGTGGTCCCCTCATTCAAGATCAGATTCTCATTTGTTCTCCAGCTTGTTACAGTTCCTTTGCTGTTATAACTGGCCTTGTGTGTATCTGAAAAGGCCATTAGACTGAACATGCTGGAATGGTCAGATTTGATGCTTTGTTTTCCTCTGAGATTCCAAAACCTTATACAGTGCAGTCTCCCCATAAACCTCCGCTGAACGCCCATGTTTCTTAATCACCCTCAGGTTTCTCTGACGTGCAGACCCTGATTCCTAAATCAGATATGAATGGGGACTGAGATTCGACTTTTCTTTCTTTCTTTTTTTCTTTCTTTCTTTCTTTCTTTCTTTCTTTCTTTCTTTCTTTCTTCTTCTTTTTCTTCTTCTTCTTTTTTTTTTTTTTTGCTTTTAGGGTCACACCCGGTGATGCCCAGAGGCATCAATCATGCACTGGCTCATGCACTCAGGAATTACTGCTGGTGGTGCTCAGGGGACCACATGGGATGCCTTTGCTGTTGTAACTGGCCTTATGTGTATCTGAAAAGCCCACAAGACTGAACATGCTGGAATGGTCAGATTTGATGCTTTGTTTTCTGAGATTTTTGTCTTGCACGCGTGCAAGACAAACGCCCTATCCGTTGTGCTATTGCTCCAGCCCAAGATTTGACCTTTCTAAGAAGCTCTAGATGCTGTGGATATCACGGGACCAGGAGCCACATTTGGAGCAGTTTGGTAATAATGCAGGAGCTTCCACCCTCACCCCAATGTGGCAAATAGATTTACCTTGAAGAGAAGCTGGAGAGACACGTGGAAAGTTACTTGGTGTTTCTGGTCTTTCCCTTTTGTGCAGGAGGTATTCATTTCATGCAGAAATTCCTCCTCTTCCATTTTTCTCCTATAAAATGGATAGAGAAAAAAAAGTCAGACAGGGCTTAGGGTGCAAACAATGGCTGCGAGACAAAAATTTCCCTCTCATCTCTAAGCCAGCTGACTCATTTACAGAGATAAAGCAAATAACCTTGGCCTTATTAGCGACTGAGCTAACCAAACCAATAAATAACAACATTTGGCTAATTTGCATTCCAAAATTGTTTCCTTCCCTTGCTCACACTCTAGAGCAGGTGCTAATGAACCATGAAATGTCTAAAGCACTGGCAGCCAGGAGGAAAAGAGGCGGCATTGACCCAGGCTGAAGAATAATACTCCTTAAATCAACAGCTACCAAGTGTGATGTGGGATTCTGGATCAGATCTTGATACTGAACAAAAAAAAAAAGACATCAGAGCAAAACAAAACTGATGAAAACAAAATAAGGCAGGAAGTTCATAGTAATACACCAATGGTGGTTTCTGAGTGAGGGGTATATGGGAACTCTCTGTATTACTACTTTCTAGTAATCTAAAGTTGGGTCATTCAAAATACAAAGGTTATAAAGGGAGCTGGAGAGAGAGAACAGCAGGTAAGGTGCTTGTCTGCATGTGGCTGATTCCAATTTAGTCCCCAGCACTCTCTATGGCCCCTCAAGCCCTACCAGGTGTGATTCCTGAGTGCAGAGCCAGGAGTAACTGAGTACCACTGGCTGTGGCCCCCGAACCCAAAACCAACCAAACAAACAAAAAAGAAAACAAGACATAGACTTTCCTTTACGTTGAATAATTAGATTACTTTCTGAAAATATAAAATAATTGCCATTGAGTTAACAAAAGTAATTGGACGTGTATATTTTGGAGGAAAACAATCTCTACTAGAACCTAAGAAGCTACCAAGGAAGAAGGCAGAGGGTGGCTGATCCCATAGCACACCAGTTGCGTAGCAGGGCTCTCTGTGCTCCAGAAGTGCATTGCATGCATCAGGGACTCCAAGAGCGCTGACTTCTTTTTGCTCCAGATCCTTCCCTTCATTTCACCAGCATTAGACATTTCTTCTTGAGAATCTAATTCTGTGCTCTTTTGTTTACCAGTTTGGTTGGTTGTTTAATAATAGCACCATAAAGATTTGTGCATAGTATCGTAATTTGCCTCAATGATGAACTTATTCGTCTGGCTCCTGACTGCAACTACTTTTTTCTTTTTTGCTTTGGGGCCATGTTGGATAACATTGGGTTGTCCTTGCTCCTTCCACAGAGAGCTTAGGTTTATTGAGTACTCCCACAACAGTGCCCCTGAGGAACACCCAATTCTGTCAAGCATTAATAATCCAATATTGCTTTTCTCTTTCCTTTATGTCATTTGCATGGTTTAGCAATATCCTTTTTATCTAGACACGGGAAGATAGTTCATTCTATGCTTTGTAATGTGGGAGTTAACTGACTCCAAAATATTTACTCCTGGGCATCCATATTTACTTGGCTTGAGCCTCAGTTGCCCTTAGTTCCTGGCACCCCAAAAGCAGAATCCTGATGAGGGACTGGATGGACCCAGGGCAAGCTGTAAGCTACTCTGACATCGAAAAGAGAAAAGCTAAGTGCCATATGCATAATAAATTAAGAGCATGGTCATGGGACAAACTCTGTCATGACCCCATAAGAAGTAACTGAATAAAGACCCTGCTGGGGTTAGGAAAGACTAACCTGGCCTGAGGCTATGGTCTGGAATATATAGTGAGATGTCCCCAGGAAAAGCCAACCTTTAAGCTTACTATATCTCTTACTGTGTTCATACAAAGTGACTAGAAATATTGTAAGAAGTGAAATTATGATGATTGCTTAGATGGATTAGTAGCTAAGGAAAGGAGAAAGCAATACGCCCTGGATGAAATCTGCCCTTGAGTGGATCTCCTAGTAATCTTGAGTGCTGAACTCTCAGATGAGATTTTTGTCCTTGAGTTCATTTCCTGAAGGAGTGGCTTTACATCTCTTTGTTGTTATGATAATGTTAAACCCCACCTTTGTGTATCGCCATCCTTCATGATTTCTATGTAACTATGCTGTAAGGGGTAAGAAGGAACTAGAAAGTTGACAACTAGAAAGTGGATGAGAACTGAGACTTTGGAGACTTTGGGACTTTGAGGTCTTTGAGGACTAGAGTGTCTGTAAGGAATAGAAGGACTAGATAATGACAATGACTGGAAGTAGAAGACTTCGAGGCCTACAAGGAGACTAGGATGATGGAACTTTGATGACTGGGACTATGACCCAAACTCTGACTATGATTATGCCATGGGGGGGAGATTGGACTATGCTGGGGAGGAGAGAGAAATAAACTGTGTAACAACCAGCCTGGGGCTCAGGCCCCATTTCTCTGTTCCCTCTGGCCCATGGCTGTAGGCCGGCCTGGGGAGACAGCTCTTGGCCACCCAACACTCTTGAGTCCCCCACATGCCCCTAACACATTTTTTCTTGGAAACTCACAGGGTCACACCCTGTAAGGCTCAGGAGTTACTCCTGGTTTTGCACTCAGTAATTACGCCTGGTTGTGCTCAGGGGACCAAACCCGGTTGGGCTGTATGCAAGGCAAGCGACCTACTCACTGTACTGCAGCTCAGGTCCCTCAACTAGGTATTTTGCAGGTACTTAATAACTCTTTGTTGGATGGTGACCAAAGAAGATAGTTCAGCAGCCTTTGAAGTAATTCATTAAAAGAAAATAAACCCACAAAACTTCTAATGCTATTTCATTATGTAAATATATACTTTTTAACCTCCTTGGCTTTGTTTTTTGGGCCACACCTGAAAATGCTTAGGAGCTACTCTAGCATTGGTCCTTAGGGCTCACTCCCGGCAGTGCTCAGGGACTGATTATGCGGGGCTGGTGATTCAACCCAAGAACTCCCGCATGCCAAGCAAGTATTCCAGCCCATTGAACCATTTCCCTGGCCCTGTATCCTTTTTGTTGGTTTTTAGGCCACACCTGGTGGTACTCAGGGCTACTCCCAGTTAGTACGAGTTGTTTCTGGAAGTGCTTAAAGCCTCACCTGGTTCCAGTAATCTCAAAAACAAAAGCATTCACTCCAACCATTTGAGGCATCTCCCTGACTCTGTCGATAACACTGTTTTGATGAAACTTCCAAGGCCTTCGATGGTAGCTCTCTGGGAACTGTACTGAGATCCAGAGTCTGGCTGGCCATACAGGCAGATGGTTAAAGGTCTTTGTCTTTACTGCTTTGTCTGCCCTGCAGTACCTGTTTCCCTAAGGAACTGGCATTCCTTTCCCAACCAGTGTGGTGGGAAGGGAACCCATACTTTGTCTCCTAATAGAGAAAGACCTCTCTGTGTTTTTTAAAAGCATGGTGCTGAAGAAGAAGGAACTTCTGCCTTTGCAAGCCTGAAATTGAGAGGGTGTGAAGCAAGGGCAGCTGTCGATCAACCTCACTGCCATCTGGAGATCTGCAGACAGGGGGAGGAACTCAGTCACGATATGGAAATAGAAAGATGAGAAAGAGAGACCCAACATCCAATTTTGATGTCTGGATCCAATTATACTTGAGGGCACCTCAGCCCCTTGAATTTTCCAGTTATGTGAGCCAAGCCAACAAACCAACCCTTTTTTTTATGCTGATTTGGGTTTCTGTCTGTTGTCATGGAGAGTTCTATAATCCTAGAAAGAAATGTACAATTTCTTTCCCACATCTGAGGGGGCCCAGTATCCACTCAGCCGAGAAACCAATTATGAGGCCTCCTGCTAGGGCCGCGTGTTGTGTCAGAGATAGCCTGAGGTAACTGCACCCCCGAACTCAACACTGCTTTCCACTGCATACCTACCTCTGGGGGTGCTTCCTCACCCTCTAACTTTCTCACTCTTCTTAGGCTTGGAGGACTATAGTGGGGGGAGGGCAGTGGGGGAATGACATAGGATTAGCTGTCATCAGTGGAAGGTCAGTGGAAATGACATGCGCCACTCCCAGGCAGTGAAGAAGCAAGAATTCCTTTTCATTACCCTCTAGCTGGCCAAAGAGGATCCAGAGGTTTTCAAGGATGACAGAACCACAGCTGGAAGAAATCTGAGTCCTGCCTGCAGGCCAGGAAAAAAGGCCACTGGACTGTCATATGAGCAAGCCTACACAGAAAGAAACCTTCAATATCTCAAGGAATTAAAATATTGGAAATTTGTTACAACAGTCAAATTGGTTATCATAAATACATTTATTTATTTACATGAGTTGAAGATTTCAGAAGGAGACCCAAAGCTTAAGAAGAGAAAGAGCAAGAACTGAAACAAGAAGTGTTGAACTCCTTCCACCATCTCTCCATGGTCACAACAGCCCTGGCTAGAGCTCTCAAGGGCACTGGAATGCCACAAAGAGACGCCGCTGCCAGTTCTTCACTAGGCCATGCTGTAGTTACTGGTTTCTAACCACGATGTTGGTGATGTTGGAAAACCTAAAATTATGAAGGATCACAGAGCTGGGAAAAATGGTCATCACCTCATTGGCAAGTTAAACAAGAGTGGAGCCCTCAACACCTGGTTTGATGTCTAGAAAGTGACAGAGTTAACCTGGTCCCCACCCCAGTAACTCAGTTTCATTGTGCTGATGACCCTGGCTGGCATCACGGACCATGAGGAAGCAAGACAAAAATATACAGGACGGGAAATCCTGAAATTCTTTTTCAATGTACATATAAAATGCCTCAGTGGACAAAAAGAAAGGAGATGGGTGGGGGTGGAGGGGGGTGGGGGGGGGGGGGAACAGTCTTGAACTTCATGGTCAAGCCCAAAGAATGATTTCAAAGATGGAAACAGGATCTAAGGTTGAAGGGTCACTGAAAGAAGAGGGCTGTGGAGAGTAAGAGTAGGGACAGGAACAGAGTGAGCGAACCAAGAAAGGGGGCCCATGGGTCGGTTTGGGAGGCTGCTGGCAGCACAGAACATGGGTGGGTCTTCCTGGTGTCGAGAGGCAGAGGCTGGCAGCGGAGGAAGCACAGGTAACCTGGGGGAAGGATGCCAGGTTTTGGGGCAGGGGATGACTCTAATCCACAAACAGGAAATCAGTCATGACATCAGAACCTCGTAGACTTGGGAACATGTTGGGATGTAGAGCAGGAAACAGGTCAAGGCAAGTGGTTTAGAACTAATGACTGAGGTGTTCTGGAAGCCTGGTTCTCCGTGGAGTCTTGGGATGGGCCTGACGGTTAAGTAAAGCCGGCCCAACAGGGAAGAGAACAGGAGAAGAGAGGGTTCTATGTCTCATCTTGAGGGGACAACAGAACTCCTACTCCTTCTTGCCACAGTGTTTTTTTCGAAATCTTCCCATTTTTCAAAAAAAAAAAAGCAGGAAGTCAGATTTTCTTATTGGGGGTGGGTGGGACTGTATGGGTGAAATGTCCTGATGTTGTTCAAACATTGGCAACTAATTATGAAAAAAAAAAAAAAAGTAAAAACACCCCATAGGCCAAAGAAAACACATTCACAGGATAAACTAGCCCACAGGTTGGCAGCTTTGGGCCTCCAAAGGAGAGGAAATGAGCAGAACCAAGAGCAAGTGAAAAAACAAAAACAAAACCTGTAATGCCACTCAGCATCCCCTGACTTTCAAGCCTGGTGACAGGATTCTGCTGCCAAAGAGCTTCGGGATAACCAGTTTCAATAACGCCGTACATGTTTGTCTTCAGAATAGCTGTCTGTTATTTGCTGGAGACACAGACCGTGTTGTTCCCTGAATCTGTTGCTGTTTCCTCAGAATTCGACCCTTAGCTTTGATGGAGTGAGCTAATTTTCTTTAATCTTTCTCTTGGGTGCCTCTGTTTGTAGGTTGACTTTCTTCTCTGAACAGCTATCCACTGGCTCTTGACAACTGAAGTTCCAGTACAAGCAGCCCCTTGAGTGAAGGCAATTTAGGGAAACAGTACTTGAGTCAAATAGGAATTGGGCGAACTGAATTTTTATGATAGGAAATGCGTCCGGGCCAAAACCTCAAAAAGTGATCAACGGTTTTCAAGGACTGAATTCAGCTAGTTCAGCTTATGAACCTTGGTCTTATGAACCAGGGTCAGGCTTAGAGGATGTGGCAAATGCAGGATCAGATTTTTTTCCTCCATAGTGTGGTGCCTTACAGGGTAGGTATTGACACACCGGCAACTGAACTATTTGGTTCTGCTGCTCCAACTTAGTATCTAGCTCCAGACTTTGTACTGCCCAACTATCCTGTTTGCACATCACTGAGACATTTCCTGGGACGTGGGAATTTCAGCATTGAAACTGTCTGGGGCAAAGTAGAGAGTTGATCACTTTACATCCTAGGGTTCTTGTCTCAGGGTTAGGCAAAGGAGCTGTGACATTTTTAATTGTACATTTTTAAAAGCCACACAGTATAGCCAGAGAGATAGTACAGAGGGTAAAGACACTTGCTCTGCAAACAATCCACCCAGGTTCACGCCCCAGAGTCACTTATGGTCACTTATGGTCCCCCAAGCACGGCTAGAGGTCACTCTGAGCACAGAGCCAGGAACAGTCCCTGAGTAACTGTAGGTGTGACCTAAGCACCCCCACTCTCCATCAAAAAAAACGATTCAAAAAGATAAAAGCAAAGCAAATCACTCTTTCTCAACTGCCAAAGTCCCAGCTCTCCTGGTTTTCTTTTTTTTTCACTATTCTTACTCACTTCCTTTGCAACATTCTCTTCCTCCTTCTAACTTCTAACCCCCACCCCCAACTATGAATTGCACCTTAAGCTCCAGCCCTTGGGCCACTGTCCTATTTCTGCCCATCTCAGTGGATTCATCTTTACGTGGACGATTTCCACATTTAGATCTTGAGCTCAGATTCTCATCGGAGAGATGCAGCCCTCCAGCTCCAATAGCTTCATGAATATTTTCCACTGGGATGTCCTTGATGGTCTCATGCCCTGAGTCATTCATTCACTTCCAGCCCAACTCAGCTCCCACTCATTCACCTAGAATCCTCGTCATTAGAGGCAACAACATCTTTTGCAGCCTTTTATCTCAAAATCCTAGACTAATCTCAAAGTAGCATATATGCGCTATCCACACATCGCTGCAGCTACCTTACTGTTAGGCATATTGAATGGGTTCTTATAAGGGCTTGAGCGTTCTAAATGCTTGTTGAATCAAATAAGATTTTGGGAAAGGAGTCAAAGGAATAGGACATCTAACAGCGTTCGAGTAAATGCCCAGGATTTGTAGGGACAAGCAAAGCAAAGATCTGACAGAGAAGATCCCTGAAGATATTTTTAATCCAAATTTTCATTGATGCAGTTTCAATCATAGACATTTGACCACCTAATACATTAAGGGTTGCTGTACTTCAAGCTTAATTTTTTTTTTCTTTTTGGGACACATCCGGCAACGCACAGGGGTTACTCCTGGCTCATGCACTCAGGAATTACTCCTGGTGGTGCTCCGGGGACCATATGGGATGCTGGGAATCAAACCCAGGTCGGCTGGGTGCAAGGCAAATGTCCTACCCGCTGTGCTATCGCTTCAGACCCCAGTGTGAAGTATTTTGTCTTTCAGTTTAGCCTGAAGTCAAAACAAGGAATATGAATGCTAGCAAGAGTTAACCCCTTTAAATGCAGATAGTAATAGTGGTTGTCCCACAAGCACTTCCTTTGAAGGAAAATTCAGAGACTTGCAGGTGTTTTCTAGTAGCTATATAGCACTGTGAAGGCATTTTTATGTAGAATGAGTCTACCTGGCAGGAGTAGAGAAGTGGAGTTAGAGAAGAAAATTCATCATACACTGTCACTCACTTTACTTTCTGCTAATAAAGTCTAGATTGGGATTGTTCAATGGAACCATGAACACAACGTTTTGAGAATGCAATTAAAAACTGTTCATTATAAAGCCATTCTTTCCAATTTCACTCAAAGTAGATTTTTTATAACTGCAAGGTTAGCCAGCTTGACAGAGTTATCCCAATCTCAAGGGGGGAGGGAGTGAAGAAAGAAAACAAAGAAAGAAAAGAAATGAATGAACTAGAAAATTTCTATATATCTTGGTTTCCTCCTTTCCTGTCTTTAAAAAAATAATAAAGATTTCTTTGAGTTTTAAAATCAGAGGATTCTTCTTCCTTTCATAATTCCATTTAATGTCATTTTTAGGCTAAATGCGGTAGTGAAGTTGGAGGATGTACCAAGATCTATAACCCAATCTGCGGGACCGATGAAACTACTTATCCTAATGAATGCCAGTTATGTCTTGAAAATAAGTAAGTACAAACTTGAATTTCTACACAATATTTAAATTTCACAAAATAAATGTAAGCTAGTTATCTTCAAATTCTTATATCTTATCCCTCTAAAGCCACAACTAAAGTACCAACAACATGAGCCTACCATGAAAGAAACAAGCCTCTAATGTTTCCAAAAATAATTCTCAATTATTTTTCGTCCATAGTATATATGAGTTCTAATTTTATAAAAGCTTTGTTTCTATTTTTTACCAATAATATAAAATATTGTGTCAAGCGTTGTGCAAGGCATTAAGTACTTACAAAGAGTGCATGAGGTAAATATGCCAAGCCTATGTACACATGAAGAAATTGAAGCCTGGTTTTAATAAGAAATCCTAAATAACTTACTAAAATCACTTGGTGAGATGAAGTTCTGTTCTTTCCATAATGCTCGAGTATTAGACTGTGGAGTTAGAGAAGAAAATTCATCATACACTCTCACTCACTCTACTCTCTGCTGCTAAATTCTAGCATGGGATTGTTCAATGGAACCATGAACACAATGTTTTGAGAATGCAATTAAAAACTGCTCATTATAAAGCCAGAGAGATGGTACTGTCAGTAGAGTACTTTCCTGGTATATGGTCAACCCCTGGTTCAGTCCCCAGAACCACATGTAGTCTCTTGAGCCCACTGGAAATATCCCTGATTGCAGAGCCAGGACTAAGACCTGAATATAGTCAGTTGTACAAAAGGAACAATAACAACAATATAATAAAATGATAATTATGCCTCCTAGAAATTGGAATTTTGAAGGCTTTGACTAGGTAACAAAGGAGAAATAAGCATTTCAACCAAAAAAAGTCGGCAAAAGTAGGAATGAAATCAATAACAGTGCAACATAAATTGTGTTAGGGAAAGAATAATAAAATAGAGATAGAAATTTATTTTAATATTTTCTCAAGTAATATAAATTAAAATGTGTATGATTAAAAATCCAGCAAATGAAAATAGACTATAGACCAAACATGACTGCCACCCAATGCCTCTTTTGCAAACCACAGCACCCAAAAGGAGAGAGAGAACAAAAGGGAATGCCCTG
>JAOXYA010000019.1:10653000-10669274 GCA_028565675.1 Sorex palustris
GAGGAATCAAACTCCGGTCGGCCATGTTGGCTGCGTGCAAGGCAAACGCCCTACCGCTGTGCTATCGCAGCCGGCCTCAAGCACTAGAATTACAGTTAAACTAGTGTTCTCAATCTAGCCTCCTCCTTCTCCACCTCCTCCTCCTCCTCTACTCCCCCTCCTTCTCCCTTCTTCTCTTCTCCTTCCCCCTTCTTCTCTTCTCCTTCCCCCTTCTCCTCCTTCACTCTCTTCTCCTCCTTCCCCCTCTCCCTCTTCCTCTCCTTCTTCTCCTTCTTCTCCTCTTCTCCTCCTTCCCCCTTTCCCTCTCCTTCTTCTCCTTCTTCTCCTCTTCTCCTCCTTCTCTTTCTTCTTCTTCTTTTGTTTTTTGCAGGGGTGGGTGGTAGGTGGGAAGGAAGCCATACCTGCTGATGATCAGGGTTTACTTCTCTCTCTGCACTCAGGAATTACTACTGGTGATGCCTAGGGGAACTTATGGAATGTCAGAGATAGAATCTGGGTCAGTCTTATGCAAGGCAAGTGCCCTATTTGCATGTATTACCCCGCTAGCCCCCCAGTTCACCTTCTTTACTTTTCTTCACTCTTAAAAAACAAAATAGTAGTTATAAGATTAGGAGAGAGATCTCCAAAAAGCCGAGTGCAAATTTTGTGCAGGGAAGAGAGATAGTACAGGGGTACGGTGCTTGCCTTGCATGCAGCCTGCCAGTGATCTAAGCATTGCTGGCAGTGACTCCCAAGCCAGGAGTAGCCCTTAAGCAATTCCAGTGTGGCTCAAAACAAAACAAAAACTCCCAAACCAAAAATGCTTAGAAGACAATTTGAGGGCCTGGAGGCGTAGTTCAGTGACCTATTTTTATTTACTCAAGTTTTTTGTATGTATGTGTTGAGGGATAGATTTGGGGCTATACCTGATATTGCTCAGGGGATATGCTGGCTCAATATTTGGGGGTCACAGTGCTCAAAGGATCATGGGGCACCAGGGATCAAACTAGATCCCTTATTTGCATGCCTCAAAGGGCATGTGCTACAGCCCTTTGAGCTATTTCCCTGGCCCAGTTCAGTGGCTTAGAATGCTTGACTTGCAAGTGTGTGCTCAGGAGTTCAAGCCCTGGATCCAGCACATGTGTTGAGTGGCAGCTCTGTTGTTTGAGTCTGTTGGCTCTGCTGCCTGTAATTCTTAGCACCACAAGTGATATCTGGTTGCATGGTAGCCAGGTGTGTTTAAGCACCATGAAAATGTGGGACACCAGGTGAACTCAGAAACTGGAAAAGTGTGCCATGGAGTGTGGCTTGAAGGCTCCTGAGCACTGCTAGAGTGGCCCTGGTGGCTCCAGCACATCAACTGGTCAAGGCAATAACAATCCAGCAGCCCAGTGCATGAAGTCATCCCAAGTCCAGAGCATTGCCCTGATTTAAAAAAAAAAAAAACGGTGTGTGGCCAGAGAGATAGTCCAGGGGTAAGGTGCTTGTCTTGCATGCAGCCTACAGGGTTTGATCTCCAACACCCCATATGGTCCCTCAAGTCCCACCAGGAGTGATCCTTGAGTACAGAGCCAGGAATAAGCCCTGAACACTGTCAGGTGTTGCCCCAAACCTCCAAATAAATAAATAATTAAATAAATGTGCAATACTGCAATCAGGAAATTCATTCATCTCCCTGGCGAGCACATGGTGAGCACTGCACATCTAGACTAAAGAGTGTGACCCCTGGCGAGTGTGTGTGAAACTAAAGGAGCAAATAACCTCAACCAGAACCGTCACCCTGTATTTGACCTCCTACAGGACCTCCACAGCCGAAAATACTCAAGCATTCTAGTCTGGGGTGTCTGAGACCTCTGGTCAACCACAAAGAAGGAAAGGGAAGGAGGGGGAAAAAAACACCAACAGTTTGAAAAGTTTGATGTTTTGGGGCCACACCTGGTAATGCACAAGACTTACTCCTGGCTCTACACTCAGGGATCACTCCTGGTGGTGCTCAGGGGGACCATCTGGGATGCCAGGAATAGAACCCAGGTCAGCTGACCCGCTGTACTATCTCTTGCCCCTGAAAATATTTTTTGAAGTAGAACTAGATCATCTGTTTGAAGTCAGCAGCTTGGAAACAGGCTGTTTTTTGGTTTATTTCCGTTGCTTTGCTTTGGGATGTCTACGTCTGTCATGATGCGGGGAGGGCTAGAGTGCCAGGACCACATGATGCCCGGGATGGGGGATCACAGGCACAACATGCCCACCAGCCCTTTGACCTCTCTGCCCAATGCAGAACCATTGCTTTTTTTTTCTTTAGGAAAAGACCCAGTGAATCTTCCTGGTCATATTCCTAAGTCTGGGAGATCCCTTGGAACCCCTTTTCTTTGCATTTATGTATCAGAACAGACCTAGAACAGAGTTTGCCCATCCCAGCACTATTGACATTTGGGGAAAGATAATTCTGTGATAGGGGTGGGTTCTGCTATGCATCGTGGGAAATTTAGCAGCTCCCCAGACCGCTGCTGTTCACAGGTGCATGCGTGTGTGTGTGCGCGCAAGCACATCCTCACCTGAGCACACCCTCCAGCTGTGACAACCCAAAACATCCCCAGACATTGCTGGCATTGCTGGGGAATCATCACACAGGATTCTTTCACTCAGAAACAAAAATGAGGTCAATGTACCAGCCCCAGGGGAAAGTCTCTTTGTTCTGCAAGTCCCTTCAGGTCCCAGCCAGCCAGTTAAACCCCAGGAGCAGGGAGAAAGGTGCAGGGCTTTAGCTGGCCAAGCTTTCCCTTGGAGCATCGCCCCCCCCCCCAGTCTCTGGAACCATTGGCCTTCCCTGAAGGGGGAATATGGAGGGGGTGCAGGCTAGGGGAGCCTGGCTGGATTTCAGATGCAATGGGTGACCTGAGTCAGCAGAGCTGCCCAGGCTGGGGGATTTCCAGGGGGAACTGTGTGCCCAGAATTCCCCCTGGATGATGGTCTAGACGGGGCTCAGCCTTCCCTCCCTCCGCTCACCAGGCCTTCTGCTTCCCCTTTAGGAAGAGGAAACACCCCAGTTGTTATTTTGGGGCTCAGGCTCTGTCATGATTAAGCCCCAACAGGGGTACCAGGGCAAATCTTCCCTGTGGACATTTCCAGTGACAGGCACCAGGTTGCAGTCCAGCCCCAGAGTGGGGGTGGGAAGGACACTGGTTCAATTAGGAAGTAAGAGGAAGGATAATGCCTGAGATCCAGTGCAGTTAATAAGAAAAAGCCATTTAAGGAGGTAGGGCGAGAGCTCTCTTGGTGGGCTGAGCGCAGCCTTTGCATATGGGAGGGCTAGGTTCCATCCCGACACTGCGTGGCCTCCCCAAACACCACCAGCAGTGGCCTCTGAGCCCTGTTGAGTGTGACTCCAAAACAAAGCAAAACATTGCCATGTATGTGTATAAATCTATAAATATACACATTTACTAACATGCACACACATACCCATACCTATTACTCAGTAAAAAAAAAAAAAGGTGAGGGTGCAAAGTGATGATACAGTGGGTAGGACCTGGGTTTGATCCCCAGCACCCTATATGGTGCCTCCAAGCCTTACTAGGAATGATCCTTGAGCACAGAGCCAGCAGTAAGCCCTGAGCATGGCCAGGTGTGGCCCCAAAGCAAACAAACAAAAATGTGTGAAAAGGGCCAGGGGCTGGAGAGATAGTACAGGGGTTAGTACTGCAGACACACGGACAGCCCTGGTGTGATTTCCGGCATCGTGTAGAATCCCCTGAGTACTGCCAATTGTGAGCAATGCTGAGTGTACAGCACCCCCGCACCCCACTCTGTCTCTGTCTCTGTCTCTGTCTCTGTTTCTCTCTGTCTCTCTCTCTGTGTCTCTGTCTCTCTATCTCTGTCTCTGTCTCTCTCTCTCTCCTCCGCCCCCCACCTTCAGGTCAGGTGGTTCCCAGCGCTTCCTTGCAGGTGCCAGGCCTGAATTCTCTCCCAGGGCAGTTCCCACCGGTCCCAGCAGCGCTGCTGCCACCCAGTCATCTAACAAATGAACAGTGAGGAAGATCGGCAGCTGGGAATGGGAGGAGCAGCCCTTGGCTGCCCTTCTCGCTTCAGGTTACAGGAGTCTTTCTCGGAGCGTTTCCAGTAAGGGCAAGTCAGGGCAAGTCCTGCAGCCCTGAATGCTCATTGAGTCACGGAGGCTGGAAGAACCAGAGCAAAGAGCACAGGTTCAGGAGGGGTTGGCACCGCTGCTCATTCCCAGCACCCACCTGGGACCACCTGGGGAAGAGGAGCCATGCCTGCTGTCGTCCTCTCTTCTCGCTCATCCCTCTTCTCCCTCTAGGAGAAAGGCAGGTGCCCAGGAACTCTGGATCCCACTTAATCGGGAAAGCTGTGGCCCAGGGCTACAATTTCCCTGTTGCCAGCCTCTCCTACCCAAAGTACAAGAGTTACCCAACAAGTGAGTGGGTGAGCTGGTCGACCCGGGAATGCAGACACACCCCAGGAGATGGTGGGGAAGCATGCGCACCCCACAACCAGCTTCAGACACACCACGCAGCTTGTCGGATGGAGTGTGGGATGTGTTCTGGGGTGGGGCCGAGGGAAGAACTCACATTCATTGTGACTGAATCTGGGACAGACAAGAGAAGCCCTCAGCGGGGCCAGGAGAGTTTAGCACTTAGGAACATTTTGCCTGGCATGCAGTGGGACTCAGCTCAAACCCTGGCATCCCAAGGTCCCCCCAGATAACACAAGATGTGGTTCTGGTTGCCCACATTGATTGGCTGAGTATTGCCAGGAGTGGTGCTTGGCCCCTCTGCAGCACTGCATGGAAGCTGTACCCCCTAATCTACCCTCTAACCCACAAAAAACAGTAAAAAAAAGAAAGGTAATCTCAGAATGGCATCATCACGTCTCTTGGTTTTGGTTTGGGGACCACGCTGGTGCTGCTCAGGGCCTATGACCGGCTCTGTGCTAGGAGATTGCTCGTAGCAGTGCCTGGGGGACCATGTGCAGCTGGGGATTGCATAGTGAAGTTCTGTTTTGTTATTTTTGGTTTCGGGGCCACACCTGGTGGTGCTCAGCGCTTTCTCCTGACTCTGTGCTCAGGGTTGACTCCCGGTGGTGTTCGTGGGACTATATGTGGTGCCAGAGGTTGAACTGGGGCTGGCTACATGGGAAGCGAGAGCCTTCCCTGCTGTGCTGTCTCTGGCCCCTACCAGCATGTCCATTTGATGCAAGGGGACCCGAGGTGGGAGCAGAACAGAGAACTGTGCTGTCGTGCCTGGCCCCACGGCCCCTCGCAGCTCCTCCTGCTTGTCTCCCAGTCGGCCACACAGGAATGACCATGCTTCTTGCAGGAAGCAGGCCTGCCTCCTCTACCCCACCAGTCTCTTGGCACATCCTGGGGTCTCTGGCTCAGAGCGTCTCTGAAGCGGCCCGGGAGAACTCAGACGCAGAGCATCAGCCCTGCTAGCAGGAGGCTGCACGTTCGAGCCCTACATGCCAAGCAAAATTCCGGTGGCCTGTCCTTTGGATCTCAGGCCCAGGGCGGAAGTGGGCACCACAATCAAATGTGTCACCCCCTTGTCTCAACAGCAACAACAACCACCAGGAAAGAGGAATAAGAAAATAAAGCATGGGAGTGTGGGTGGGGAGCAGGCAAATGGCTTAAAGAACTAGAAAGCATGCTTTGCAGGGGGGGACTCCCAAGTTTGATCCCTGCTACCTCAGGGTCCACTGAGCGCAGCCAAGAATGGCTCTTGGCGACTGTGTTGTGAATGACGCTGCAAAAGGGAGCACTGACTGGTTACAGGGAGAAAGCTCAAGTGGTAAAACTCAAGCATACCTAGTGCCCAAGTCCAGTTCCTATGAGCCCTGAATACCCTGAGGTACAGGCCGTCTGAAGGAGACCGTGAATATCTCCTGAGTGTTTTTTTTTTCTTAGCTGTATTTGTATTTATCAGGTTTGGGGACACACGAGGGCTTCCTCCTGACTCTGTGCTCAGAACTCACTGATCCCTGCTTGGGGGATCCATCTGGGTTGCCAGGGATCAAACCCAGGTCCTCTGCATGCAGAGCAAGCGACTTACCTGCTGGACTATTTCTCCGCCCCTTCATTTCTCAGTTTCAGAACCAAATCCCCCTCTCCTACGCTGCTGTCTTAGCCTGTCAGTTTACTATCCACACCACAGCCCAAATGATTTTTTCTCTTCTTTTCTCCCCCCCCTCTTTTTTCTTTCCCTTTCTCTTCTTCCCTTGGTTTTTCATCTGCACGAAATCCAGGTCCTCCTTCAAGGAAGCACATGCTTTATCACTCAGCCACCCCCATGCCCAGACCCCCACATGATCTCTTAAGCAGCTCATCTTACCCCCTTACTTAGAAGCCTCGAATGAACTCCCAAGAAGCCTTCAGAAAATCTAAACTCCTGTCTGAGGCCTTTGAAGTTCGAAGGATGCGGCACTTTCCGTCAGCGCCAGAGATGGAACTGGGTGGAACCAAGTGGCTCAGTCCTCAACCCAGCCCAGCCCTACTGTCCGGCTCTGTCCCTCAGGGACGCCGCCCTGCCCTGCTGTCTCGCCTCTGCTCCGCTGCCCCCGCCACAGTCTGGTCATCCAGGAGTCAGGTTAAAGGTCAGACCAGAGAGGGCCTCGGTCAGCACCTGTTCTAATTAGCTACTTAATCACTCGCTATCACATCATTCCGTTTTAATGAGCCGCAGAGCATTTATCAGTAGGGAGCCTTTGTGGGGGGTGGAGGCCTCCCGGGCAGCGCTCAAGGGGGCCTGAGGTTATTCCTGAGACACTGGATGGTTCAGTTGTTCCCCAGGCAGGGATGGGGCTGCCAGGGGAACACAGCGGGAAGTGCTGGGAGCCTCCAGTGCTCTACCTGAGGTGGAACTGGGGTTTCTTGAATGCAAAACTTCTGCCCCTGATTCCTGTGCTGTTTCCCTGCCCCCTGGCACAGGATGCTTTCTCTTCTCCGCCTCACCCCCCTTCCTTCCCTGTGTGTGCCCAGTAAAAATCTATGCCTGAGGGGCACAGTGGGTAGGGCGCTTGCCTTGCATGCAGCCAACCTAGGTTCGAGTTCCAGCATTACATTTGGTCTCCAGAGCACTGCCAGGAGTACTTCCTGAGTGCATGAACCAGGAGTAACTCCTGTGCATTGCTGGGTGTGACCCAAAAAGCAAAAAAAAAAAAATAAAATAAAAAAAAAATCTATGCCTGAAAGTGCCTGGCACAGAGTGGCTGCACAGTGTCTTACTGAGTAAATTTGGGAATGAATGAAGGAATGAATGAATGGCACTTTTTATTTTCTTTTTTAAGCCACATTCCGAGATCCTCAGGGCTTACTCCTGCCTTTGTTCTCAGGCGTCATTCCTAGCAGGGCTCAGGGGGTGCCGGGATCGAACCCGTGTCAGCTGCATGCAAAGCAAGCACCTTACCTCCTGTACTCTCTTCAATCCCCATGAATGGCATTTTTATCAAATTAATTCATTCAGTGAACGTTTGTCATCTGTAGGAACCAGATGCTAAGCTAAGTAAGGACTATGTGAAAAGCAAAGACGGATGAGTCTTATCAGCTCTCAGGAAATGTCTGAGGGTTGGGGATGCATCTCAGTGAAAGCATGTGCCTTATTTGTGTGAGGACCTGGTTCCATCTCTGGCACTGATGGAAAGGAAAGAAAAGAAGAAGGAAGGAAGGAAGGAAGGGAGAGGGAGGGAGGCAGGAGGGCAGAGGCTGGAGCAATAGCACAGAGGGCGATTGCCTTGCATGAGAATGACCCGGGTTCAGTCCCCATCACTGTGTATGATTCCTAAGCACCACTAGGCATGATCCTTGGCCATAGAATCAGAATTATGCCCTGAGCACCACCAGGTGTACCCGACCCCAAACCTGGAGAAAAAAATTGAGGGAAAAGAAGGGCCGGAGCGATAGTACAGCAGGAAGGGCACTTGCCTTGCACATAGATGACCAATGCTCGATCTCCGGCATCCCATATGGTCCCAGGAGCACTTTCAGGAATAATCTCTGAGTGCAGAGCCAGGAGTAACCCCTGAGCAATTCAGACTTGGCCTAAAACAAAATGAAACAAAAAACCAAAAAGTGGAGCAAACAGATGAAATAAGATTGACCAGGAACTGGAGAACTAGCTCAGTAGCTGGAGCACATGCTCTGAATGCAGGAGGCCCTGGGTTAAGACACCTGTCAGACACATGGACAACCTGAGCATTTCCCTGAGCATTGCTGGGAATGACTCAACCCCAAACTGAAAGGAGCTCCTGAGCACCACAGGGTGCACCTCAAAAGCTTAACAACCAAATGACCCCCCCCACACACACAAAACCCCTGCCCCCAAACAAACCAAAAAGGACTGGCTGGATGGGACTAGGGAGATGGCTCAAAGGGCTAGAGTGCAGGACTGGAGTGACAATACAGAGGGTAGGAGGTTTGCCTTGAATGCAGCCGACCTGGGTTTGATCCCTGGTATCCCATATGGTCGCCGAAGCACCACTAGGAGTAATTCCTGAGTGCAGAGCCAGGAGTAACCCGAGCATCGTTAGGTGTGACCCCCCAAAAAAGGGGGTGGGGGCTTCAGTGCAAGTCTGTGTAGATTTCCCAGGGAGTGTCACATAATCCTCAAGCACTGCTGCCCCTGAACACCATGGGGGCCAAAGAGGCTTGTTATACTATCCTCTTGCCTTGTTGTATCTTTGAAAATGTCCAAGTCAAATGGAGTTCCTCTTGTTTTAAAGCCTCAATGATCAGTAAGCAAGGGAAACCAATGAGGACTTAGCTGCATGCCACGAGATTGGTGGACATGAGGGCACTGGCTATAGAACCAGTGTTGAATGCCTGAGCCGCTGGGAGTGTGCCCAGCCTGGCTCTGGGTCTGGGGCTACCTGAGACATACACACAGGCCTTGCTTTCGGGCTGCATGTAGGCCAGCAGATGTACCATTCTGGGGTTCAGGGAAACAAAAGGGGTGAAGGGTGCAAGGATGGTCTTCTGGCAGGGAGCCGCTGGCACCAGGGCTCTGCAGCAGGAAAAGAACTTGGCACTGCCAGGACCCGGGGAAGACTGGCATCTGCGGGCTTTCTAAGGCAGAAGGGGTGGGATTCAGAGTGGAAGAAGAGAGGACAGCAAGTGGGGATCATGATAATCCTGCCAAATATATGTGGGATTTGACTCTCCCCGCTGAAGGAGAATGCTGGAAGGCAGCTTCAACGAGGCGACTGTTGAGTTAGGCTTCAATGACTGGGGCAAAAGGGACCAGGCTCGATGCTTTCCCCACGCCGAGACACTCCCGGTACAGAGGATATAGTGAACCCTGAGCTGCAGGAAGAGTTCAAGGTCTGGAGGAAGTCGTGGATATCCCGGGCAGGGGAGGAACCGTGGTACATGCCCGGCTGTCGTACGGCCATCAGTCCAGATAGAGGCCGGAACAAGCGTCACACATGGTGTCCGGAGGAGTTTGGACTTTATTCCTCAGACAATGGGGAGCCACGGAAGATCTGGGTGGCTGGGGAGATAGGCTGGGAGCTGGCTGGGGGGAGGGGTGTTTGCTGAGGAAAGCAGGCAGGGGGTGAGCACTTATGAGGGCCACAAGGGGGGTGCATGGCTCCTTGAGCACATGCCCCCAAAAGCTGAAGGAGCAGAGAAGACAAAGGGAAGCTCGCCCACCAACCAAACGATGCCGAGAGGGATTGAGCAGGATGCTGAGAGCCAAGGAGACCACGAGCTCTGCCCACAGAGGGGACAGCGGTCAGGAGAGGCTTTACCAGCAGCCTGGCACTATTCCCCCCCAATCCCCCGAGGGAATGTTTGAGCAATGCGGATGGGGACAGTTTGGGGCAGGATTGCACCTGTAGAAGTTCTGGGAGATTCTGGGGCAGACGGAACTATGTGGAGCTGGTCCTGGTGCATGTAGAGAAAGAGCCAGAGCAATAAGTCCGAGATGGATCTGAAAGCTTTACCTATCACATTAGACTGCGTCTTATCATGAAGGTGATGGAAACTAATAATCCAACTTCTTACCTTTGTTGCTCCAGCCCCAGGCCTGGGCAATGTCTCTTTATTGTGGTTGTCTCCATAATATCTTGGGTTCACACGGGTATTTTCCATTGCCTCGTTGGCAACGTTGGAGGTAGGAATCAATTGATCTGAAATCCAGCTTAAATCTTAAATAATCCCTGTTTAAAATAGCTGATGGATTTCACATCCTTTGGCTGGACCCTGACTCACCAAGAGGAGGGCGGGGGTGGGAGTGGGGGTTAGAGAAGATTCTTATTTTAGAAAGCTTTCTCTAGGGGCAATTATGGAGAACAGCATGGATGTAGGCTGTGGGTCAGAGATGCAAAGAAAAAGATCTCAAGAGAAACTATGGAAGGGCCAGAGAAATAGTCCAGGGGTTCAGGCACCTGCCTTGCACGTGGCTGGCCAGGGTTAAATTCCCAGCACTGTACATGGTCCACTGAGCACTGGCAGGAGTGATCCCTGAGCATAGATCCAGGAGTAGCGCCTGAGCTGTGCCAGGTGTGACCCAAACCCTCATTTCTCCATGCCTTCCTCCCTTTAAATAGAGAAACTGCCAAAGGAGAATTAGGGAGAGCAATTAGGAGGCTCTCGAAATATGAGGGGCCCTGGACCCCCTCAGGAGCTACACACTGCAGGCTGCTGTTTGTACAGATGTGGGATGGGAAGAGGAGATGGAGCTGGACCGATGGTTAGGACATCACCAGCGTCTAGTGATGAGGTGGTGAAGTCCTGGCTGAGCTCACCAGGGACCAGGTGGAGGAGGAGGACTGAGGGGAGCCCTTGGGATGCCACTAGGTGCAGGGGCTGAAGAAGAGAAAGGCACAGAGCAGCCATAAGGGAAGCTCAGAACCAGAAAAATGGAGGAAGTGGGCAAGGCGGGGTGCTCATAGGGAGCACGGACTCAGAGGGGCTTTCTGAGGAGACAGGCAAGTGAAAGGGTTGTTGGAGATACACAGACACCTGCTTGTTCGCTTTTGGGGGCCACATCAGGTGATGTTCAGGGGCTACACCCAGCTCTGTGAGGGGGCCTTATTCCTGGCAATGCTCAGAGCATCATAGTGTGGGAAATCGCTCCTGGGTTTTCCACCTGCGAACTTGCATTCAGCCCATTGAGCGCTCTCTCCAGTCCATGTTTGTATTTCTTATTAATTTTTTTTAAAAACTGGGGGGGGTGCAGAGTGATGGTAACAACAAGTAGGTGATTTGCCTTGCCTGTGGCCAACCTGGATTTGATCCCCCGAACCTCATTCTGATCTCCTGAGCACTGCTAAGAGAGCCCTGAGCCAGACATAAGCCCTGAGCACCCAAAGCCCCCAAAACATTTTGAAAAAAACAAGAATTTAGGGCATGGAGCTTAGCAGTAGAGCACTGACCTTGTGTATCTAAGACCCTGCGTTCAATCCCCAGCACGGCAAAAACAAATAAATAAGCAAACAAGACAAATTATTACTCTCGGGGGCTGCACAGCCAGCTGGAGGGCATGCTTCAATGTAGGAAGGCCTGCTTCCTTCTCTGCACTTCTCAGGGTCCCTAGCACCGCCAGGAGAAAGCCCTGAATACTTGGAGTAGCCCCGAGTGCTGTCCAATGTGTTCCCAAACAAACAAAAACATTTGAATCTTTTTTAAATAAAACCCTCATTTCCCCACGAATTCCCTTCACTGTTGTCCCAGTGTTGGCTGTGTGCAAGGCAAACGCCCTACCGCTGTGCTATCGCTCTGTAGGGCGTTTGCCTTGCAAGAATCCCAACATGGCCGACCCGAGTTCGATTCCTCCGCCCCTCTCGGAGAGCCCGGCAAGCTCCCGAGAGTATCTTGCCCGCACAGCAGAGCCTGGCAAGCTACCCGTGACGTATTCGATATGCCAGACACAGTAACAGCAAAGTCTCCAATGAAGACGTTACTGGGCCCGCTTGAGCAAATCGACTAACAACGGGAGAGCCTTTACCTTTACCTTTTTACCTTGTCCCAGTGACAGGTGTGGAGGGGCTGGAGAGGGGCTCCCACACTCAGCGGTGCTCCTCCCCAGGGGTCACACACTTGCTTGGTGCACTGGAGAGTAGACCTCTGGTTCTCGTGCTAGGAATCTAGGAATCCCAAACAGCCTGTTGGAAAACATACTCGTGGCCCCCCAGGGAGAGGCAGGCATGCCTCCGAGCCACACCCCAGGCTCTACATCAGCAGTGTTTGGTTTTAGGAGCCCCGCCAAGCAGTGCTGGGGGGTTAGTTCCAGCTTGATGGTCTGGGGAGTGTTCCTGGTGGTTCCCAGGGGAACGTGCATTGCCAGGGTTTGAACCTGGGCCTCCTGCTCAAGATAACCTTGAGTTATCTCCCCTGCCCTGTGTTTGCGTCAAAAAACTGTTCCGGTCCCAGAAATTCAGAATCTGAAGCAGAAAGCCTTCCCATCCACCCTGGTACCACCAGGCGACCTGAACCGCCCAAGTGCGTCAAGAGGAGCCACCTGGCCGGAAGGAGCCAGGTGGAGCAGACAGCAGCCAGCCTCAGCGATAAGGCCAGATGTGTGGTAACAAGGGCTGGCGTGCGGCCAGGCAGCGGGGTCAACTGTCTTCAGCTAAGAGACAAGGAAGGGGTGGGGGGTGCCCCAGACACCTGGGAGGGGCAGGAAGGAGGGAGCACAGGTTTATGGAGGGGCCAGGTGCTACACTCACTAGGGGCCCTGCATGATCTCAATGGCCCCTCCCAGCAGCCCTGCCCCTTTCAAAGATAAGGAACCTGAGGCCAGAGAAGTTGGAGAATGTTCCCAGGTTCACACATAACTAGCCGGCTTCTCACTGGGACCCAGAGGCCCAAACGCGAGCTGCCTCCCCTGGGCCCTTGGTCTTAGCTTAGCCCCTCTTCCCTGGAGCCTCCAGGAAATATGCTCTTGCTTTGGGGGGCCTGGTCTCACAGCTTCCACTGGAAGCTGGTTGTGAGTGATGGCCTGGCGCCCAATCGGTAGCCCGAGCTGGTGTTCTACAGGAGTGGTTTCCTGCTGGCACTGCCTTCCAAACCGACTTCCTGTTGCATCATTCACACCTATTGTCTCGGTGCTGGGGTTCTTGCCAAATGCCTTCCTGGCCACTCCTGGAAGTGGGGTGAGGTGCTGGGAGAGCCGGCCCTCACTAGGCATCTGTTGGGAGCGTCTCTATCTTCCAGAGACCCCCAAACCTGACTCCCAACAGCCTCTCCGAGGGAGAGCACTCCATGCAATTTCCACCCGTTTCTGAGACCTTCGGAGACCTGCTCTCAGCACGATTACAGGGTACTGTTGAAGAGTAGCCTACGGGCATTGCGTGGCTTTCTGTGTGCCAAGCTGGGAGCAGGGCATTGTCTCACCTAATCCTTAAAACAACTCCGTGAGCTCAGGATGATTAGCATGCCCATTTTGCACGCAAGGGCACAGGCTAGGAACGGAGCGAGCTGTGCACGTCCCAGAAGCCCAGGGAATGGCTGGATCCAGGCACTGACGGGAACCGCCTGCTGTCCACTCACCGCCCGGTCTCCCTGCCCCCCTGGGTCTTGCCTTAGTGTCCCCGAAGCATGAGAAACCCCTCCTCTTTTTTTTTCTCTCAAGCTGAAGGAAATTTTGACAATGGTTCCAAAATAGTGACAAGGGACATAGGTGCCTTGGGTATAGCCAGAGTGGAGAAGCTGGAGCCTGAGCAAGGGTCTTACATCATCAGCAGAGCCCCGGAAGAAGGGCGGGCAAGGGCCTGCGCTCCCTTGTCAGTCTGTCCGTGTGCACTCACAGCACAGCAGGAACGGGCCGAACCAGTTCCTGAGACCCATCCCCTATCTCTGTGGCCATATGAGGCTTCTGAGGCTCTCCTGGGGGGAGGGGACGCACCCAGCATTTTCTCCCAGCTGTGCCCGGGTGCTGCTCTGTGGGACCCTGGGATGCTGAGGGTTAAACTGGAGCCAGCTGTGTGCAAGCGGGCATCACAGCCCCTGGGCTCCATCTCTGGTCCAACCTGAGACTGTTATTTTCTCTTTGGGGGCTTTTCTGTTTGTTTGTAGACCACCCCCAGTGGTGTTCAGGGTTTACTCCTGGCTTGTTGCTCCGTGACCACTTGTGGTGGGGCCCTGGAGACCACCTGTGGTGTGGTCCTGAGGTCAGCCGAATGCAAGGCAAATGCCTGAGCTGCTGTCCTAACTTTTTGGTTTTCCTGTGACTATATTTTCAGGACATAAGGACCGGTTTGTACAATTATGTTCAAGGAAACAATAAAGAATCAGTGACATGGACAGGAAATGCAGACTACTGGCTAATGAAGTATCGAGCTGAGACGCACTGCTGAGCTTTCCCAGAGAGACAAGATGGAGCAAAGAGTTAAGGTCTGTGGTCTGGCATGATAGAACAGTGAGTAGGGAACGTACCTTGCACATGGCTGACATCCCTTACTGTCCCCTGAGCCCCACCAGATGTGATCCCTGAGTGCAGAGTCAGGAGTAACGCCTGATTACCAGCAGGTGTGAGTTTCCTCTCATCCTCAAAAAAAGAAAAAGGAAAAAGAGTTGAGGTCTGGATTGGGTAAATATAGACTTGCCAGCTGCTCCCAGCCCATAATGATGAGGATTATTCCATGTGATTTTGAAAATGCTTTTATGGGGGCTGGAACGGGTAGGGCATTTGCCTTGCACACGGCCAACCCGGGTTCAATCCCCAGCATCCCATATGGTCCCTCAAGCACCGCCGGGAGTAATACCTGACTGCAGAGCCAGGAGTAATCCCTGAACATTGCCCCGGGTGTGACCCAAAAGCCAAAAACAGAGAGAGAGAAAGAGAGAGAGAGAGAGCGAGAGAGAGAGAGAAAGTAGAATGCTATTATGGAAGATATGATAGTCCCAGAAATTCAATAGAAATACTATGGTCTAAAGCAAGAGGGAATGGGACTGGAGTGATAGAACAGCTGAACTGCCTTGCATACAGCTGACCCTGCTTCAATTCCCAGCAACCCATATGATCCTCTGAGCACCACTGGGGGTAATTCCTGAGTGCACAGTCAGGAGTAATCTCTGAGCATCACCAGGTGTAACCCCCCCCAAATAAACAAATCTAGAGGAACTATTTTAAGATACATTAATAATTGAATCTATTTATTTACATATACAATGTCATGGATAATTGATTCAACACTATCTATACACATTTGAGGCCCAAAAGATCTCTGGGCCTGAGATATAGCTCAAGGTAAAGACTGGGTCCAATTGCCAACACTGCAAAAAAAAAAAGTGAACGATAAGTCCGGGGAGATAGTTCAATGGGCTGGAGTGTATATGTCATATGTGGGAACCTCGGGTTTGATCCCTGATACCAGATGGTGCCCTGAGCACTGAGCTAGGAGTAGCCTCTGTGCTCCGGGATGTGCCTCCCCCAAAACAAAAGGAAAACATTAAAAACTGCACCCTGTCTTCCTACCTACTGCCTTTCAGACAATGACAGGCACTGAGTTTCAGGTGCAGAGAAGACAGAGTGCACCCGTGATAACAGGGTGACAGATGTCCAGGGGACAGTCATGAGGAGGGTTATGGACAGCAATTACACATGCCAGGGAGTCTGGAGACGATTAATTAATCTTGGGAGGTGGTTGATATTAGTTTCTTATAGATGCATAACAAACACATATAACAAATTACCACAAACTTAATGGCTTAGGACAACAAATATTATTATCTCATCGTTTCTGTGTATCGACAGTCTGGGGCTGGGGCCGGGGAGATAACTTAAGGGGCTAGAGCACACGCCTTGCATGAAGGGGCAAGCCCTGGCACTGCATGGACCCTGAGCACTGTGCCGAGAGTAGCGCCCTAGTGCTGATCTGGGTGTGACCCTAAACATTTAAAAACTAAAGGAGGCCAGAGAGATAGAACAAAGGGCGAGGCATTTCCTTCTATGTGGCCAACCTGAGTTCAATTCCTGGCACCACACAATCCCCCGGGCCCTGCCAGGAGTGATCCCCAAGCACAGAGACCGGAGTTAGGCCTTGAGCACAGCCAAGGTGCAGCCCCTAAATAGAAAGGGGGCCAGGCCCAGCTAGGCTGGTCCTCGGGGACCAGGGGCAGCCACACCGCTGTCATGGCGTGTCCCAGCTGTGCCTCCTTCACTCGACCCAGAGGCCTCTGCAGGCTCACAGGGCTGTTGACAGTGTCCTCCCTGGCCTGTCTGAGTGAGAGTCCTGGTTTCCTCCCAGCTTTGAGGGGCGGGGTGGGGGGAGACTGGGGGGAGGCGGAGGGGGGAGGGGGAGCTCCATACCCAGGCGGTCTTCAACACTGTCCTCTCAAG
>JAOXYA010000019.1:10725728-10738511 GCA_028565675.1 Sorex palustris
CTCCCCTTGCCTGTCTCAGTGTATGTATCCAACAGGAGTTGTGAGTGTGTCCTGCTTTCCCGGAGATGTCAGGAAGCGAAAATGACAGTCTTGCAGGGGTGGGGGGTGTGTGTGACCCAGCGGCAAACCTGCTTTAAACCTGCCCTGGCGGGAGACGCTTGTGCAGGGCAGGGGCGCGGTCCGCCAGGAGAGGGCGCTCTGCAGCGTGTGATGGAAGCGCTCCATGCAGCATTCGCAGGCCTGGGGGGACCCCTTGGCCAGACTTGTCCCAACTCTTGTCCCCTTCCACTCTGCCTTACGCTTTAGGATTGAAAGTAATTTTTTCCTTGATTCTTGTACCTAAACCAGCATTGATTCTAGTTTCTTAATTAGGAATGGAGTCTAAAGCATATTTTATTGCCTCTCCTACTGCTTTTGGTACTCATTATAGATATAATTCTGTGGTGTGTATGTGTGTGTGGGGGGCTACTTAAACCTGCAAACTTGTTTTTTTTTTCGGCCACACCAAGCCGTGCTTAAGGCTTACTCCTAGCACTGCTCTTAGATATCACTCCTGGTAGGCTCCAGGGACCATATGGGGGTTCCAGGGCTCTAACCTGGGTTGGCTGCATGTAAGGCAAATGCCCTCCCTCCCTCCCTACTGTTCTATCTCTCTGGCTCCTGCAATCCATTTATATCTCATCATTTAACAGACCAGAAATTAAGAAAGGACTTAGCTGGAGAATTATTTCCCTCTCCACCTCTTATTTTCTTTGTGGGGGTGGCACACTCCCAGCAGTGCTTAGGGCTGACTCACCTGCTTCTGTGCTCAGGGGTCCCTCCTGGTGGTGCTCAGGGGATCATAAGTGTTGCCAGGGATTGAACTGGGGTTGGCTGTGTGCATGGTTAGCACCCTACTCGCTGTACTATGTCTTCAGCCCCCCCCCAAATGTTGTTTTTATTAAAAAAATTTAAAACAGATTTTTTTTTTGCTCTTTTGGGTCACACCCGGCAGTGCACAGGGGTTACTCCTGGCTCTTGCACTTAGGAATTACCTCTCGCGGTGCCTGGGGGACCATATGGGATACTGGGAATCGAACCCGGGTCGGCCTCGTGCAAGGCAAACGCCCTACCCGCTGTGCTATCACTCCAGCCCCTAAATCAGATTTTAAAGCAATTATTGTTGGTTTACAGCACCGTAGGGCAGAGGGCGTATTTATACATCTCTGTGCATAAAACTCACGGCATCTGCACCTGAGCTGCAAGTGGCTGGGAGAGGCTCCTCTGTTCTCTGGCAAGGCTGTGTGGCATTTAGCTGGAGCCTGGGCTGCTCTGGAGGGCTGAGGCGGCTTTCCCGAGTGACACAAATGTGGGTTTACATTTTGTGTGGCTTTTTGACTAATGTCTGTCTCACTCTAGTCTGGAAACCACTGGAGGGTTAAAACTATGTCTGTTACTGTCCTCAATTTTTTGGTGTGTGTGTGTGTGTGTGTGTGTGTGTGTGTGTGTGTGTGTGTGTGTAGGGGGATCCTCCTAAGCAGTGCCCAGGAGGCCCAGGCATCCTCCTGGTGATTTTTAGCCAACCAGGCCGGAGGGTCAGTACAGGAACTTTTGGCGCCAGGGCCACTTGGCCCATGCTGGCGTTGCTGGGGGCCTTCAGGGCTGTGCCCAGTGGTTCTCAGGGGGCTTCCAGGATTGTATATGGAGCTGGGAAAACTCTGCAGATGTCAAGATTTGAACTCATTTGGGAGCCCGCTTCTCTGTATTATCTCCCAGCGCTCGCTAGCTGCAGTACCTGAGCCCCTGAAGTTCAGCAAATATTTATAAGCCGAATCACTGATATAATAATCTTACTTTGGGATGCCAGGGACGTAATGCAGGGCCTCATACGTAGGCAGCCTGCTTTCTACCTCTGAGTCTCACCCCGGGCCACCGGAGAGAATCCCTTTGGTTTGCTTGTTTGGGGGCCTAGTGGTGTTCAGGGGCTATGCCCAGAGAGTGCCTTGGGTTAGGGGGGGTGAAACTGGTCAGGCCTTGTATACACAGAGTGTGTGCACTGCCCCTCTGCAACCATTCTTACATCACATCAGCTGCTCTGAAAAAAGCCACGGAGGAATAGCAGAGAGTGGGACGGGACCTCAGAAGGGTCAGGACTGTCGTGGACGGGGCAGTTGGCTGGTTCACCCTATCTGTCAGGAGCAGCTCTGAGAGCATCCTACTGTTTATTCACAACATCGAGGACCCTGGAGACCAAGCTAGTTATGAAAATGAACTATTTGGAGATGAAAGTCTGGTGACATCGCAGAAAGCAGGAAAGTGTGGGTGATTTTTTTCTTGTCTTTCTTTCATTTTTTTTTTTTGCCACACCTGGCGGCAGTGCTCAGGGTTTATTCTTGGCTCTAAATTCAGGAATTACTTGTGGTGGTACTCGGGAGACCCTATGGGAGGCCAGAGATGGAATCTGGGTGTGCTGTGTGCAGTGTGCAAGGCAAAAGCTCTCCCTGCTGTACTGTTGCTCCAGCCATTAGAAGTCATATTTTCAAATCAGTCACAATGGCGGGTATGGTGTAACGACACTAACAGCGCCATTGTAAATCGCCCTGCTTAAATAAAACAAACAGAAAGAGACCCATAAAACCCCAATTAGTCACGACATTTTAGGGCTAAACACCCAAAGCCAGAGCGCCCCAAAGATGGAGGAGGAGATTTCTTCGGTGGATATTCAGTTCCCTAGACCATTCCTCAGAATTCACTTGATTTCTTCTTCCTGGACCTGGTTTTGATCTTGTGTCATGGTGAGGCTGTGCCACCAGAATGTCCTGTGGCTTCTATAATTTCAGCACGCAACCGGCTGGACTCCTCTGACAAGATGTGGCATCTTGAAGTCTGTCTGGCTTAGGGACGGTGCCCTGGAAGGGCGTGGGCTGTGGGGGTCCATTCTTGGTTGATCTGACGCCCACCTTCCTGTGGGTGTGATAGGGCCTGAAGGGCTCTTCTGCACCAGGTTATGTGACTGGGAAATACCCCAGAGTGCCAGGAAATTCACTTCCTGGTACCCAAGGGATCCCTCGGGCCAGCCCATCTCTAAGCTAATTGTCCACGGAACTGCCTCCAACTGACAAGCCAGGCAAAGCCCAATGAAAGCAGCAGGAACCCAAACAAACAGACTTGGGTGAGGCTGGGAGGGGACGCAGGTCTGGCGTCATCCAGGCTCCGGGCCAGGCCGTTGTCAGGGCAACAACCAGGCCGTTTACCAGCGGGCAGCAGAGCCAGTTCTTGGAGGGGGAAACCCAAGAAGCGTGGGGCGGGGGGGGGGTGCCCTGTGCTTCTTCAAGGAATAGGAGCCTCCAGAGAAGACTTAGCCACATCCAGAGAGTGGCACCGCCTTCTCTCGGCAGGCGAGCAGAGGGCAGGTGGCCAGGAAGGCTGGGAACAGAGGGTACAGGGCGGCTGGCAGGCTTGCAGAGGGAGCAAAGTGGCCACTGAAGGAGCAAAGAAATTTTTGGGAAGGCTTGAAGGATTTCCGAGCAGAAAAGATTTGTCACTGGGGTTGTTCGCTTTAGGGTCAAAACACGAGTGGATTACAGTGTTCCCTAACCCCCCACCCACGCCAAACCAAACACATAGTTAAACATGCACTCATGACCACCCATACACTCACACTCCTGTACAGCCCCATCCTCACACCCATTTACACACTCTTATAAACAAACACACACATGCACACCTAATACACACACACACAAACTCATTCACACGCTTGCATATGCATACACACTCTCACCCCCACACTCACACTCCTACCCAGGGAAGGAGAGAGGAGCCTTTGCAAGCCTGAGCGGTGGGACGTGGGAATGTCTGACGTCTCTCTCTAGAGGTTTTTGTTTGCTGTGCTGTGGCAATTCAAGGAATGACTGAGGCTCAGGGGAAGGACATGGGCAAGCTCAGGGCAAACAGGTGTGTGTGTGTGTGTGTGTGTGTGTGTTTGCATGGACTACTTTGAGGTAAATAGACATTCCTTGTGGCTAATGTGCAACATTAATCCAAACAAAGGCAGTGAGGCAAGAGCTATTGTACCTTCCTCCAGAAATCTCGAGAGTGTCCGACACCCGGGGGCAGACACTTCTGGTTCCTTTAAGAGCAGAGCCACCGTCCTAGAGATGGAACAAGAGGGGTTGGCCCAGCGGAGCTGGCGCTTAAGGAGAACAGAGTTTCAGTGTGGGGACATGGAAACCGTCCAGGAGGGTTGGAAGTGCCTCCTGCTGTGACGCTCACGATGCCTTTGCAGGGGCTTCTCACAACGGCCTTTTCGGGTCTCGGAGAAAGCATGGAATGCAGAACGCACGCGGCGGGCCTGGAGCTCCCTGAGCTGCATCTCTGGGTGTGGACCCAAACTCATCCCACCCCGCTCTGCTCCCAAAAGGCTCTGTGTATTTTGAATTCTCTGTTCTGTATATTTTGCCACAGATAGAGAAGAAAAGGTGGAGCCAGTATGATAGTACAGTGGGTATGGAAATTGCCTTGCATGTGACTGACGTAGGTTTGATCCCTGGCATCCTATATAGTCTCCGGAGCCCTGCCAGGAGGATTCCTGAATGCAGGTCCAGGAATAACCCCTGAGCACCTCTGGATGTGGCCACAAAAGAAAAATGAAAGAGAAAATACGCTGCTAATAGACAGTGTCTTTCTGGCATGTCAAGGCAACAGTGGAATGCCTTGAGGTGGACACCCAGGGTCTGACCGTCTCAGGTGCCTGGGCTGGGTTGCCTCTTACTAGGACTGAGGGCCTTGTAATGTCTTCCTCCTCCCCCGTGGGGAGGATGGGATGCATGAGCACTTCGTGAAGAGAGAGACTCTTGAATGTGGAATGCGATTACGATCATATTTCATAATTTCTTGTTCGGGTGCCCAAGTGCCAGGGGGCAAGTTGCAAGGTGACTGAGGATCTTTGGAGGAAACAATTCTAGTTGGCATTTCGTGAGATTTGAAAAGCTCAGCTACCCGACCTGAGAGAGTAGAAGAGAAAAGTGGCATCACCTCGGAGTCCAGGAGGTGAGGCCAATTTGAACTATCGCAGCCACTAAAAATACTTCTCCCTTTTGCTCTACCTGGGTTGAGAAACAAGCTAAGCCCACCAGTGAGGAGGAAATGAAATGAAAGTGTCAAAACTTCGGTTCTCCTGTTTCGTGAAGGGAAGCAGTGCCTTACGACACAGTGCGGGGTGGAAGTTTATGGAATCTGGAACCCAAATGCGTGGGTGGAATACAAGCGGCCATCAGAGAGTTCCATGAACTGTCAACAATTTAGTCAAAGAAACCTGTTTTTTTTTCTGTTTAAAGAAATATGCCACTTATCACTACCACCACCATTTATCCAACAGATTAGCATAGATTAGCATGACCAAGCTAAATGGAGGGCATGGTCGATCTTTTCCTTCCCTACAAGAAACTTTGTTACTGCCTTTTCCCCTTGGTGGTGGTGACACGGTGGCCGCTATCTTTCAGAGCCTAATGGACAGCCAGGTATGAGACTGCAGTGTGGAGGCACGCGGGGCTTCATGGTATGGGTGGTGGAACTGGCCCTGCTCCCTGCCCTGACAAGACCCTGAGTTGACACCCACGAATGCCTCCTCTGGCTCCTGAACTACCATGATCGCAGAGGCACACAAACCAATCTCTGAACCCAGCGGCTTTTGGCAGTAATCTCTCCAGACTTATTACTAGAATATCAGAAATCCAACATCATATGCTCTTCATAATCAGCAATAGAAAACAAATTGTCTAATGATGCCTTTTTGGCAGGTCTGATTGTTGGGGAAAATTCCAAATAATAATGGCTGGTCTTTTGTTGTAATATTGAATGTGAGCAACGTAGAGAGAGAGTAAAGTGGAAATTTGCCATATAGGCAGGGGGAGGGTTGGGAGGGGTGGTATACTGGGGTCCTTGGTGGTGGAAAATGTGCACTGGTGAAGGGATAGTTGTTTGATCATTGTATGACTGATGACCAATGGAGATTTAAACTGAAGGGCTTTGTGACTGTTCTCACCATGATTCAATAAATAAAAAATTAAAAAAAAAGAAACTCTGTAGCCCTGGGGGAATCCCTCAAGGGGATAGTGTGTGTACTTTGCATGCAGAAGGCCTGGGCTTGATGCTTAGCTTCTGCAAGGTCCCCTGAGCTCTGAGCTGGGAGTAAAAACTTGAAAAGAAGCAAGCACTCTGTTTTAAATTTTTATTTTATTTATTTTGGGAGGGGTAATGTTTTGGGCCACACCTGGTGGTGCTCAGGGGCTTGTCCTTGTGACCCCTGGCGGTGCCCAGAAGACCACCGGTGGTGCTGAGGATTTCAGTGAAGGTCAAAGCTGCTGTAGCCTCATGCCAGGCAGCATTTGTATGATTTCTCTGGTTCTTTAATTTTTATTTTATTTTAGGTTTGTTTGGGGGCCACACCCCGCAGTGCTCAGGGCTTACTCCTGGCAGGGTCAGGTGGCCATATGAAGAGCAGGGGATTAAATCTGGGTGGGCTGAGTGCAAGGCCAGCACCCTATCCTCTGTATTATTGCTCTGACTCATTTTTTTATTTTAATTTTTTCATTTTGAATCACACTCGGCGATGCATAGGGGTTACTCCTGGTTTTGCACTCAGGAATTACTCCTGGCAGTGCTCAGGGGACCATGTGGGATGCTGGGAATCAAACCCGGGTTGGCTGCATGCAAGGCAAACGCTCTACCCGCTGTGTGGTCAGCAGTTTGTCTTTCTGGGTTTTTTGTTTCTTCATTCATAAAATCCAAATAATGTATAGACCTCAGGTGAGAGCTCAGTGCTAGGGGACTTGCCTTACATGTATGGGGCCCTGAGCTTGATCCTCAGCACCACACACACACACACACACACACACACACACACACATTACAGCTAGAGAAGTTAGTAGCTTCCCCCAAATCCCCGCAGTTGGTGAATGGTCATGTCAGGATTTGAACCCAGGCCCATCTGACTCTGAAGCCTGGCACTGGCACTGGCATAGTCCGCAGTGCTGGAGAAGATGGCATTGCCAAGGAGCTTATGAGAGGGGCTTGGTAATGAGTGCTCTGCTCTGAGAGAGCAAGTGCACAGGGCATTGGCCAGCTGCTGTCCCATGTGATTGCATGATGTCACAGTGACAGACAAGGGGAAGAGCAGCCATCAGCACAGAGCACGTTGGCAGGAACTGGGTGCTCCCATGGGACAAGCCACCCACCAGGCAGTGTGAAATGAGGCTTAATGGGTTGGGTTGCGTATCTTGTAGGGTTTGTCCATGTGCTGTGTGTCGTGTATAGTTTCGTGTGTTATGTGTGAATGATGTGTAAGTGAGCGGGTTGTGTAAGTCAGGGAGTCTTGCCCGATGACTGGTTTCTTCATCCCTGAAAGCCAGACAGCCAACAGCCACTTGCTCGGTGCTTATTCTGTGGCAGGCAGGCCCTCGGTGCTTTCCTATCATAACTCAAACACAGCAACCCTGGGCTTGGAATAGTACCCTCAGCTTATGCCTCGGGAAGGGAGAGGCATGGGAAGGTTAATCACTTCTTTTTTTTAAAAATAAAGTTTATTTTAATTTATTTTAAAATATTTTGGATTTGTGAGTCATACCCAGTGATACTCTTGACTCTGCACTCAGAAATCAATCCTGGTGGTGCTTGGGAGACCATATGGGATGCTGGGAATTGAATCCGGGTCAACTGCATGGAAGGCAAACACCCTACTTGCTGGCCAGGTCAATCATTTTGTCCCTTAGACACTTCAGTTAGAAGAGGAAGGACTCGGATTTGAACCCATGCAGATTGGTTTCAAATTCTGTGGTATATAGTCATTTTTTTCTGTTTTCTTTTTGGAATTTTGGCCATACTCAGTAGTGCTCTGTGCTGACTTCTGGCTCTTTGCTTAGGGGCTCACTTTTGGCAGTACTGGGGATCAAACCCAGGTTGTCCACATGCCTTACACCTTTGCTATTTTTCTTGCCCTGTTTTCCTTTCCTAATTGATGCTTCTAGACATGAGAAGTGATAGAATTATTCTCCTTTTCCTGCAGATGGAGAGTCTCTGAGGATGTGAGTATGTGTCTGGAAAGAAAACCAACTCCTTCAACGGAACAGTGACTCAGGGCTGGGCAAGTAGCTCAAGGGTATATAGCATTTGCCCCACATATGTGAAGTCCTAGGATCCATCCTTGGCACCAAAACTCAAAACCAAACCAAAACACAAACTGTAAATGTTGGCCCAGATGAGCTCACCATTGCAGGCCTCGAAGTTCTCATGCAATTTCTTTCCACATAACGATTTGGAGGTTTGAAACTAAGAATTACATTTCACATCTGTGAAATGTGTATAGACAAATGATTTCATTGTCTTGTTTACTTTAAACTGGGGACTGCCTAGACTTAACCAGTATCTATGGACCAAATGTTGTTTAGGGCATGAGGGCAGTCTGTGATTTCTTTGAGAATTCTTTCCATTCTTGTCTTTCTCCAGCTGTCTTCTTGGGGCCTTGTTTCTCTGGCGTTAAGGATAATAGAAGGTGATTGGTAATGCTGGCCACAATGGAAGAGAAAAGGAAGCTTTATCCATCCATCCATCTATCCCTCCCACATTTATTGAGCATAAATTATATGTCAAATACTGCTTAGGGTGTCAAAATTCAGTGATAAAGCAGTTATGCTTTTGATGTTTCTCTCTCAGTATGTAAAAAAAAAAAAGACACTAAGAGACTAAATAAATATGTAAACAAAATAAGTCCAGTATTTTGGAGAAAAGAAAGTTGGAGAAGGAATACAAATGGACTGGGGGGAGAGTGGAGGCCTATTTTTTTTTGGTGGGGGCACACAGCCATACTCAGGGCTTATTCCTGGTACTTTGCTCAGGGATCACATCTGTTGGTGCTTAGTAGGTTACATGTGGAGGTGCCAGGGATAGAACCCAGGTTAGCTATGTGCAAAACAAGTGCCCTGCCTGCTATATTATTGCTCCAGCCCCTGTAGGCCTATTTTATTATTTTTTCTAACTTTATTTTAAATACCATGGTTTACAGAGTTGTTTTGCGCATTCAATGTTCCAGCACCAATCTTATCGCCAATATGACCATTGTCACCTAGTTTTCTATCCACCTCCCAAGCTTTAATAGGAGCAACGTAATTTATTTTATATAGCTGGTTACAACAAAATGGTAAATGGAATTATTTAAAAAAATCAGTAAAAGAAAATGTATGGAAATTGTGATATCTCCCAGTGGTGTTATCAGAGTGACTGTCTGAGGAGTCACTGAGCTATCTGTTGCTGTTGGAGTCTTCTGTGTTGTTGATTTTGCTTACTGAGCTTAGTGGGCTTCAATGTTTCTTTCCCACCTAATTTGCTGGGCTCCTACTGGCCTGTCAGTATTGTGGAATTTGGAGATGGCATATGTGATCATGTGCTACAGGAGCTCTAGAATATGTAGAAGAGGAACAATTCTGGGATTGCCCCACTCCCGAGGGGGCCCCAGAGTTTTCAGCCAAAGGCCAGTGTACTGTGAGTTTCATTGGCTTGGTGCCTCTTCCAAGATTAGCTGTGCAGCTGTGCAGCTGGGCCTTTTACACGGGGGGCACCCTGGAGAATTGTTTTAGATGGTGATGCCACCGGGCCTTATCTGAGGTCACACCCAAGATGGGAATCTGATGATCTTAAATGTATTCCTTCTCGATCTGGGGTCCCACTCTCAGTGGAGTCACTGTCTTCTTGTTCCCTTTCTCCTCACTCAAAATTGTAGGGTAATCTACTTCCCCAGACTTTTAGCTGCAAAATGGAGGTGAACGAAGGCCTTGCAGACAGGGCAGGATGTGCAGGAATCCAGATCCTGGGGAGGAGTGCAAAGGAGGCCAAGAACTTGGAGGCTGAAGGGAGGAGCGTAAAGGATGTTCACTTGTTACCTACTCAGCAAAGATCCCTCTGCTCCCCACTCCCAAAACAGCACACACGTTCTCTTGGATTTGGGTGGGATACCCAAGGCATTCCTCATGCTCCTAAACCAATTTACTGGACTATTGATCCCTCTGTCTCTGTGATTGATGCAGGCTATGAAGTGTGAGTCTTCTGATGGGTTTGGATCTCCCAGCCTCTCCCCACAGTTTAAAGACGGGTGCAGGGAGCCCTAAACTCCCGTTGTGCCCTGAAAGATGCCAGCTTGAGGGTAAAGTAAACACATGGAAGAGGGCACAGAACAGAGATGTGGAGTTGGAGATCCAGAGCCCTGTAATTTTTTTCTCTGTGGACCAAACCATTCATTCCAAACATCCTTGAATGTCTGTCATGCGGTAGGCATTGCTGGGTATGCTGGGGAATGATCCTTGTCTGGTTCTGCTGACTTTTATTTTTATGCAACTGGTGGGCAGGTCAGGCTGGCTGTTTGAGTTTATATCCAGGCACCATACTCCCTGGCTTTGTGATATTAGGCAAGTTAACTTTGCCATGTATCAGATTCCACATGCAAAAAGGAAGTTCATTCTAGTGCCTACCTCTCAGCGAGGGTGGAATGAGAGATCATGAAGTGGGTAGGACAATAACTGGTTTGTAGTAGGAGCGAGTGTGGAAGCTGTGATGTGCCACCAGATTCCTAGTTGGGAAGAGAGGAATATCTCCCTGGCTGCTCAGAGCATCCAGCGGCTAGTCCTTCTCAAAAACTGCCCAAAGTGAAGAAAATTATGCAGCCTGGGCCATGCCCTCTTTTGGACAGCAGCCCATGCCCAGTTACTGATCTACAGGGAGCCATAAAGGTATGGCCCCTGACCCAATGCAGAGTGACTCTGAAGGGTCACACCCAGTAGAGATCTCTGGAGGGCTTTCTGGAGGCCTTCACTGGGCTTCCACCTCAACCCGACCTTGCCCTTGGTCCAGTCCTGCTTCTTTTCCTTCCCTCTCTACCCGTGTCAACCTGCATGACCCATCTCATAGGAGAGCAGTCTGTGTGCTTCCTGGAAATGGGACCCACAGATCAAGCATGAGCTGCTCTCTTTTTTTAAAAAAATTTATTTTTATAAAGTTGTTCACAATAGTTCATTACAGATAACATTCAAACACCAATCCCGCCACTGTGCACTTCCCACCACCATGAGAGAAAAGTGTGTGAAGATTGTTGTATTTCATCCTGGAACCATTGAAGCCCTTATATAAGAGATTACAAGCCTGTGTGTTAAAACCAAACAAATGTGTGCTACTTATGGTACATATATGGGCTAGAGTATAAGAGGTCGCTCACTCCAGGACGTTTTGTGTTGCTCTCTTCCGGGAGCTTTATTTCATAGTCTCTGGACCTTGGCTGTTGTTCTTTGCCTTTTGTAGACTGTTATTTAGTATTTATTGAAGGGATGGTTTAGAAACCATGCATGCATTTAGCAGTTTGTCTGGAATGATTTTATCACTCTTTCAGATCTCTGTGACAACTGGAAAAACTGTCGGTTCTTGGTTGAAGATTGCTTTCATTCACATCTCTGGGTATATCATACCATTCCCTTCTTCCTTGTAGAGTTCCATGTGAGAAATTAAATGTGAGTTATGGGGGCTTCTTTATATACGAGTCTTTGCTTTTCTCCTGGTGCTTCTACAAATCTCTCTTTGATTCTTGCCATTTTGATTACAATGTGTCTTGGTGTTCTCTTTAGGTTTATATATTTTTTGAAACTATTAGGACTTTCTAGATAAGGGTACATGTTTTCTTCAGATGGGGACAGTTTTGGGCTATTATTTTATTATATATTTATTATTTTAAAAATGCTAGTGGTAGCATTTTTTCCTTTCTTTTTTCCTCTTTTCTGGAATTCCTATGATATTCCTCTCTAAGGCTATCCCACATATGACTTGTTTCACTCACTTAAAAATGTTTTTTCTTCTTTTTTGGGGGGCACACCAGCGATGCTCAGGGCTTATTCCTGACTCTGCACTCAAGGATCTCTCCTCAAGGGGTTCAGGGGAACATATAGGATGCTTGGGATCAAACCTGGGTTGATTCCATGCAAGACAAATACCAAACCCACTGTACTATTGCTGCGCCCACACCACCCACAACCCCACTTAAGTTTTTCTTGTTTATTGACCTCTTCCTCAGAGTTCGTGATTTGTGTTCTGGCTTCTCCCATTCTGCTCCTGAGTCCTGCTAATGTATTTTTCAAATGGACTATTCTGATGGGAAAGAAGACCACTAAGATCAATGAGAATAAGACAAAAGACTCAACTAGAACTAATCAAATCAGTAAACCCTCAGACAATGACTTTAGTAAGCACCATTTTGAGATATAACAATGATCACAGCCAGGATTGTAACCCCTGGTAATCAAAATAACAATTTAGGGAAGGCAAGATGAGGGGAAAATATCTTGCTTGTACTATTAAAAAATATTGGGGCTGGAGCAATAACACAGCTGGTTGGCGCTTGCCTTGCAACAGACCCAGATTCAATATGATCCTCCAAGCCTACCAGAGTGATCCGTGAGGGTATAGCCAGGAGTAAGCCTTGAGCACCACTGAATGTGGCCCCAAAATAATGTTGTCATATGAATGAAAGCAGAAAAATTGTTCTGCATTAAAGGAGACTAAAGAAGCATTCTCTCTAACGGCAATGCTTGATTCTTATTTGAATCAGAAGATAAAATGTTGCAAGTACCAAGAAAACCACAAAGAGAATAAGTTGAGCTTCATGCCAGGATACTTCTCTTGGGCCACAAATGTCTTTTTTTTTTATCATATTTTTTTTTATTAGTGAAACACCATGAGGTACAGTTGTAGATTTACAATTTTTTGTGCTTG
>JAOXYA010000019.1:10780871-10798894 GCA_028565675.1 Sorex palustris
CTCCTTGGGGGTGGGGGGTGGGGGGAATCAGGCGCTAATTAATTCCATCTCCTCTGCCTCAGTCTCTTCCTCACAGACACCAGACACGCACACTCACCTTTAGCTTAGATTTGCCTTATCTTGTATTCAGAGTGTCTTGACAAGTATGCAGCGCAGGCTGTGCGATTCGAGGGGAGGCACCGTGCCAGACCAGAAATAGCCCCTCTTGAACAGGTGCCTGCGGTTCCACACTCGATCCTTCCTCTGGGGGGTGAGTCTCTTGCCGTTTAAATCCCGCTCCTCCGTGTCCAGCTAGGTCCAGTTTTGCGCGAGTCGTCGGCCCAGCCCTGGCGTTTCCCTCTGTGTGATGGCATCTAAGCCGATCTCGGGGGCTTAGAGGGGGTGACCCAGGACCGTCACACTGCAGGTGCTGACTCCGTGTGGCTCCTCACAGAGGACATGCTCAGCACCAGGGCTAACTTTGGTGTGGACGATCATGTTTCCTCCAGGACAGGATGGACTAAAGGGCAGGAAGAGCACCGGAGTGGGCCGGGGGTCCTGAGGCCATTGGTGAAAGAAGGGGTGAGGTTTCTGACCAGACCTGGGGGCTTCGGCCCTTCTTGGACCCTCCTGGCTGACCGTCCTGCTCTCCTCCCGCCCTCTCCAGGCTGGCTGGCCGCGTCTCCTGCTATGATGCCTGGGCAGATCCCGGACCCTTCCGTGACTGCGGGCTCTCTGCCGGGGCTCGGCCCCCTCACCGGACTCCCCAGCTCGGCCCTGACTGCAGAGGAGCTGAAATACGCCGACATCCGCAACATTGGGGCCATGATCGCCCCCTTGCACTTCCTGGAGGTGAAGCTGGGCAAGAGACCCCAACCCGTGAAAAGTGAGGTGAGCAGACCTTCTTCCCCCGGGCGAGATCTCCAGGTATGCCGTGACCTGAGGTTGGTGCTCAGCATAGCGGTCTCTTAAGACCCAGAGTGTCCTTGAGGCCAGTGGTTCGTAAGACCTGCGGAATCGGGTGCCCTGTCTGCATGTGGCAACTCCTGAATCAGAATCTGTAGTTTTTACAATGCCCATGGAGAATGCATAGGCCTGGGGGAAGGTTCCAGAGGCCCTGGGCTAACACTAGAGGCCAAACTTGTGTCTGGTTCTGCCAGGAGCTTGGTGTGAGAGGTTAGGGATAGCAGTAGTGAGGAATAATTCTTTGGATTTCTCTTGGGGCTCTCGGGAAGAGCCAAGGAACAAGGCGTGTGTGCTCAGGCATTGAATGTGTATAGTGCTTGAGTCTGGGGTGGTCTTGGAAGCGTTTTCTCGGGGCTTAGAAGATGACCCAAAGGGTGGGAACATGAACTTTGCATGAGGCTTTAATCCCCAGCACCCCGTGTGGCCCTAAAATACCCAACAAAACCCCCAACTTCTTTTTGGCATCATTATTTCTACCATCTGGTCTGCCCCCATCACAGCAGAACTGGAGGGGGTGGGAGGTGGCACTTAGAGTCAAGGTGGTGTCACCTTTTCCCCAAGCAGCTGCCAGAGTGGGTGTGCCTGCCTTCTCCCCGCGACCCCCCCTCCACCCGGCCCCGTCTGAGAATGTGTTTGCAGGGAACTCTTCCCTGCACCCCCTCCGCAGGGCCCTTGCAGCTGCAGCGTCCGTGAGTCTTCTGTACAGGAGTGTAGGGTTTCCCTGGGGACCAGCGAGAAGCGGAAGTCCCCTGCCTGGGTGAGCATCAGTGCTGTGCTCGCCTGAATCGTTTTCCCAGGCCTGATGATCTGCCCCAATGCCGGTGATGAACACCCAGGGAGAAGACCAGCCAGCGTTGGGAGGGCGGGAACATGTGAGAGCAGCTGTGGGTGTTGGACACAAGGTGCCCTGGGGTGGTCTGGGGAGAGGACTCCCTGCACCCTTTGGAGAGTAGGGCTTGGATGCTCAGAACCTAGTCCAGGCACTGTGCTCAGGAGTGACCTCTACTGGTGCTCTGGGCCCCCAGCACTGTGGTAGCAGAGATGGACACAGGCTTGGGACTCTGGAGAGAAAGAGAGAGGAACTGGGTCCCAGCAGTGAGGAAAGTTGGGGGGAGTCTTCAGTTTGTGGCCTCCTTCCCCTCACAAAGACTGTAGAGGGCGGCCAGGAGCCCGTCTGGGGGTCGGCAAAACTGTGTGTGTTGTGTTTGGCCTGTCCCATGTTTGAGAAGAAACCTGACCCAAGAGTTCACTTGAACATTTGGGTTTTTATCTTTGATTGAAACACCGGACGGTCTGACTATGCCGGGGCCCGTTCCGGGGTTGCAGCAGCGGAGTGTCATGGACGAAGGGAGCCTCTCGCCCCTTCCCTTTCCCCTGCTGGCCTCCAGCCCCCTCCTGCCCATTCTGGATCTCGCGGACACTGTCGTTTTATTTTTGTCACCACCTGACACCTTCCTAGCCCCCAAGTGTGTGGTCCCTGTTGGAGTCATCTGTGCCCAAGGCAGCTAGCTAGATGAGGTGCATTGTTGGTGCTCACCCATGACAGGTGTCCAGCGAAGGCCAGCAATGGCCAGCTGAAGGCTGGCGTGTCCCTTACACCCCCTGGCACCCGTTCAGTGGGTGCCTGCACTGTGGGTCACCCCTCCTGGCTGGGCATCATCATCATCCTGCTCTTGCCCTGAGGACCCTGGATACTTCGCTATTTACCTCATAGGCTCCTGCTTTCTGGGTCTCTGCACAGTGAAACAATCAGTTAAAACCATCGGATGGGGCCAGAGCAATAGTATATAATGGGTAGGGTGTTCACTTTGCATCTAGCTGACCCGGGTTCGATCCCTGGCATCCCAAATGGTCCCCTGAAGACTGGCAGGAGTAATTCCTGAGTGCAGAGTCAGGAGTAAGCCCTGAATGTCACTGGTTTAATTATAAATAAATAAATAAATAAATAATCCCCGTAGAGATGTTTGGCTGGCTGGAGCTCCGGTCGTTGTATATGGGTGCCTCTGGGTTGAACCCGGCATTGCATGGTCACTTTGTGACCATGTGCACCAAGTGGGAGCCACAAGCTGGGATTCAGCCCCCTGCAGTATGCCCCCAGTACCACAGCATGTGACCCAAACTCTAGCCTCTCCCTGCAAAACAAAATTAAAAAGGGGCTGGAGCAATAGCACAGTGGGTAGGGCGTTTGCCTTGCACGTGGCCGACCCGGATTCGATTCCCAGCATCCCATATAGTCCCTTGAGCACTGCCAGGAGTAATTCCTGAGTGCAGAGCCAGAGCCAGGAGTAAGCCCTGTGCATCGCCGGGTGTGACCCAAAAAGCGAAAAAAAAAAAAAAAGGAAAAAATTAAAAATAGTGGAGCAGGACCCTGGACACCCAGGCCTGGGGCTCGGTGGGGCCTGTGTAAGTGTGGGAGAACTTCCCTGGGCTGAGGAAGGCACTGAGTTACCCCCTCTTCCTCCCCCCGACCCCGACCCAGAGGGTAAGAGGCGCTGGCTTTTTCTCGTGGGGATGGGGGGATTGGGAAGGACACTATTTGGGTTGGGTATTTTTATACTTCACAGCCTCCCCCAGAGGGGTGGCATCTGCCCTGTACCCGACAGTGACGTGCTGTCCTCACAGGCACCCACGAGCACGCTCCATCCTGACTGTGAAAATAACAAGCCGCTTTTAGGGCCCATTTGCATGTGCTCTCCCGCGCCAGCAGGCTGCGAGGGCGAGTGGGCAGATGGAGCGGCCGGGACTGTGCAGGCGGAGGGAGAAAGGGAGGCCGGGCCCTGGGGCCTGACCCCCCCCCCCAATGCCTCCAGGATTACACAGCCAGGAGACTGTATGGCAGGGGTGGGGGAGTGTTGGGGTGATGGAGCCACTGAAAAAGTCAAGGAGGTTGGGGAGAGAAGCACAGGGAGAGAACTGACACCACGCGGAAACCTTATTTGCATGCTGCACTGTCTTTGGTACATTCACTTGCTAATCTTTCCATCCAGTGCAAGTTTTGTGAGTATTGGGCCAGAGCGATAGTATGGCGGGCAGGGGGCTTGCTCTGCATATGGATAGCTCGGGGCGTGGTCCCCAGCACACTATATGGTCCCCCAAACCTCACAAGGAGACATCTCTGACGCGCAGAGCCAGGAATAAGCCTTGAGTATCACCAGCTGTGACCCCAACACCACCAAAAAAAAAAAAAGTTTCATGGGCACTAATAACACTAGGGAGCCCGGTTTATTTTTTGCATTTGTAGAGGTAGCAGACCCATGCCTAAGAGCTTGAATTGTATCTAGCTTTCAGTGGAAATTCAACCGCTGTCTCCTTTGATACTTTGTAGCCTTGAAATCCTACCTAACTGGACTAATCTCAGAAGTCCTGTCTTCTGTGTTTATTACTTTGTTGGGGGTGGGGGGGCCACACCAAACAAAGAAGCAACTCCTAACACCAACAGCCATCCACAAAACCTGAACTCTGCCAGTTGCCTTTGACCTCTGCTTTCTGCTCACGGTCGTGGCCCAAGAGACAGCGGTCAGCAAGAGGGTTTGTTATCTGATCCTGGAGGCCGAGTCCTCCCCCACTCAACTTTCCTCTGGGAGAAGCTTGAGGTTCAGGGACTGGGAAGAAGGGTCACCTGGCTGACATGTGGCCAAGGGACAGAGGAGCCCGGGCTTAAGCAGCTCTTTGACCACGCACAAGAACCCCTTGAGGCTGTGCTCGCTGTAGCTGTTGCCGAGCCTACATCATCTGGGAAATCCAACAGGCTCGGCGTGGCCAGCTGGAAACCAGCCCCGTCCTCTGGTTTTCCAGTCCAGCCTTTACCGGAAGGAGCTGCGGCCTCCCAGGCTCCCCATGGCCCTTTCAGGCTGAGACCGGATCAGTGCACTCTTCGTTTTAATGCCTCGGCCTGACAAGAAAGTGCCCTGCAATTCTGCAGTTTTGTCATCTGTCAGGCCCCGCAAAGAGTGTACCGGTCACCGGCCAGCACTGTGCAGGCAGCTCCATGCGTCCCAGCCCTCTTGCTGACCGCTGTCTCTTGGGCCACGTTCGTGGGCATGAAGCAGTAGTCAAAGGCAAATGGCAGAGTTCAAGTATTTCTTTTTCCTTTTATTTATTTATTTATTTATTTATTGCTTTTTGGATCACACCCAGCGATGCACAGGGATTACTCCTGGCTCTGCACTCAGGAATCACTCCTGGCGGTGTTCAGGGGACTGTATAGGATATGCTGGAAATTGAACCCGGGTCGGCCGCATACAAGGCAAACACCCTATCCACTGCACTTTCGCTCTGGCCTGAGCTCAGGTTGTGTGGATGACAAACAGGCAGCTATGGGAGTTGCTGTTATGAGTTGGTTCTGCACGATGTGAGACCACATGTGGGTGCCAGCTGCTTGTCTGCTGTCGTTGGTCCCACAGATATTCACAGAGTGCTTACCTGAGGCCAGGTAGTGATTATCACGGTGGGGCGCAAGCATCAGTCAGCACCCGGGCCCCGCCATGCACTGCTAGGGGTGCCCCTCCAAATCAAGCTGAAAATTCAGGTGACCAAGAGGATGGGGGGCACCCAGCCTATATGTCCAGAGGGATTGGCCAAGGAAGCTTGGCTTGTTCTGCTCTGGGAGATGGGGTGCTGGGGTCAGGGCTTTGTCCTGACCTCTCCTCTGTCCCTTTCAATCTGGCTTTCCCAGACTGTCCTCTTCTTCACCTTCTGTTCTGCGGCTCCCATAAGAACCCCACTGTCCCCACGGTCTGGGCCTCTCCCACATTCTCTCTGAGGGGACTGCTGTGGCTCCCCCTCTGGATTTGGGATATTTCCAATTCACACATTTATGCACACACTCGCATGCACACACACACACATGCACACTCATACACACGCCTGCAGACACACACCCGAAGTAGCACAGAACCTGCCAGGCAGGACTCCTTGGGCCTCTTGCATCTGGCCAGTGCACTAAAGGGGATCCGGGTGTTCGGTACCGGTAGGGTTGGAGGACATGAAAGAGAAGAGCTTGCTAGTGGTCATCCCCCGGACTGGAGTCGCCTGCAGATGAGGCTTGTCGGCTCTCAAAGTGTGGTTTGCCTTTTCTTGTTTTTTTTTTTTCCTTCTTCCTAAGTGGAATGAGTTACTATATTTAAGAGCCAGGAAATGTGGACATTCTGGCTTCTTTCAAAAAGCCAAAACAGACCAGAGTATGTGACCGCTCTGGCCCACGCCCACAGGCAGTCAGGAGCTGGGTTGTGCAGAGCTGCTCTCAGAGAGGAAGGCAGACAGGGTCCTGCGGGTCCCCCAGGCTCGCCCCAGGCCCCTTCTCTCTGCCTGGGTCATCTGCTGTGTGTGTGTGTGTGTGTGTGTGTGTGCGTGCGCGCGCGCGCAAGTGTGCACACGCCAACCTTCAAGTCCTGAGGATAGGATAACATCTCCTTATGTCACCTACCATCTCCGTGCCTGGCCTGGCTACCGGGTTGAATGCATACCCTCAAGGCTGAGCAGTAGCTGTGTCAACTGGCCAAGTCATTTAACCGCCCAGTGTCCCTTCCATTCCCCGTCAGTTCTTCCCTCTAAGCATGGCCCACTGGCCTTCCGAGTTCCAGACTTCAGGCAGGGGGGATAAAAAGAACAATGAAAGACCAAACAGGCATTCTTCAACTTGACCCATCACCAAAACTGATGGGAAAACATCTAAATACAGATTTCCAGAGCTGGGTGGCATGGGTGGCATCTGTGTGTGTGTGTGTCCCCAGAGTCCTTGACTGCCTCTGCATGGTGCATATCTCAGGCTCTTCTAATCCTCTGTGTATCTGTGGGGGTGGGACAAGAGGGGGACTTTCCAAGGGTTCCACCTTGAGAAATCAGTGTGTGGGCACCCCCCTGCCAGCTCGCTGATGTTCCCACAGGGTCCCCTTTGCATAGCAGGAGAGGAGACCTTTTCTGCACAGTTCACCTCCTTCCTCTCCCAGCCTCTCCTGGGGTGGGGCAGATGCAGCCAATGTGGCCAGGGCTTCCCTTTGCACGAGGTGGCATGCATGTCTGAGCCCAGTGGGATCTCGGGGATGTGCCCTTCCTCAGCACAGACCAAGAGGCTTATCCAGTGTACCCTGAGCCTAAAACATTGCTGCAGAGCAGCCTGCGTGGCGGGTAAACGTTGGCGTGCACATGCTATGTTTTTAGTGATTTAGAACATAAAGGCAGCCCACTGGATTTTTTTTTTTAGCAAGCCTTGCATAATTGTTTTTTTTTTTTTTAATTTGTGGCTCTCTGGAATAGTGTTGGCCTCCCTCCACTCCCCCACCCCACCCGACTCGGATGCTTTTTCTGTCTCATACTTACTTGGCAGAGAGATCCAGTCTGATCCATGACGGCTTGGAACAGAATCTCCCAACTCATCTTTCAAAATCCCCAATTTCCACTTTTGTCCTGGCACTTGGTTAGCACATTTTGAAAAGCTGTTAGCTCCCCTCAACCCCCACTTTAATAGTTTAATTTGTGGGAGGCTGAGTGATTGAGGCTGTGGAACGTGGCCCTGTGATGCTGCTTCTTGCTCCAGCCCACACCCTGAGCACCCCTGGGCCTTCTGAAATTCTTAGTTAACGTGACAGGTTGGTCACACCTGCTGCCCTAGCCCTGGGTCATTTGGACAGGGGGTTGGGGGCATGGCTGGTCAGAATGTTCTTTCTGGAAGCCAGATAGTTCTGAAAAATGTAGGGGGCTGGAGCGATAGCACAGCAGGTAGAGCGTTTGCCTTGCACGCAGCTGACCCGGGTTTGATTCCCAGCATCCCATATGATCCCCCGAACAATTCCTGAGTGACCCCTGTGCATTGCTGGGTGTGACTTAAAAAGCAAAACAAAACAAAATGAAAAATGTAGGTTTGCTTGCTTACAGTCCCTATTTTTCTGTTTTTGTTTTGTTTTGTTTTCATTTATGGGGGCGGGTGGGGTCTCCCAAGAAGTGATCATGAGTCCCGGGGGGCCCTGTGCAGGGAGCCTGCCTGCAGTCCAGTGTGAGGGTCCAAGGATGTGGCGCTATGCCAGCCGTGTGGGGCTGTGGTACTCGGTGATGCTGGGCGCAGCAGTGCCAGGGATAGGACCAGCTGCAGTCCACACCAGCACTGTAACCCTGCACTATCTCTCTGGCCCCTCAGTCCCCCTCTAAAGGTGGAAAGGAAAATAACACCCACCTCCTAGCATTGCTAGGCTGAGTGAGCTAATGTAGGTCAAGGGGTTCCTGTAATGCCCAATTCCTGTTGGGATTCCGGTGTGACCGTGGTGCAAATCCCTTTTCATAAGGGACCATCTCATATCCTGGACTTTCATTTTCTTGAGGGTGTTTTGTCCTTGAAGTGCTGGGTGGGCTGAGGGGCTGTTGGTTCCTGGATGGTTTCCAGCTTAAGAAGCTGACTCGGGGGCCTGGAAGCACTCTGGGCTTTGGGGGCCAAGCTGCTGAGTTTGAAATGACCACGTTGTTCACTTCCTGGGACACCTTGGACAAGTCAGCTGGGTTTTAATTTTTGGTTTTGTTTGGGGGCCACACCAGGCTTATTCCTGTCTCTGTGCCCAGGGATTACACCTGTCAGGGCTTAAGGGTCCTTATGTGCCAGGGATCAAACCTGGGTTCGCCACATGCAAGACCAGCATCTTAACCCTGTGGTCTCTCTCTTAAGCCCCCAACTGATCTGTTTCTTCTTTGAGGAAATTTCTGTTCATCTCTTCTGCACCTTTTTTGATAGGGTTGGGTGTTTTTTCCCTTTGAAGTTCCACCAGTGCCTTATATATCTTTGATATTAATCCTTTATCAAATGGATATTGAGTAAATTTTTTTCTTCATTCCATGGGCTATTTTTGTATCCTGTTCATCATTTCCTTTGAGATGCAGAAGCTTCTTAGTTTAATGTAGCCCCATTTGTTTATGTTTGCTTAGTCAGTGGTGAAAATGAAAATGAAAAATGAAAAAAAAATGAAAATCCCTGAAGATGCCTTTAGCTTCAATGTCATAGAGAGTTCTCCCTGTGTTTTTCTCTAGTACCTTATGGATTCAGGTCTGATAGCGAGGTCCTTAATCCATTTGGATTTGACTTTTGTGCCTGATGTTCGAAAGATGTTCGAAGTTCATTTTTATGCATGTAGTTGGCCAGTTTTTCCAGCACCACTTGTCGAAGAGGCTTTCCTTGCTTCACTTCATATTTTTTGCTCCTTCATCAAAGATGAACTGATCATATACCCAAGGGCCTGTCTCAGGATATTCAACTCTGCTGCATTGATCGGAGGGCTTCGTCTTTATTCCAATACCGTGGTTTTAATTACCGTTTGAAGTGATGCCTCTCATCTTCTTTTGCCTGAGCACTGCTTCTGCTGGCCTTTTTGAGCTGTTTCCTCACCAATGAAAGGAGGGAATTAGAACACCTGAGACAGAGTCCTGGCCTTAGCCATGTGGGGGTGGGAAGGGTGTGTGTGTGTGTGTGTGTGTGTGTGTGTGTGTGTGTGTGTGTGTGTTGGTGATGGGGCAGGGGAGTGTCTCCAGCCACTCTGCTGTGGGTACTGTGAGTCACTCCACATTCCCACCACAGTGGCCTCTCCTCTGGATGCCACCAGCCCCACAGGCTGGCTCTCAGGGATGCCCACAGACCTTCCTGTGTTGGGGTATTTCTGCATTGTGGAGGAAAGCAGACTTTCAATTCTCATCACACACTGTCCAGGAGGTCTTTCAACACTGTGTGTCCCCCGAAACTGCTCACTGTGGCCCCTTGTGTGTCTCCCGGGTGTGATGGTCACTGCGGGATTACTACAGCTTCTCCTTAGTTGCTGCCCCATAAAGTGGCCTTGAAGTTGTCCGTGCCAGCCAGTTTACTCTGAGGGCATGGACAGGGAGGGGGAGACTGATTCCTCCCGGGGAGAGACTTCTCTCACAGGTCTCTTGCCCCTCAACTGAGCCTCCAACCAAGGCAGCCCTACCTGAGGGTTGGAGTTGGGAGACAAGAAGGGCAGGTGGGGAGCCTCAACGCCGGCCGGGTGTGAATGAGGTCAAGTGCATCTGAGGTCAAGTGCATCCTTTGTGTCTTGAAGCCCCTGTGGCTCCAAGTTCTGCCCTCCCCTGAGCCCATCAGCCGCACTCATCTGGGTGGCCGTAGGCTCCTTTGTAAGGACAGGGTGTGGGCGTACTCTGATGATACTTCTCCAGGGCTTGCTTCTGTAGCCTGTCTCCCTGGCCGTCTCAGAACCACCAAGCACACGCTTGCGCTTTCTGGAAACATGGGGGGACAGCTGCCTTCTGAAAACCATTCAGTTCTGGAAGGTTCCTAGATATTCAAACTTTCACTTCCTCCCTTGTAAAACTGGAGGTGGCTCACCTCAACCTTGCACCTGATCCCAAAGTTTACACCAGACGCATCAAAGGCTTTATTGGCATAACTGAAAATACAGAGCTGATGGGAAAAATAGTCGGGGGACTGGAGAGATAGAACAGTAGGGAGTGCTGATCTCTGCACGTATCTGGCCCAGGTTTAAGTCCCTGCACCACCTGTGGTCCCTTGGGCCCCACCAGGAGTGATCCCTGAGCAAGGAGTAAGCCCCGAGCACCACTGGGTGTGGTCCACAAACAAACAAAAACAATCCAAAAGCTTCTTCCCTTGGATTGGGTGATGGTGGTTTCTTAGATATGACACCTGAAACATGAACAGCAAAATGAAAAATAGCTAAACTGGAGGACACCCTCAAAATCAGCCAGGGTGTTTCCAAGGACAGGAAATAAAAAGGCGCAGCAGAATGAGAGGAAAGTGTTGCTAATTTTAGGTCTAAAATACATACATTACCTAAAATATATAAATCACTGCAATTCAATATTTAAAGACAAATATCCCAATTTAAAAAATGGCGAAAGTGTGTGTCTCGATACATATTTTTCTAAAGAAGACATAAACAGCTTAGAGACACACAAAGAATGCTTAACTTCGGGGCTGGGCATGACACTCAGCATCAGAGCACTTTCCTGACACATGTGAGGGCCTGGGTTCCATCCTCAGGAAACTCACCAACCCTCCCCCAAAGGAAATAAAATTAAAAACTCATTATCATTAGCTACCCATGACATATTCAATATGCCAAACACCATAATAACAAGTCTCACAATGGAGACATTACTGGGCCCGCTCAAGCAAACCGATGAACAACTGGAAGACAGTGTGACAGTGTGTATCATTAGCTATCAAGAAAGAGCAAATCAAACCCACAGTGAGATACCACTTCACACCCACTAGAATAACGAAATAAAAAAGACAAGTATTAGTTAAGATGTAGAGATCTTATAATCTTTTCCGGGGAGGGGATTGAGCCATACCTGGCATTGCTCAGGGGCTACTCCTGGCCCTTTGCTCAGTGGCCACTTCCGGTCATGCAACAGGGACCGTCTGCAGTACCAGGGATTGAACTGGAGTTGGCTGCTTGCAGGTGAGCCTGTACTCTTTCTCCAGCCTCCAGAGAGTCAGTGCTCCCTGACAACCGTGAGGGGCAATGTAAAATGGCACCAACCCTTTGGAAAACCTTCGACAAGTTCCTCAAAGGCGCCACGTAGAGTTGCCCTCTGATTCAGCGTTTGACTCCTAGGTATATGCCCAATGGAAAGGAAAACTCGCCACACGCAAATGCGGGCACATGCTTTCCCAGTGGTCTGACTCACCCATCTCCAGGTGGAAACAACCCAGGGTCCACCCATGGCTGAAGGGAGAAGTCAGATGTGATCTCTCCACACAATGGGCCATTCTTTAGCCACAAAAGGGAATAAAGTACCACGGCTGGCTCCAGCAGGGTTGGCCCTTGGACACATGTCCATGAAAGAGGCCAGTCACCAAGGATCATGTGCTGCAGAGTCCTCTGAGGATGAGTATTGGAACAATCAGGCTCACAGAGGCAGGAAGTGAGGTCTGGGGGACCCTGGAGAAGGGAAGGGCAATGACTAGGGAGTATGGGACTTCTCGTGGTGGTAGTTAGAAGACTCTAAAATTGGCTGGGGGTGATACACACACAGTCCCAAACTATAAAAAACAGCAGCATTGTACACAAAGTGGGCAAATTATGTAGCCTGTGTGACTTGTCTTATTCAAGCTCTTTATTTTTAATTATGGGGGGCACACCGCTGGTGCTCAGAGACAACTTTGGTGGGGCTTAGAAGACCATGTACGGTGCCAAGGATTGAATCCAGTGCTTTACCCTCTGTACTCTTTCTCTTGCTCCTCAAGCTCTTATTTTTATTGATTTTTTTAATTCTGGGCCACACCCAGTGATGCTCAGGGGTTACTCCTGGCTCTGCACTCAGGGATCACTCCTGGCAGTGCTTGGAGGACCATATGGGATGCCAGGGACTGAACCTGGATCTGGCCACAGGCATGGCAAAAGCCCTGCTGTACTACCTGCTGTACTACCTCTGCGGCCCCACTTCAAGCTCTTTATTTATTTTTTGGACATCATATCCAGCGATGCACAGGGGTTTACTCCTGGCTCATGCACTCAGGAATTACTCCTGGCGGTGCTCGGGGGATCATGTGGGGTGCTGGGAATGAAACCCAAGTCAGCCACATGCAAGGCAAACACCCTACCTGCTGTGCTATTGCTCCAGCCCCTCAAGCTCTTTTTAAAAAGCAGAGAGCTCCTAACCACCCCAGGACCTGTAGTAGGATTAAGATGATAATACAGTGCACTCCTCCTTACCCCCCCATCCCCCTCTCTCATACTTTTGTGAGGATGCTTTTGTGAGGATGGTTATTACAATCTATTACAATCCCCGCCTCTCAATCCAGCAGCCAGGAGGAGGCCAGCAGCAGGTTCCTCCTGTGCCTTGTCTTTTATTGCTAGCCGTCATCCCAGAAGCAAGAAGAGCAATCAGGCAGAATTTGTATGGCACTGGGAGGAATGGTGGGATAGGAGGGAATGTGAGTTACAAAGGTCCCCTGGCTGCTCATTTGGGTCCGCTGGAGACATTTTTTTTTTTTTTTGCTTTTTGGGTCACACCCGGCAATGCACAGGGGTTACTCCTGACTCTGCACTCAGGAGTTACTCCTGGCAGTGCTCAGGGGACCATATGGGGTGCTGGGGATCGAACCTGGGTCAGCCGCATGCAAGGCAAACGCCCTCTCTGCTGTGCTATCTCACCAGCCCCTGTCTTTTGTCATCTTACCCTTGTTCTTTGCAAGGGTCAGTTTGCAGCCAACTTCTTCAAAAATCAGAGCTCCTCAAAAGGTCAGCTTGGTTGGTTGTTGTTTGAAAAAAACTACTGTATGTTACACAGCCATATGTTTTATAACTGAGTTATTGCTGGTGTTCATCTCAGACATGATTGAAAACGAATGCCATAATTGAAAATAAAAAGGTTGGGGTCTGAGCGTGCTCAGTGGGCTTAATGAGACTTTCTATGCTGGACATCGGGGTTTGAGTCCCAGCACTGCATGTTCCCCTGAGCCCTGTCTGTCAGGAGCAACCCATGAGCACTGCTGGGTATGGCTCTGACCCTCCCCCCACCCCCCCAAAAAAATGTCTTACGACTTTGATGACACTGATATCTTAATTTTTTTTTTTAAATTTGTAAAGAATTCTTCCTTTGAATTCATGGTGTTTGAGCCCATGTATGACTGAGATATAAAGTAAGTAATGAATATCAAATACAGCTTTATATACTGTGAGCAATTATAATAGCAATGTCTTCTGTTGAAATCTGGGTTTATCTGCAAAAACAAACAAACCAAAAAAAAAAACCTCAAAAAAACAAAATGGTTTTACCATGCACTCATCAGTTCATTCTGTAAGACACTGTATTGGCACCATATATGGTTCCCCGGTATTACCAGGAGTATTTCCTGAGTATAGCCGATGTGGTCGAATCCCTTCCCCCTCCTCTCTCTCTCTCTCTCTCTCTCTCTCTCTCTCAAAACCCAAAAACCCTATCTGCTGGGGCTAGAGCGATAGCACAGTGGGTAGGGTGGGTAGGGCGTTTGCCTTGCACGCGGCCAACCCAGGTTCGATTCCCAGCATCCCATATGGTCCTGTAAGCACCGCCAGGAGTAATTCCTGAGTGCATGAGCCAGGAGTAACCCCTGAGCATCCTAGGGTGTTCCCCAGGTGTGACCCAAAAAACAAAGAAGGAAAGATATAGAACTCACTGGTGGGAATTGAAACAAAGTAAAGGAAAGAGTCGACTGAAATGCAAAGCCCTGGGGTTGGTGGGGTTGAGTTCCATCCCTTAAAGGTGGATGGTGAAAGGAGGAGGATTAATTAGCAAAGGAGGGCAAGGGCCAGTGAGAGGGCAAACCAGTAGTCAGCCCAGAAGCTAGCATTTGGAAGAGCTTTCATTGAAAGCTGCTACAATTTCCAATAACTTGGCACAGAGAAACATCTGGTGGCTTAACACTGTACAGAGGCAGGCAGTGTTTCTTTTCTTTTTTCTTCTCTCTCTGTTAGTACCAGGAATGGACCCCAAGGCCTCACTCTACCAGGCACGTGTCAGCCCCTGAGTTCTGTCCTGGCACCGCTGTCTTGGTGGAGAGGTTTTTCAGCCCCCTCAAGGAAAGCCCTTCTAGGACTGTGGGTGGGTGGGGGTGGGGGGAAGGCCATGGTGACAGCAAGTCTGAGAAACGTTGGTCTGATGGGACCGTGGAGATATCGTGTGGGGGGTGGCCGGGCCCGGGTGGCCTTGAGAGATGAGTCCATTCATTCAGAGGGCGTTTTCGTACTGAGGACATTCACCAACTTCCTTTTTGGTGGTGGTGGACTGTGGGTGGTGGTGTTGGTGGGGGCCATAGCGACCAGTGCTGGGCCCACTTCTCACTCTGTCCTTGGGAATCACCCTGGCCAGTGCTTGGGGGACCATGAGGTGCCAGAGACTAAGCCACATACTCCTAACCCCTGTGCTCTCTCTGGTCTCCAGCTTTCCCTTCATCTGTCAGCACTCATCCAGTGTGGATGGGGGGACAGAGGTGATTCATTCATTACCTATGTAATTAATTAATTTGTTACATAGGCTGATTAATTTGTCTTGAATCACAGAGGAGTTTGACATCTATGGATTTGTCGCGTCCAAAGCCCTCTATTTCCTGTCAAAGCCCAGCGGGGCGCCCTTGGAGAATTTCTCTTTTTTCCTTTTTGGGGGTCACACCCGGCGATGCACAGGGGTTACTCCTGGCTCTGCACTCAGGAATCACTCCTGGTGGTACTTGGGAGGACCATATGGGATTCTGGGAGTCGAACCAGGGTTGGCCGTGTGCAAGGCAAATGCCCTACCTGCCGTGCTATCGCTCCAAGCCCCGGGAATCTCTTTTGAGTGACAAGGCTGTGTGTATCTGTGATTTTTAAACCTAGCCAGTTGATGGGGCTGGGTCTTTCATTTACTTGCCGTGTTTACATAATCTCTGCCTGCTTAGAAATCTGAGGCAATCTTAGTTCATTTTTCCGTTGGGTCTATCAGGCCCTGCCTTTATGTGTGATTAGACTGTTGCTTCTTTTGCAGGAATCTTTTAGATTGCTGTTACTGGACCAAGAAAAGGAAGATGACGTCTATTATCAAGTTAACTACCCTTTCTGGGCTCCAAGAAGAGTCTGCCCTTTGCTATCTGCTCCAAGTGGATGAATTTAGATTTTTACTGGACTGTGGCTGGGATGAGCACTTTTCGATGGATATTATAGATTCCCTGAGGAAGTGAGTTCCGTTTCCTTTTCTAGACTCCTAGTACCTCGACTTCTCTTGATGGTAGTAGCCGTTTTGATGGTGCAGTGTTTGCTTTTTTTGGTCTGATTTAGTTCATGGCAGAAAAAAACCTCTGTCTGTGCCAAAGAACCAGTCAGCAACTGTCATCATACTCAGTTTGACTTCACAGCTGCATTGGTAGGAGTTCGGCACACTCTCACTTGTAGATTGTGACTGTGACTTGCCTCTTGGATCTGCGAGAAAACTTGGCACCCTACTTGTAGGAAAGTGAGATGAAGTCTGTAAGAATTTGGAGAGAGGAAACGCCTTCTATGTGGGCTTGTTACTGCCAGCGCGCACACGTGTTCTTTCCGTGTCTCGGTGCTGGGCGCTGAGCATTGGTGCTCAGAGGAATAGATCATTCCAGACTCTGCTGACCCGTCAGAAACAAAATCTAGCTCTGTACTAATGATGGGAGGAGAGAGGACTATAAGAAAATGAGAGCTTGGGGCTGGAGTGATAGTATAGTGGGGAAGGCATTTGCCTTATGACACGCCAACCCGGTTTCATCCCCGGCATCCCATATGGACCCCTGAGCACCGCCTGGAGTAATTCCTGAGTGCAGAGCCAGGATTAACCCCTGATTGAAAAAAAAAGGAAGAAAATGAACGCTTGGAACAAAAATTTTCTTCAGTTTGTTTTGTCAGTTCAATGATGAATTCAGGTTTTAGTACAGTGAACTTCATTGGTATATTTGGTTGGGTCTTAGTGTAATGAACTTCATTGATTAATTCGGATTTTATTATATTGAACTTCACTGATGAATTCGGGTTTTTGTATGTTGCTGCCAGACATTAAGCTAAAAAGAAATCTCAGGCAGAAATCTACAATGGGGTTTGGAACAATAGCACAGCAGGTAGGGTGTTTGCCTTGCACATGGCCAACCCAGGTTTGATCCCCAGCATCCCATATGGTCCCCTCAGAATCGTGGTACCTGTTGACTTCCATCACCGAAATCCCAACTGTCGCTACAATCCTAAGGTCTCAGTGGCAACGCATGGTTTAAGCTGCACAGACAGAAACGGGTTGGAGATACTGGCATGAAACACAGGATGCCATCATGGAAGTTAGTTTCAAACAACTGCGTTGAGTTCAAGATCTCAGAGTCAACTGGCAACTCAGATACTGCTGAGAGAGATTTCAACAGGACCCATTTCATTGTGGACTTTTGTTACTGTTTTTGTTTCTGGGCCACACCCAGGGATGCTCAGGATTTACTCTTGACTCTGCTCTCAGGAATTACTCCTGGCAATGCACAGGGGTTACTCCTGGTTCTGCACTCAGGAATTACTCCTGGCGGTGCACGGGGAACCATGTGGGATGCCGGATATCGAACCCGGGTCGGCCATGTGCAAGGCAAACACCCTCCCTACTGGACTATGGCTCGGGCCCCAGTCAGTGAGCTTTGAGCATCCACCCTTTCTCGTGTTCCCGGGGGGCTTGGCGCTGTGGTCACTTTGCTTGTGTTCTCGTAGGCACGTGCACCAGATCGATGCAGTGCTGCTGTCGCACCCGGACCCTCTGCACCTCGGTGCCCTCCCGTACGCCGTCGGCAAGCTGGGGCTGAACTGTGCCATCTACGCCACCATCCCTGTGTACAAAATGGGACAGATGTTCATGTATGACCTCTACCAGGTAATGTAGGCGGCACAGCCATCCCTTGCTTGTGCAGTTCCGGGAATTGAACCCAGTGCATCTCCGTGGCAGGGAGGGGACAGGGTGTCATGTAGCCAAGGCTGGTGCCTCCCACTGAGCTACATCCCTGGCCCCATAGGGATCACTTCTTACTGGGGGATCTCCTGAGCTGTGTTCAGGGGCCCGGGGGCCACCTCGGGTTGGACAGTTACGTGCTCAGGCCCCAGAGCTGCAGGGCCGCTTGCACTGTTGGTGCTGGAGGCGCCGTTCGGTGCCAGGGTTCAAACCCTGGCCCGGGACGAGCTCTTGCCCTGGCCCTGCCACTTCACCTCTCACCTTCTATTTGTATTATTCCCCAGTCTCGACACAACACGGAAGATTTCACACTCTTTACACTGGATGACGTGGATGCCGCCTTTGACAAAATCCAGCAGTTAAAGTTTTCTCAGATTGTGAATTTGAAAGGTAAAACCCGTTTCTAGCGGTCAATAATTGGGCTAAATGCAGTTTTATATTTTCCGAAAAGCACAAGAGGGAATTTGTTGTAAAAGTTACAGCCAGTTTGGGGGAACTAAAGCTTAGTGTCGCGTTTTAAAAGTAAAGCATCTTGGGGCTGGAGAGATAGCACAGCGGGTAGGGCATTTGCCTCGCATGCGGCCAACCCGGGTTCGATTCCCAGCATCCCATAGGGTCCCCCGAGCACCGCCAGGAGTAACTCCTGAGTGCAGAGC
>JAOXYA010000019.1:10841348-10852129 GCA_028565675.1 Sorex palustris
CCTCCCTCCCTTCACTACACAGCGCTCAGGGTCTCTTCCTGGCTCTGTGCTCAGCAGTGGCCCCTGGCGATGTTCAGGGGACCCCGTGTGGTTCCGGGGACTCAACCGGGGTTAGCCATGTGCAAGACAAGTGCCTCCCCCCCTGTTCATCTCTCGTGCCTCACGCCTTGCTTGCTTTGCCTTGTAGAAACTCCAGGAGGGTGAGGAGGAGGTGCCGGTGGTGGTGGAGGAGATGAGCATCGACAAAGCACCCATCGCTGGATCTGAGGAGCACTTCTGAGGGGCGCTGGTGGCTGCGACTCAGGCACACAGAGAACAGCTGCCCCTCCAATCAGGGCCCCCTCGTTGCTCGTGCTGGAATATTTGTGGCCCGCAGGGCGGTGTCTCTGCCTCCTGGAATCCCCTGGAGGGCTGCCAGGGGCCTCTCGGTGGAGAATGGCACCTTTCACCAAATGCTGCAGGGGGCTGGGCTCGAGCAAGGGGTGTGGAGGCCTCGGACTCCTTCCTGACGGGGACCCTGCCTCCTCCTGCACCTGTCCCTCATGGAGAAAGCCTGCCAGAGTATCATGAAAAGAGAGTTTATTCTGGAGATGAACTTTTCTAGTGTCTTTATGCCCTCAGGAGGGCCGAGTCTCTGGGTGAGTCTCTGGGCTAGGGTCATTGTTGGGTCTCCCACCTCTCCTCTGAGCTGAAGTTCTGTGGGAGAGAAAGACCCTCCCCCCAACCCCCTACCCGACCCTCAGCACCAACCCTTTCAGGCTCTGAGCCTCGATTCTCCTGACCTTCTTTAGGGGTCTGTCTCCAAACCTGCAAACGTCAATAAACTGGACAAACACTCTTGTGGCGATCCTGAGGGAAAAATGGGCTTGGGAGTGTGGACCGCCCGGGGCGCTTGGTTGGGGGCTCCTCTGCTTCTTTCTTGCGTGAATCCCTGCCCAGGCCTCCTGCACCACCTCCCTCCGACTCTACCTCACACTGCTCTGAGGACTCAGTGGCCGGCCCACGTGCCCACGTCCCCAGGAGAGAGGCCAGTGCAGCCCACTTCTGGCCACCTCTACTCACGGCTCTCCTAGAATCACTCCAAGGCTGCTTTGAGAGAAAGTGGCCCAAAGGGGATGGGAACGAAGGTCACTTGGCGGGTGTGTACCCCACCTCTTGGGAGGGGACACCCTCTTCAATCAGTGGGAGCCAACTACATCTCACTTCCTGTCTGATGTTCCTGGTAAGAAGACATCTGGGTTCCTTCTCCTGGACACTGACTGGCATTCTGATCATGGCCTCCGTGCTGGGGTGTCATCCCCCAGCAGCGCTTCTAGCTCATACTTCCAGGTTGTGGTGGGGTGGGGTGTGTGGGTGGGAGAGGTGGAAAGCATGCCCCACTCTGGGTCATGGTGAAAGGTGTTTGCTCTTCAGCCCCTTTAGTTGTATTAACAGAAGGTTTACCGAATCCCTTGTTTTAAGAAACATGATTTGTATTTTCTATTGGTCATAGATGTCTTAGGGACAATAAAAGATTCTCTGCAGCACTTGGCCTGTTTCCCTGGTGGGGTGGGAATGGCATACCACATGCTAGGATGGGTCCAGCTCTGAGGACTGAGATGATCGTCACGGGGAGAAGGCAGGGCAGCAAAGGCCCATGGTGTCCAGAGGGAGGGTTCTTCGGCTTACACATTTCTAGGGCCCCATTTTCTTTCTTTTACTTTTTAAATGGAATCACTGTGAGACAGACCCTCACAAAGCTGTTTTGATTAGGTTTCAGTCCTACAGCATTCCAACACCCATCCCTCCACCAGAGTCCATTTCCCACCACCACTGTCCCCAGGTTTCTTCCTGTGACCACCCAGCCTGCCTCTATGGCAGGCTCTTTTCTCTCCCTCTCTCTGAGCCCCTCTTTCCTTATGGGCATTGTGGTTTGCAATCTTGATACTTAATAAAGGTTATTAAGAATATCCCTTTACCTCCTTTCATCCCTCAGATCTTGTCCAGCGTGATCATATTCCCAGCTCTGGTTGTCGTACTGGTCCCTTCTCTATCTTACCTACCCTCCCCCATCACACACTCGTGTTTGACTCCAACCACTGACCATCCTCCTAGCCTCCTGGGGCCCATTTTCTAATGGTGAATCCACCGCGTGTGTTTTCCCTGGCGTTGGCTGTGTTCTGCACGGTGTCTGCTGGGAAACAGCTCATGGGGTGGCCTGCTCTGCTTTCCAGCTCTGCCTCAGAGGTGGTCGGAATGCAGGTGCTGCCACGCCCCAGACATACCGCAGCTTGCTGGTCACTTCCTCTGTCCCGTCCTGACGGGCGTGCCCACTCGAATTGGGGTTTTCATCTGCATACAGGTTCACTGTCTGTGGGTTATGTACCCTCAGGTTCAGTGGGCCTCATGGTTGAGTCTGCAGGTGACAGACCTCTCTGATACAGAGGGCTTCGTGCCTGGGACACGCACCAGTTATTAGGGGTCGGGGTTGGGGAATGGGTTTGTTCTTCTCTTCACTCTGGTGTATGTGACTTTACAAAAAGCACTCAGCGGTTGTGGACAGGGGCATTTTGGCCTCCGGGAGGTCAGAGTACAAGGAGGAATGAAAGGGAGGGATTTTCTGTTTATTACAAAATTTGTTACACAAATACTGTTGACCAGCAGGTCTAAAAACAGCTCAGGCTCCCCGCCCTTCCCCTTGCTGTCCAGGTATGAGCCCGCAAGCCCGGGAGGCCCTTCTTAGAAGAGCTACCCATCTACTGGGCAGTTCAGAGTGGGGTCCAGCACTAGAGAGGTGTCCATGGTGGTGGACAGGCCCTGAGGGGCAGTGCCAATGGCTGTGAGTCACAGTTCATGGTTCCCACGGTGCATGTCACGTCAAGGGTACAAACAGAACTGGGAAGGGAGAGGTGGGGGGGAACAGGAAGGAGGTCTGAGAAGGCAGGGGTGGGGGAGTCTGGGAAGGCAGGGTGGGGGGCTGGAAAGGCGGGGGTGGCAAGGACTGGGAAGAGGGTTTTAGAGATGAGAGAGCAGCACAGGATGGCTGGCGATTCCTTGATCTGGGTGCAAGGGGCTTTTAAATCATGTCTTTACATAGTACACAGCCTATTCTTGCCTGAAGGCCTTTGTAGATCCTCAGCAGCTTGTCCATATCTTTTTTTTTTTCCTTTGTTACAAAAAGGAACTGGAACATAAAAGTTTAGAGGTCGCTATGGGGGCTGCTGAAAGGGCAGGAAAAAGCACTGGAAGAGCCAAGTGGGGGGAAGAGTGGAAGGCGCAGTCTGAGGCGTGGAGCTGGGCTTCAGGTCCTTTTCTTCTGTCTGGATGCTGGTTCTGCCTCCAGGTAGCGGAACCCCGCCAGCATGCCCAGGACTGAGAAACCTTCAACACAGGGGAGAGATCAGAGGCTGGCCTCCTCCCAGCCCTTACTCCAGTGCCCATGATGAGTGGCCCCGGGGTCTGTGCCAGGGGTGGGCATGCCATGCTTACTTGCCACCATCAGGGGTGCCAGGACGCCGATCGTGGGGGCTGCAGTCCCATATATGAACAGCTCGGAGAGGAAGTGGCCCAGTGCGAGGAGGAAGGTCCAGAGAGTGATGTGGTAGAGCCTACGGTGGGGGCAGACAGAAACGGGGACTGAGGGCTGAGTCCACCTGGGCCAGGGCCCGGAAGTGAGTAGGAGAACTGGGCTGGAGAGAGAGAGCAGGGGTTTCGGACCTGGGATGCAGCTGACCCGGAGTCAATCCCTGGCACCACGTGGGCCCTCGAGGCCTCAGGGCACCCCCTGCCTGGGTGGTCTGGGTGATCCCCAACACTGCAGAGCCCCAGCGGCACCACATTCTTGGGGCCCAGCACCAACCACCTGCCTGGCTGGCGCATAGTTGCTGGGTTACCCCAACCCAATCAGAAGAAAAAGACAGATATTTGGTCACATAGGCGTGTTCCTTTGTTGCTGTTGATTTATTCTGGTTTTGGACTGCACCCAGCGGTGCTCAGGGGTTACCCTGGGGAGTGCTTGGGGAACCACATGGGGTGGCAGGGACTGAACCCGGTGGGCCAAGTGCAAGGCACGTGTCCCAGGGAACAACGTGGGTTCTGGCAGTTGAACCTGGGGTGCCTGCTTGCAAAGCACAAATTCCAGCCCTTAGAGCTATCTCACTAGCTCTAGGACACTTAAAAAAATTATGAGACCTATCAATAGAGACAAAACCATACGTAGTATTATATTTGACATTTTCATTTCTGGGGCTCATCTCTGAGAAGAGTGATGAGATGCTGAGAGCATCCACGTATCCTTATTCTCCCCTGCTCCTGTTCTCCTCCCTTCCTCTCCCCAGACGCAATCTTCATTTTAAATGCATTAAAAAAAAAAAAGATTCGTGTATGTGTGTATGTGTGGTTGTGTGAGCACTCAGTACATGTCTGTGGATGGGGAATGGATTTTGAGTTTCTAGTTAGGGGAACTGGAATCAGTGTACACATTTGGGGCTTGTGGACCAAAGCCTCATGATAAAACGAGGGAGCATTGGCGGCAGTCCTGTGTGGGGGAGAAGAGAAAATCACAGGTGTTAGAGGCCAAGGTAAGCCTGGCTCATTCCAGACCCAGCAGACAAGACAATCCTTTACGTCCATCAGCAGGAGGCCCAAAGAGGGCTATGTAACCCTTGCTCCCTTCAAGACATGCTTTGGGCTGTATTTCTTTTTTGTTTTGTTTAGGAGCTACAACTGGCAGTGCTCAGGAATCACTCCTGGCTCTGTGCTCAGGGATCACTCCTGGCCAACCAGGGTTTGGGCAACCATAGCGGGTGGGAGGAACCCTGTGAGACCAGCGCCCTACCTTGGTCCTATCTTGGTGGCACTGAGATCGGAGGAGACGGGTAGGCATGTAATGAACTGGCTGCCACGAGGCCAGTGACCCAAGGAACTGAGACCAGAGCCCATTTTCTTGTTTTCGTTCCTGGCCCCAGGCCGTCTCCACCAAACCACAATGCTTCCAAAAATACTGGTCAGTTTAGAACAAGTGAACTTCAGTTTCGAGTTAAACACATCAGCAGGAAAAAAAAAACACCCCCAAACCCCTAAAATTAAAAAAAAAAGTTGGCCAGATCACAGGGCTAAGAGCCTTGCTTTACCTCCCACTGGAGTCAGTCTTCCTCTGTTATACTTAATGAGGTCTCTAACATGGCAATTTGCACAGCCCGGCAGGAAAAACACCGCCCAGGGCAGCCGAGATTCAACCCAGCTCACATCAATGAAAGCTCTGTGATAGCAAGAGGGGCCTAGTAAGCAGCACTCTTCCCCAGGTACTATGCACCGGGGGGGTGGGGGTGGGTGGGGGGGTGGGCAGACTTTGGAAACTTACTTTAGGGTGGAGTTGGCATTGGGGTGGCTTCACCTAAGACGGAGCAAAAGGCATTGATGACTGCTGCTGGGAAGGAGGCGCCAGCCCCACCCAGTGGCCAGAGCTAGCTACAGCATGATGCCCACAAGAGCCGGGATGGCCTGCAATGGGCATGCCAGTCTCCGGGTACCCTGAGAACTACAAGAGTCCTGGGTTCTCTTCTGCCCTCACCTACTGCCTGAAGAAGTAAGGACCAGTCATCCCTCACAAGAGGTTCCTCCATCCCTGGGTGGTGTTTTCTCTGGCAGGGTAGCAGGAGGACCACTAACTAGATGCTGCTGCTGTTGCCAGTTTGCCAAACAAAGCACCCAAAGGAGTTTTGAGTTGGAGAGGACTACTGGGCTGGCTATTTCCATGAGGCTCCGAAGGTGTGGCACCTTTAGGTATGCCTAGCCTCCGAGGGCTGACAGAAGGAAGCTGCAGCGTCTCCTTCCCTTACGTACGTCTTATTGTGGATGTCAATGGCACAGAGGCAGCGAATCACGGAGGACAGCAGGGTCCAGATTCCGAAGGTCCGAGCCTGGAGGCCGTTCACTGTGGAGCAGAGAAGAGAAAGAGGGTTGAGATAGAGCCAGAGTCTCTCCTTGCTGCTCCCACATCCTGCGGTGGGGGCGGGAGAGGGGACCTGAACTCCTGTAGAGACTGGGCTCAGAAGAAGAAGCCAGGGCTGGAGGTGGGAACTGGCAGGAAAGGAAAGAATTCCAGGAGGAGAGAAGGCATCCTAGCTCCTCTCCCCAGGTCTGGAGTTGGGATGGGGAAGCTGTAAGAGTGAAGGCCCAATAAGGTGCCCCCCTCTGAGGGCAATAGTTCCCCTGGGTAGTACTTTCTGCCCCGGGAAGCCAGCCTGGGTTCGGCGAAGCTTAGCAAATCTGCATCATCAAGTCGGCAGGGGAATTTCTCTTCTCTGGGTCAGGGATTGCTTAGAGGGTGAATCAGGAGCAGATGGCAGGGGCTGACTTTCAAGGCTGGTCCATGAGAGAATTCAGCTTCCGGGGCACCGAGATGTAGAGGTGATCTGGTTGTGGCATGTTACCTCACACACCACCAGGGCTGCTTGGGTTGATCTGGCTGGCTAGCATGGTGTCCCTGCCCCCCCTCACCACTCCATGCATGCCACTCCTGTGTGCTCAGTATGAGCACGGTTTTCCTGGTTAGAGACAGACTCACAGACCTGCATATACCTTGAGTCAAGGGCGTGTGAGCCACAGCGCTCCCCTGCTGGAGCCTCCAAACAAGCTTTCAGATTCAGAAACCCATCTAAATGCTAACATCTGGCCCAAGTCAGTGTGCCTTTCACCCCAGGTCTCTGTTGTGTGAACAAAGCCCAGAACAGGTGGGTTTTCTGTGCAAGTGATTGCGGGATCCTATGCGGGTTCTTCGGTGTGTCCACTCGCGTGCGGTGCCTGTGTTTGAGCACTGCAGCCTCAGACCTTGTCCTGAGTGGGGATCCTACTCCATCGTGATGTGCTTCCTGACTTTGGGCACTTATTACCATCAACTGACATGGGGCTGTCATACAGTAGGGAGGGTTCTTGCCATGCAATTTGGGGATCAAGGTTTGTTCTCTGGCACCATGGACTGTCCTGAGTGCCACCAGGAGTGATCCCAGAGCACAGAGCCAGGAGTAAGCCCTGAACACAGCTAGGTGTACACCTGCCGCCATATTATTATCTGCCCCTCCATGTTGTTTCCCACCCACCCCACTGCTAAATAAATCAACTGACTTGTCATCGTTTTTTGTTCTGAGGCCCAGGTGGCAATGCTCAGGGGTTAGGAGTAGCTCTGCACTCAGGAATAATTCCTGGCAGTGCTTGGGGGATCATGTGGAATGTCAGGGACTGAACCCAGGTTGGCCATGTGCAAGGCAAACACCTTACTGCTATACTATTTCTTCAGTCCCTCAACTGACATTTTATAAAATTCTGAAGACCTAGGTCCCAGAACAACAAAGCCAAAGTCTCTGCAGGTGAGGACTGGCCATAGGTACATATATCTAAAAACCCCAGCCTGAGTGATTTTCATGTAGAGCATTGATCTACAATGAAAGCAGAGATATTTCCTTTGCTAGTCTATCAAGCAAGAGAAATGTCAAGGGTCAAGACTGACAACTGGAGGGGATGGAGCAATAGCACAGTGGGTAGGGTGTTTGCCTTGCCCACAGCTGACCCGGGTTTGATCTCACATGGTCCCCTGAGCACCTCCAGGAGTAATTCCCGAGTGCAGAGCCCTCAGTAACCCCTGTGCATTACTGGGTATGACCCCCTCCCCCCCAAAAAAGACTGATAACTAGAAAGTTGATTGACCTGGGCTTTAATGTTCATTTTTGCCTTTAGAAAACCCAGTCTACAGTCCTGCAGCACTTTAGCTGGTAGTCAGAAAGATTAACTTTTTTTGTGGGGTTGAGATGTTGGGGTTGGCAGTGCTCAGGGATCACTCCTGGTGGTGCTCAAGGGATCATTAGTGGTGTTGAGCATCAAGCCAGGGTTCCTCACTGGCAAGGCAAGTGCCTTCCTTGTGGCACTATCTCTCTGGCATGGGCTATATTCTTTTTATGGGAGGGGGTGGCACCCAGCAGTGCTCAGTGCTGACTCCTGGCTCTGTGCTCAGGGATCACTCCTGGTGGGCTCAGAAGACCATATGGATGCCAGGATAGAACCTGGGTGAGCCACAAAGGCAAGACAAACACCCTACCCGCTGGAATATCTCTCTGGCCCCAATGGGCTATATTCTTATTTTGTTTGTTTTATTTTGGGGCCACACCCAGTGATGCTCAGGGCTTACTCCTGACTCTGAGCTCTGAGATCACTCCTGGCGGTGGGTGCTCAGGGAACTTTGGGGTGATGCCAGGGATTGAACCTGGGTTAGCTGCATGCAAGGCAAGCACCGTATGTATCTGCCGTGCTATTGCTTGAGCCCTGGAGATATATTCTTAATAAATAAATTTCATTTTTCAATGAAAAGATAGGAAATTTCTCTAGTTAGACATGAAAGTGGGAAATTCTCCAATCTGAGCTAGATTCAGTGTCGGGTAAAAGTCTAGGAATGCTCAGGACACCGCTGTGCTGCAGAGTGTCTAGGGACAGCACCAGAGCCCATGGTGGGGACACACCAGCAGGCAGATGAGCATTCTGAGGCCTTTACTCATTTCAGCAAGTCACACAGATCTGGGCTTCTTGACCTCAAATTCCAAATAACTCGATAACCTTGAAATCTATGCAGGCTCCCTTTACGGAGGGCAGCAATTGGGCTGCAAAGGTAAAGCTGTGCCACCCATCTTCCTAGATCTTTCTTGTTGGATTTGAGCTTTCTTCAAAGAGAAGTGGCCTGGCCGGGGTTGTGCTTCTGTGTCAAGCTCACGCCTCTAGCCTCTGTGAGCCCTGGGTTTGATCCCTGGCCCTGGGTTGGGGTGAGGGGCAGACAGCCTTAGCCTACTTGGTTCCATTTTCTACCCAGGTAGAGCAGGAATTGAGCCAGGGCACAGCCTGAATCTAGGTTAGATATGAATGTCGCTCTGGGTTGTCAGCTGCCAGGAAGCGCTGTGGACGATCATGAACGGTCATGCCTGGCAGTGCCAACCACAGTATGAACACTCTGCAGAAGGGTTTGAGGGACTGGCACAGGCCACCACGGGCCTTTGGGGGTGGGAGGCAGGTGCCAATTCACCTGTTTTTTCTGGAGACATCCATGGGGCTGAGGTGACGCATGGGGAGTATGTGATTAGCAGTTCTTCCTCTTCACAACCCCTTGTGCCAAGGATGTGCTCTCGGAGGAGCACTGGGACCCCGGCAAAGGCTGCTTTCTGGCCTCCCAGTGGGGAATTTGTGCCTCCAATAACTCTTTCGCACTGGTCCTTGGAATACCTTTTCTGCAGACTAACTTCCCAGTTAAAAGTGAAATGCCTGAGAGGTGATCAGAGGGGGTAAAGGGGCCAAGTGTGATCCACAAAATATGTCATCTCAGTCACTGCCCACAACTCCATCAGGCAGCCTCACGGGGCTATCACCCTTGAGTTTGCTTTTTCAAAACCTGCTGTCCTCAGCAGGGGGGCAAATGTCTCAACTGGTGGCCAGAAGGAAATGCACACCTATACCTTTATTTGCTGGTTTTCAAGCTTCTATTTTACCCCTGCCATGCCAAGAACAGAGCAGAGCCTCCTATATATATGCGAGGCAAGTGCCTGATCACTGAGCCACCTCCCCGGCCCTGTGTGAGTTTCTAAGTTATGGTGATGTACAGGTGGGTCTGCAAAGCCTGATGGATCAGGCCATTCCCACGAAACATGTGGCTCTGACTCCTCACCAAGGTCTGGCTTGCCGGTGTAGAGCTTCTCATAGAGGAAGGAGTGGTCCCGGAAGCTCTGCAGCGTGTTTCCCGCGGCGATGATGGACACCATCACCAACCAGCTCCGCAGCACGCTCAGGAACCGACTCATGACGTCCTGCACGCCTGGAAATAGAGGCAAAGAACAGCACTGACAGTGGTTAGGTGACTTTAAGCAGAAGCTCTCCCACTTCCACAGTTAACCTGTGTCTCACTCAGAAGAGCTGTCCTACACTGTCCTACAGCTGTCCTATTGGTCAATCATTGTCTTCAATTCCTGTCCAAGTCCTGTTGGCTCATCTACCCACAGTCATCGCAACACTAATCTTACACCACAGGGGCGCACTCAGGAATTATTCCTGGTGCTGCACAGGGGGACAATATGGATGCTGGGGATCAAACCTGGGCAAGCGTCCAACTTGCTGTACTATTGCTCTGGCCTGCATGCTGCCCTCTGCCTTGAGTGAAAAGGGCTAAATTTTTCAGTGGATAGAAACCACTCTAGCTGGGGTAAGAAAAAGAAGGGAACAGAAGGAAAGAAGTTGAACAAATCTTAGTGTAAACTGGATTTTCTGTGCAAGGTCCAGACACTGGTCCCCAAATTTAACCATAGTAAAATAGTGGGGAATCCACAGTACATTTTGCAGTAAGAAGCACCAGATTTATCTTTGTCTAAGTCAACATCTCCAAAAAGGTTACTCTAAGTCAGGACTTTTTTCTCCTGGTTGGAATCAATCTTCTTATTTTTATACTTCTGGCTTGGTTTTTCATGTCACTCCAGTAAGATAAATAGCTAAAGGTGATTCTAAACCTAACATTACCTGCCTACCTACTAGTGATGGCTTCTTCCTCCATTAGGACAGAGAAGCCTAATGCATGTGAGTGGAAGTGAAACTGTGCAGACTGAATTTATATCCTCATTTTTTTTTTCTCTTTTCTGGCTTTTAGGTACACTATGCTCTGTAAAACAAAATAATCTTTTTTTTTAAATTTTATTGAATCGCTGTGAGATAGTTCCAAGCTTTCCTGTTTGGGTTACAATCATACAATTCCTATCCCTCCACCATTGCATCTTCCCCAC
>JAOXYA010000019.1:10860305-10891961 GCA_028565675.1 Sorex palustris
TGCCGAACCCCTCTCTTGACATCAACGATCACTTCTTTGTAGAATGGTGAGATCCTGGTAGTGAATCCGCAATACAGTTCACGGAGGATCTTGATGTATTGGGCTGCGCTCCCCTGCTAGAACCTCCAAACAAGTCAGTCATACTGACATGAAATAATAGCTCGGAAAAGATTTTTTTTTTAATTGCGGGGTAGGTAGTAGGATTATAGTCTTGTTCAAATTTCTGGTATTGAAGTACAAAGCCAGTGCCCACCCCTGCCACTGTCATGCCCGTGACCCTCCCCCTGTCCCCATGTTGATTCTGGGCCAGTGTCCCCATCATTAGCGCCTTGGTGGGTACCGTTGGCTGCACTGTTATTTCTGCACACCTGTGTTTCTGTCAGCCAACCTGGTTGGGACCCCCCCTCCCAAACCCCCAAACTGGCGCACACACACCTGTATTCTCAAATCCGAGGCTTGTTGTCACTTGTGTTGTCCATTCACTTCATCTGTTTCTCCATATGGCACTGATGAGGGAAACTATCCTGTCTTCGTCCTCCTTCCTCTGGCTTATGCGTCAGTGTGATGGCCTTTCATCCCATCCAAGTCGTGGGAACTATATGACTTTCCCCCCTAGAGATGCACAGTATTCCTGTGCATATATACGCCACAAATTTCTTTATCCAGTGCATCTGACACTTGGGTTGTTTGTATGCCTGACTATTGTATGAAGAACTGCAACAGGTATGCACATACCCTTTCAAATAAATTGTGTGTGTGTGTTTGTGTGTGTGTGTTTTGTTGCTGAGCTTTGTGAGTGCTTTATAAGTTCTGGATGTTAGTCCTTTATCTGAAGTATTCAAAAATTCTTTGAAAAGGCGGTTTGTGCTCCGTGCTTTGTGATTAGTGTATAGAACATAACTTAGTGGCAGGTCTCTTAACTTCCGTCATTTGCTTATTGTGAAAGGGAAACTGACTGGTGTGTTCTCCTTCCCTTCAGTGGTTGTCCTCATTGTGTGATGGGAGGCCACACTCTTGGTGGTGGTTACTTGGATCCCCCAGAGCAGAGCTGTGGGGGCCACACTTGGGCATGTGGGCTAGTACTAGCATTGCAGATTGAACAGCAGCCTCACAGCTTCAGACTTGTAGACTGTTTGGCCTCTGAGCTATCCCTGGGCCCAAATGCCCTACCTTTTAAACATGTGGGAGTAAGTGATACTCAGAGCGAAATATGACAGTGGTAGAATAACAAAATACCTGATTTTGGGGGCTCCAAATAGTACTGGGTTAAGGTGCTTGATTTGTAGACAGTCAACTTTGGTTTTATTCCTGGCACCTCATATGGTACCCTGAGCATCCATAAGAATGACTCCTGAGCATAGAGCTAGGAGTAGCTCCGAGCATTGCTGGGTGTGGCTCCCAAACCCAAAATAAATGATCTGATCTCTGTGGGCATAAGGTTACCCCTACTCATAATGCTGCTGTTTCATTGCTGCATTTCTAATAGAAATTAATGTTAAATAATAACTGGAAATTAGAACAGGTTTCTTCTCTGAACTGTATTTAGTGACTCCCAGTAAATCCCACCTTAAGAACCCTTGATCCAAAATAAAGCCTAAATGTGATGGCATAATGTTATGGTGTATAATTCAGCAGGTCACCATTTTGATTACGAACTTACTTGATTTCTTGGTTTTCTTTAGAACGCTATCATTTGTCTTACAAGATTGTGCGGACGGACAGTCGCCTGGTTCGTAGCATTCTGACAGCCCATGGATTTCACGAAGTAAGCTCTTTTTTCACTCCTTTCCTTGATCTTGGAACTTGAAAATCTTAGCCCCCTGACTGCCAGTGAACAAGACCTGCTCTGGAAACCACATGGCACCAGTGCTGTGTGATGATGCGGAAATTGGATTGAATTTCAGTGTGGTTTTACCAGCTTTTCCTTGATATAGTTAAGAATCATTTCTGTAAGAATTTGTGTATTAGGGATGGAAGTGGGGGCTTAGAGGCAGCATTATTTTAAGGAAATTTTCTGATACCCAATTAAGGATCTTTGATTGCAAGTGATAGGAACATTCTGCCCAACTTAAACTAAAAGAGATATGTAGGAAGGTTGGCTAGCAGAGCCTGGGAAGCCCAGTGGCAGACCTTAGGGAGGATGGAGAACAGGTCAGCCCTGCGAGTGTAGGAGCAATAACTGCAGGATGGGGTCCTCCAGGGAGGGCCCAGGAAGTGACTTTATGCAGTGCCCCTTTGCCTTTCTCTTCTCAAGAAGGATATTCTGCAGGTGGGATGGTTGGCCCAGATTCAATCATGGAACCATTCCTTGGGGAAAGGAGAGATAGGAGGTGGCTGATCCTTTAAACCCAAGGGATATATGGTTTCCCCAAAAAGTTGGGAAAGTTGGGACATGGACATCAAAAAAAGAATAGACAAAGATTCTGGGCTGACTCCCAGCATCTTTGTGATGCATTGAGACATAATGCTTAGTTTGGTTTTTAGCTCCTAATCTTGGGTTCAAGTCTGAAGTAGACATTGGAGGCAGTCCTTATAGCCTGTCTTGTTGCTCCTTCATGTCTTGGGCTTACCATATTGTGCCCATCACACTATAGGCACAAAGTCCAGACCTGCCCCTTCAAGACAGAGAATGCTAACGAGAGGATTCTGAGTGGGTTTGCTGATAGAGGTTTTAGCTCTGATTATGCATTGTTCCCAGTGGCTGCAAAAATGCATTGCCAGCCTGAGAAGGGGTGTGCTGGTGGGTCCTCAACTCATACTTGTATGGGCAAGAACACTGAGAGACATGGCGGGCTCTGTGTGGAAGGTCTCTCTCTGTCTCTCTGTCTCTCTCTCTCTCTCTTTCTCAACAACTTGCTCATTGTTTACACTTGATATCGCCACATTCTGTCTACTTAGCCTCACTCTAATAGCTCACATACTATTGGGCCACCTCTGTGAGAGCTCGGAGACAGAGAATTCTCCCTGTCCTTTTCTGCCCTTGCTCTTTCCGGAGAGAGGTGAGCACTGATGCCTTTTGCTTCTTGTCTTCAGGTTCACCCAAGCAGCACTGACTATAACCTGATGTGGACAGGGTCCCACCTGAAGCCCTTCTTACTTCGCACCCTCTCTGAAGCACAAAAGGTTAATCACTTCCCCAGGTAATGCTCTTGGGGTTACTCCAGTTATTTATTTATTGCTTTATTGTTTTTTGGTCTACACCCAGTAGTGCTCATTAGCTATTCCCAGCTCTGTGCTCAGGAGTGATCCCTGGAGGCATTCGGTAGACCATCTGTGGTGCGTGGATATGACTGATCTTGCAAGGCACACACCTTCCTGCCTATTATGTCTTTCTGGCCCCTGGAGTTAGTCTGTTTAAAGGTCTCTGACTTTGGGTCTGAGTCAGCAGAGGTAATTAAATACCATTAAAAAGAAAATGGCTGTGATATGGGGCAGCAGTTTTCAGAACAAACTGAGTGACTTATATTTTTGAGCACATATTAGAAAATATATAGGATTAATAGCACTGTCCTCCCGTTGTTCATCAATTTGCTTGAGCGGGCATCAGTCATGTCTCCATTGTGAGACTTGTTGTTACTATTTTTGGCATATCGAATATTCCATGGGGAGGTTGCCAGGCTCTGCCATGTGGGTGGGATACTCTCGGTAGCTTGCCGAGAGGGATGCAGAAATCAAACCCGGGTCGGCCGCGTGCAAGGCAAATGCCCTACCTGCTGTGCTATCGCTGCAGGATTAATAAAAAACAATATATAAGTACACATATAAAATATATCACTGTATCACTGTCATCCCGTTTGCCGATTTACTCGAGTGGGCGCCAGTAACGTCTCTATTTGTCCCAGCCCTGAGATTTTAGCAGCCTTTCCTTACTCGTCTTTCCCAACAATTGGAGGCTCTTTCAGGGCCAGGGGAATGAGACCCGTTATAGTTACTGGTTTTGGCATATTGAATATGACATGGGTAGCCTGCTAGGCTCTGCCTGTGCTGGTGGGATACTCTTGGTAGCTTGCCAGACACTCTGAAAGGCATATATATTTATATAAAGGCATATATATTTCTCTCTACGATCTGTTGCCTACTGTCTGAACTCCATCAAACATGGGGTGGTAATTATGGACAGTGGGTAGGAAGTGTCCCAGATGTGACCGTGGCTGCGGCCACGCAGTCCGGAAAGTGGCCTGGAGTGTCACGGCGGTTGGGTTAGTGAGGTCAGCTGTAGGGGCTGGGCCCCTTGAGATGGGGAGGGCTCTTGCCCACCCACCCTTTGGGGTGCCCGAGTGGAAACAGCTTGGCGCGGAGTCCAGTGGCATGGTTATGGGGGCCTCCTTTTATACTCCCGACTGGGAGGAGCAACCTTGAATTCTGGAGGGTGGTTGATGAGGAGATTATCTGATGCCAGCAGGGTGTGGCTTATGGGTGTGACCCCTGGGTCCCATTGAGTCCAGAGTCCAAGGTCACAAAGTTCCGGACTCCGCGCCAGACTGTTTCCACTAGGGGCACCCCCAAAGGGGGCGGGTAAGAGCCCTCCCTGCCCCAAGGAACCCAGCCCCTACAGCGGACTTCCATTACCCAACCGCCGCCATACTCCAGGCCACTTTCCGGACGCTCGGGCCAAGCCTCACGCAAGAGTGAAGTCCCACAGAACCCAGGTAATAAAATATATAAAATTTATAAATATATAAGGCTCTATATGTTTTTGTCCCACACCTGCTGTGATCAGGGCTTATTCCTGGCTCTGTATTTAGGCGTCACTCCTGGCAGGGTTCCGGGGATCGTATTGGGGACAGGGAATTGAACCCAGATCAGCCGCATGCGAGGCAAGGGTCTGTACCATCTCTCCAACTTCAGACATGGATGATTTTTAAAGTAGACGATTCCTAGATTTTAAATTCTGTGGATTATCTTTCCTAAACTTGAGCTCTCAGAGACTCTCATGTGGGTGAATTCTCCTTCCTCATCTCCTTCTCTGTTACGGTTTTCCCCTTCATAAAGGAATGCTCCACCTGGACTCTTCATAGGGTGCTGCTGTTGGTTCAAAAACTTACCAGATTTCCAAGCAGAGGTTCCTACTGCCCCCCTCCCCCACCACACACACACACACACACACACACACACACACACACCACCACCACCACCACCCCATTCTGCTAATGGCATGAGAAATCCTTCCTTTCTACCTTACAGTGATTTCCATTTATTTGTTTGTGTTAGAGTTGAAGGACAACATAACTGAGTTGTGAAATGGTCACTAACTAATTTTTTTATGATGTGGTCTTGTGGTCTGCTGAGTGGCCTTGGCCAGCTCACCTTTCTGAGCATCTGTTTCTTCATTATGTGGCTGAAAAAGAAAGCAACAGTACACTTTCCTCCTAGGACTGCTGCGAACATTTAGCATGCCAAGATCTGGAGTCCTAAGACCAGAGGAAGCTGGCTGTCCATGGAGTTGGTGCTTTGTCAGTGTTGGCTATTATTTTTGTGACTAGGTCCTTTGTTTTTATATCTGTGACAAAGAAAATAGGGTTTTGTGCTTAAGCCCTGCTTTCTTGTACCAGTGGCACTCAGCCACAGACATCCCTGTCCTCATGGAGAGGAGGGGAAAGGAAGAGGGGCCCGAAGGCGTTAGGGGTTGCATGTTGTTTTGTTTTGTTTCCAGGACTTAGGTAGGCCCCAGTAGCTCCAGCACGCTGTTTGATTTTTGGTTACTCCTATACGCATACTCTCCTCCTCATCCTTTGAAATGAAGACTCTTGTTTGATTTTTCATTTCTCCTGCCCTGTACCCAGTCATCTTGTCTCAATACCTCGGCTGCATAGCCACCTTACATGAGGTGTCCTCGTGATTTGGAATAAATGTGATTTTCAGGCTTCCTAACAAGTTGTGTTTTTGTTGTGTCTCTTCACTTAAGCCCTATTTTCTCTTCACTGCCTAGAAGCGGGGGAGTGGAGGGACTATTGGATTTCTCCATGCGGAACGGGTTGCATAGAGGGAATCAGAATCATCTGTTTACAGTGGACTTTTAAATAGTCTTTAAAAAGCCTCAAACTAACACTGCTACCAGAAAACAGGAGAATGATACAGCCTTGGGTTAGGGAGTGATTTCTTCTCGGGAGTAGAACGTAACCCACATGTGCCCCACAGGAGCAACACACCTTCCAGGCAGAACCATCAGACACAGTCTGCAGGCTCTGTTTTGTACTAAATTTGGGGGCGCGGGGGAGTATGATCAGGGCAGTTCTCTTGGGGTGACGATTGTTCTGCCACTGAGCTTAAGCCCTGGCCCCAAAGCACAGTCCTTTGGGAATAAAAACGATTAAGTTGAGCTTCATTAAATTGAAAAGATCTGCTCTTCACAGCCAGGCACAAGCATCACCGAGAGTCTCAGCTAGGTCCCCAAGTTCTGCCCTGTATACCAAATAAAATGTCTGCTCTTAAAAAAAAAAAACATTGAAACAAAACAGAAACAAATGCTAAGAGATGGGGTTGGAGTAATAGTGCAGTCGGTAGGGCACTTACATTGCAAGCTGCCAATCTGGTTTGGTCCCCAGCATCCCATACGGTTTCCTAAGCACTGCCACGAGTGATCCCTGAGTGTGGCGCCAGCAGTAAGCTCTAAGCACCGCTGGTGGTGGCCCCAGAACCCAAATAAAAAAATAGGCAAGCTCTGCTAAGAGAATGGAGAGACAAGCCACGGAGTAGGAGAGAAATATTTTTAAAACGTGTATCTGATTAAAAAAAAAAAAGGCTATCCAGAACATCTTGCAACTTGGTAAGAGGAAAACAACCCATTTTTTTCAAAAGGGGCAAAAGCTCTTTTTGAAAGATGATCATCATCACTTACCATTAGGGGAATGCAAGTTACAAACCTCCTGAGATGACCAGTATAGACCTAGGAGAGTGGACGATCCCAAGTCAGGGCACAGTGCAACCTGTGATCTGACAGTTCCTGAGCTGGAATGAGGAAACGGCCAATAGTTTGGCAGCCTCTTACAAGGTTAATTATGCTTTCACGGGGGTTTAAAAATATGTGTTGTCATGGGCGCTTTATTTATTTTTTTTTAACGTGCACATTTTCCTTGACATTGAGCTCATTAAATTTCTATTCATGAGGATGGTTGGACTCAGTGATTTGCTGTCACACATGGAATGTGGCAGAAGTGACGGCGCGTCACGGAGACCAGATTGTCAGTCACTTGATCAAAGCGCGGCAGCTCTTTGCCTCATTCTTTCCTTCTTGGATCTCTGGATCTGGGAGAAACCAGCTGTTGTGTCAGAAGGTTCTCCATCAGCCTGGTGGAAAAGTCACGAGGGGGGCAGCAGAGGCTGGCTGCCAGCTCCCAGCCCTGTACGAGAGAAGCGCCTGCAGAGTGGGTGCTCCAGCTCCCAGCAGGCCTGGTGACTGCACCCCCCAGGGCCTTGCCGCTCTGTCCCTCCCACCGCCTGTTCAAGCAGGTTATTGCTGCCTTAACTGTTACTTTGGTGGCATTTATTATGCAATGACAGATAACTGCAGCGACTTCCTCAGCAATCTTTCCAGACCCAGACTTTTCGAGAGAGGAAAACTTGTGGACGGGAAAACACACCAAAAACTTAGGGCAGCTTACAATTTTAAAGACACCCACATGTAGATGCTTATAGTGACTGTTCATGATCTTCAAAACATGGAAAGGAACAAGCTGATGTTGGGGAGTAGAGAGCCAGGCTGGCGTGTCACTGAAGGGATCACTGCTGAGCCATATGAAGGACCAGAGGGCGGATGCACGCAGCTCAGTACAGCTCCCTGCCCAGCAGGCGGGGGTTGGAAGACGGGCTCAGGAAGAGCATTAGCTGACCTGAGGGCACAGGCACACTCAGGGCACTGAGAACAGCCCTGTGTTTGCTAGAGTGTGCTCGTTACTAGAGGGGTCACTTTCCGGGGACGTTGGAACAGTCCTTTGTTTTTCTGAAGAGACGGGGGTGCTTTGGGACCATTCCTGGTGGTGTTCTGGGGATACTCCTGGCTTGGTGCTTGGGAGTCCTGGCTGTCTGGGGACCATCCGGGCTGTATGTGCTGCCTGTGATGGAGCCTGGGTCAGCAGCACGCAGGGCCAGCGCCTCACCCTGTGCCGAGTCTCTAGCCCTGTCTGCTGTCTTGACTGTAAATGGTGGTTATTTATGTAAGTATATGTGTGTGTTCAGACTCATAGAACTGCATGCCCAAAAGGACAAATTTGTCTCTGCATAAATTATACCTTAATAATAAACTTAACTGAAGAAATCTTCGTCATGAAAATGACTCGCGTGCCTGCTAGGTTGCCGTGGGGGATAGATTGAGGCGAGGAAACTGCCTTGAATAACAGCTCTCGGACTTCGAGCTGGGCTCAGGCAAGTGTGTGTCAGGCTGCTGACTGGCAATCTCGTGTGGTTTCAGGTCATATGAACTCACCCGGAAGGACCGACTGTATAAGAACATCATTCGCATGCAGCACACTCATGGATTCAAGGCTTTCCACATCCTCCCCCAGACCTTCCTGCTGCCGGCCGAGTACGCAGAATTCTGCAGTAAGTGCCTGCCCCTCACCCCAGCCCCAGGGGTCACCCTTGGGACAAATGGACACCGCCCCATCCCCCACTCCCATTCCAAGCTGTTCAAATCCAGAAGTGATGTTCCTTAGCAGAACGGCTTCAGGGAAAAACAGAAAGCGGGCTTTTGTTTTTTATTTTATTTTATTTTTCTGTGTATTTTGGGCCCTACTTGGCAGTGCTTGGGGCTGATTCTGGGTTCTGCATTCAGGGGGTCACTCCTGGTGAGCTCGGGGGAGCACATGGAGTGCCGCAGATCGAACCTGGGTCGGCTGCCTGCTATGGCTCTGGTTCCAAGACTTTTTTTTTTTTTAATGTGCACATTTTCCTTTTGGATCCTGATTGTGTATGCTATGTTAATCTTAGTAGCATCTTGATGTTGTCGCATATAATGTTCCTCTGGTTTACAGAGGTCTCCTCTCAGAGGCAAGAGAGCCGTGATGGTCAGCAGCAGTAGCAGGGTTACCTGGGGGTAGGCAGTAGCCAAACTCTCGCACCGTAGCCAGAGGTCAGCAGTGACAGAGATTTGGTGACATCGTTTAGGGGTGACATATGTGGAATATGGCTGTGGTGGCGAAGGGGAAGTGAAAGCTTCCGGGGGAGCACTTACTTTCAAAACAATATTGACCAAGGCCAGAGAGATAGGACAGGGGTTAAGGCACTTGCCTTGCATGCGGCTGGCCTCATTTCAATCCCTGGCGCTCCATATGTGGTCCCCTGCGCACTGCTAGGAGTGACTCCTGAGTACAGAGAGCCAGCTGTAAGCCCCGAGCAATTTCACGTGTGACCTAAAAGAAGTAAACTAAAAACTGAGTATTGACCAGTGGTCAGAATATCTGAATTAAAAGTCATTGGTGATCAGTTCACTCTGAGCCGCAGTTTTTTTACATGTCTAGAGAGAGAATTTCTATTTTATTTCATTTCTATTTATTTATTTTTTGCCAGTACCAGGGATTCAGTCCAAGTATTTGATAAGTAAAGTATGCCCTTCACCGTTGAGTCACATACCTGGTGCTCTAATTTCTAATTTTTTCTAACTTTGGTGGAAGGTTGTTCTGATTTGAAAAAGAAAAATGAGATGATGTATTTTAGCACAGTGTTTATATAGTTGTGTGTGGTATCTATCTATCCATCCATCTCCATGTTCTCAAATGGTCGAAGAGCAATAATACAGCAGGTAAGGCATTTGCCTTGCACTGGCCGACCCAGGTTTGATCTCTAGCACCACATATGGTCTACTTATCCCGACAGGTGTGATCGCGGCACGCAGAGCTAGTGTTGCAAAAAACATAACAAAACAAAAACTCCTCATCATTGTAAGGGAAATGAAAGCAGTATATCCCAGTTGGCTGTCTTTCATGCAAGTGTTGTCAGTAAATGCTCAAAGTGTCTTCAATAACTACAGTATAGTTATATATCATTTTAATATATATTAACTGGTGCGTAACAGATTATGTAATATATTCTGCCTGTGAACTTGACTTCAGACTGCTGTGACATGTATTCTTCAGGGTAAAATGTGACACATCTTAGGGACCCAGGAATTGGCTCTATTGCTAGCGCCACTCTATAGAAATGGGCCAGATCCCAGCCTCACTGGCTGCTTATTTCCTTGGCTTTCAAGGGATCTTGCTTGTCCAGGTTCAGGCAGAGAAACTGGACTTTGCCAGGCTTTTCTCTGTGGGGACAGAGCCTGACTGAGTGGCTGATGGCAGGGAAAAGGCTCAAGGTCAGCCTGGGGAAAGGCTCCAACCGCCAAGCTTGTGGTTTGCATGCTGGAGCCCTGGGCCATCCCCAGCACTTCATGGTCCTCAGCCCTGCTGGGGGTGAGTCCTGGGAGTGGCCCCAAACAGAGATAAAAGAGAATCTAAAGAGGCCCAAGATGGGAGAAGGTGAGGGGCAGGTCTTCTAGAACTTTCTGCTTTGTGTGTCTTCTCAGTATTTCCTTATGTGGATCAGCTGTCTGCATCCCACGGCTCTCAAGCAAAGCTATGGCTTCTGGTTTTGTACCTCTCATGAGTTGACAGTGGCTTTTCCATTTTAGTTAGTTTTTGGGCCACACCCAGCAATGCTCAGGACTTACTCCTGACTCAGCTCTCAGGACTCACTCCTGGAGGAGCTTGGGGGACCATTTGGGGTGCCAGGGATGGAATCTGGCTTTGCTACGTGCAAGGCTGATGCCTCATACACTTTTACTATTGCTCTTTGACCATGGAGATATAGATAGATACCATACAACTATATTTTGGGCCATACCTGGCTTTGCCCAGGGCTTACTCCTCAGTCCTGGCAGGCTCCAGCATTGAATCTCTGTATGCATTTGTAAAGGCGGCCCAAAATGTGAGCTCTGTAGCAGCCATCCTCCAGGGAGAAACATGGAAAATTCCTGGGTTACCTAAGTAGATAACCATGGTTGGAATGTAAGGTGATAAACTCATGCCTTTATTTTCCTTTGTTCCTTTCTTATCTCTCGGTATCTTGAGCAGATTCATACTCAAAGGATCGGGGACCTTGGATAGTAAAACCAGTGGCCTCTTCCAGAGGGCGGGGTGTCTACCTGATCAACAATGTAAGTGTGCTGGGGGGCCCTGTCCCTTGTGTGTTCTCTGCTTCCGACTGTGCCTGAGCTACCAGTACCTCTCACCCATTCTTTTCGCTAAGAACAGAGGCCTGTTGGCAGGTCACAGTTCCAGCTGTCCCGGGGCTGAGTTGGCTGCTGTAGACCTTGCTGGTGATACCTGCTGTCTCCCATGCTTGGTTACTTGGCAGTGAAAAAGTCACTGGATCCGGTGTCAGGGAGGGCAGCCTTTGGTGTCAGCCAAGAAGGTGGCACCTTTCTTTGCTTCCTGTGTACTGTCGGGCGGATTCTCAGCACTAAGTGCTCTTTGGTAGTCTGGACAGTGGGTTCCTGCCCTGGAGGTCATACAGGATGTCAGTCTGAGTTTGTTCAGACACCCATGCTGCTGTTTCTCATCATCCTTCCCTCTCTCCCTCTTTCTTACCTTACTGTCTTCCTCTTCCTCATCTCTCTCTCTCTCTTTTTTTTTTTTTGCAAATGTCATCTTGATATATTGTAATACCTAACAGAATCAAAAAATGGTAGTTGAGCCAAATACATAACCCAAATACATAACCATAAGGTAAGGAAATTCACCATCCGGGCCCCCTAAGGTAAGACAGTCCACTGTCCAGGCCCCTAAGGTAAGACAGTCCAATGTCCAAGCTCCTATGGTAAGACAGTTTACTGTTCAGGCTCCTAAGGTAAGATAGTCCACTGTCCAGCCCCCTAAGGTAAGACAGTCCACTGCCCAGAATCGCTAAGGTAAAACAGCCCACTGTTTAGACTCCCTAAGATAAGACAGTCCACTATCCAGGCCCCTTAAGGTAAGATAGTCCACTGCCCGGACCCCCTAAGGTAAAAAGTCTACTGTCCCGCCTCTTTTGTGGGCAAAAGAGGCACCTTTTCCTCTGCCAGTTGAGTTCATAGACAATTTTCCCAAACTACCCCCATCCCAGTCTGTTGCCAGAGTGATTGCTAAGGGGAGACCTTGAATGTGAGAAGACCAGACATGGTCTTAGCATTCCCACTGGAAGACATTGGAGCTGCTGAAATTCTATGAATCGCCTTTGTCCTAGCAGTGGAGCGTCTGCGCAGGGGCCCAGCAGCCACAGCACTCATACATGGACCTGGCTCTGCATCTCAGTGAGTGCCCAGGCTCCTGAGATGGGTCTTTTGTGCTAAAGTCATGCCATCAGCTGGTTTAAGTTCCGGTTGGTTTCCCCACTATACATTCCCAGGATCCCAATCATCTTGCTGCAGCATTCGCTTCTATGTAACAGCTCCAAGTTGGTGCGCTTGTTTTTGTTCATTTTTTTTTCTTCTGTTTTGTTTCGTTTTGGGACCACATCTGGCAGTGCTCAGGGCTCTCTCTTGGTCTCACTCAGGGATCTTCTTGGTGGCCTCAGGGACCATGTGGGATGCCAGGAATGGAACCTAGGTTGGCCAAATGCACAGCCATTTGTTCATCATTTTACGGGTTTATGACATTTATACTCTTCTTCAAGAGTTCTGATTCCATTTTGCTGCTCCACTGAGGAAAACCTTAATGATATTACAGCACTCAATGCTGAAGCTTATTTACCAGTATTTCAGTCTGGACCTTTTTCATTCTCCTGCCACGACTTTGAACTGGTCCTTCTGGTTTAGAAATCAGGGTTTTTCTTTAGTTCAGGGAAAATTGTCCCTGTTTTTGGTCTTTATTTCTGCCTTTTCAACTTGCTTTGAAAGTGTCTGGGCTTTTCCTCCATGTCAACTCATTTTTAATTCTTTGTCTTTCCCGTCCTGCATCTTCTGGTTTCTGTTTATGTTCTCGCAGAACCACCCATCTACTATATTTCTGTAGCAGCCCTCAGTTTCCAGAACCTAATTTACTTTTTAAAAAAGTGTTTTATTTTAAATGCCAGCCTGTTAATACTTAATAATCAAATTAATAATTAATAATCAAAGTTTTACCTTTCTGTGGATCCCAACTGAGTTTGCTTGTTTGTTTGTTTTTTTTTTTTTAATTTTCCTTCTGTTCTTTAAATTTTCTTGGGATCATCTTTTTCCTCCTGCTGTTGAGCTTTCTCAGTTTTGATGATGTTATGTGTTGAATCATAAGTATGAGCAAAAGAACATATTGGTTGCAGTTGGCAACTGAAGGGGCCAGATGTGATATCTCTGTGAAAGAGCTTTGCTTTCTGGGTCCATCTTCAGCACCTCCCCCCACCCCCCACTATACATATATACGCGCGCGCGCACACACACACACACACACACACACACACACACACACACAGAGAAAAGTAAGATAAGGAAAGAATTATTTTGTATTTGATAGTGGGCTCATCAGAAGAGTCACTGCTATTGCTGACATGTCACGTATATTACAATACTAAAAACTTGTTTAAAAAAGGAGAAAGGAAAAGAGTGAGCTGGGCCCCTGGCCTGGGGCCACCCTGCTGTTCCCTTAGCGACCTCTCCTGGAGAAGCTGGTGGAGCTTTGTAGGATGACAGAGCACGTTGGTTCCCCCTGGGGAGCAGGCGTGGGAGGAGTGTCCCTCTTCCCATCCCACCGGACAGGCCACAGCCCGACTGGAAATGCAGGCGTTGCTGTTTCCCAGGCCGGCCTGCTTTACTCTCTTTTCTCCTTTGGGTCTCTTGCAAGGATCAGGTGGCTGTGAGTCCACACTTGTGTCTGACCCCTGCACCTACAGAAGCATCCTCTCTGCAGTGTCAGTCTTAGGCTTTATCCTGAGGGCTGTGGAGAGATGGCGACCCCAGCCCGCCCGGCCCCTCTGCTGTTTGTGAGAACTCACCCCATCTGGGCCCGCTCTTGCCTCACACGGATCCTCTGGCACTTTTTTAGGTGGGGGAGAGGAGGTTTTTTTGGGCCACAATCTGTGATGCTCGGGTTACTCCTGGCTCTGTACTCAGGAGTTACTCCTGCAGTGCTTGGTGGACCATATGGGATGGCGGGGATCAAACCTGGGTCGCTGCTTGCAAGGCAAATACCCACACTGGTCTTTCTCTGGCACTTCTTGAGGCCTCCTGGGAAGAGTGTTCATTTCCCTGGTTTCTGTTCTCAGCCCGATCCCATCGGCGTTCTCTCTTTCTGGATTCCCTTAAGCGTGGACTGTTTGTTGGCTCCTTTAACTCTTTTCTAGCCTCTTTGCCATCTCCTGTCACGGTATCTTCTCTGTCCTGGCACTCGGGAAAGGAGGGAGCGAATAGATGTGAGTGGATCGGGACTCTTATCTAGGCTCCCCCGTTCTCTCAGGCGCGACCTGAGCTCTGTCTGTACAGGCAGGATTGAACTTTTCACTGAGTCTTTCTCCGAAGGAAAATCCTTCCTTGCAACTGGGCGGAAACACCCGAGGCCAGCTTTGCTGCAGCAGCTGTGACCTGCCGGGCCCGTCGTGCAGATTCCACTGCTGGACCCTGGGTGGCGCTCGAGCCCTCTGGCTGTCCTGTCACTCGTAGGCCCTTGGATCTGTCTCTCCTTGCTGGGTTCGGACCTGGCCGAAGACTCCTGTCCTGCCCCTCAGCCCTGCACCCCCAGCACCCGTCAAGAGCGCCTGTGTTGTTTGAATCATGTAGACGGCCGGAGCTTGGGCTCGGGGCTTTGCTGCCAAATGGAATGGCTATTTGAAAGTCAACTGTGCTACAAGTTTGCTTTTTATTTTCTTAGACTTGAGTCAAAAAAGAGTCGGATCTATTCCCAGCTCATCTGGGACTCTTTCTCTCCCTCTCCCCTCTCCCCCACCCCTTTTGGAATGCTCTATGCCTCAGTGATTTGTTATTTTAAAACCAACATCCTAAAGGATAGAAAAGCTGAACTTTTCCTTGGTGGGGCTGAGAACCTAGTGCCCTGACTCTCCCCTGGACGCTGGCTCTCACACAGGGGGTGACACGTCTTTGGAGAATGTCTTTGGCATGTTCCCTTTCTCCCTCCCAAGACCCCCTGCCTTGATCAAAGTGCTTGGCTGGACCCTTTTCTCCCTTCCCCCTCGGTGCAGCTTTGGAGTGAGTCTGACTCTTTGAGGTATTTGGTGGGGGTGCCAGACAGAAGCCTGGGGAGATGCCAGCAGGCACAGCGAGGGAGCTGGCGGCCGGTGGGCATCATGGGAAAACATTCCCACTTCAGTCCCAAGCTGGAATTTTGTCACCTTTTGCCCAGACCTACAAACCATGCTGTTAATGCTCTTCCCCTTCCACTGCAGCCTGCCCAGCCCCTCTTTTCCATACCTGGACCCTTTCCCTTGGAATATGTGGTCCATTAGCCAACTGGATGAAGTAACTGTTTCCACGCATGCTGCCTGCTTTCCTTTTAGATTGGAGGGAGGGAGGAAGGGAGGAAGGGGGGGAGCGAGAGGGAGGGAGGCGGAGGAGAGAGAGAGGCAGAGTGCATCTATGTGGGGGTGACCTGCTGGGTGGAGGGCCTGTGAGCAGAGCTAGGGTGGGTGGGTGAGGGCCTTTCGGGGTGGGGGGGCGCCCCAGGGTTAGGTGTGAGGCCAAATGAAAACAACTTTTCCTGGCTTCCTGCTGCACAGAGAGGGCCTCTTCATAAAAACTCTCAATAATAGTCAGAGCCTTTTGGAAAATATCTGCATCTAGCAGCTTTCCACTACGAGACTAGAATAAAGGATAGAAAAAAAAGAGAGAAACCCACACATAACTTTGATGTAGGAGAAGTGTGAGCTCCTCCAGATGGAGGCTTCTGGGCCGGCCGATTGGCAAAGGTCCTTTGACGACGTACCCTTGAACTTAACTCTCCAAATGCAGCCCGAAGGAGCTGGAGCTAGGAGTACCCCAGCTCCTCCGGTAACCATGACTAAAGGCCACATTTTCCCAATTTAGTGTATTGAAATTGAGGCGGGGAAGGATCCGGCATTTTCTGATTAAGGTATGAATTTGATTATGGAAGTCAAATTTAGGCATCCTTGTCTCACACATTATCCACGGTAAATACAATATCGTATTTTCCTCGAGATGGTAAAGTATCTGGAGAGTATTTAGGTCGCTACTCATTCCTCCTTACCAAACTTCTGTCCTGCTCTTGTTTCTGTATATATGCTTTTATCTCATATGCGATCCCCCCACTCTCCATCCCCCGTTGGTCAAAAATTTAGGGTGGTCCTGGTTTGTGGGTCATTTCTAACAGCCCGCTGAAGCTTTGGGGACTCTGCTTTCACTTTTGCATGTTTCATTACCACTATGCTGTTTTGAGTACAATGGCATATCATGGCCTGTGGTGAATTCTGTTGAGTTGTGTGACTTAGATGACCATACAATACTTAGAACCACATTGATACTATTAAATTTGCAGTAATAATACCAGCTGATGTTTTCTGAGAATATAATATCTGCTAAGGATCACTGTGCCTTTCAAATCTAACCTCATTTATTCTTTATGAGCTTGTTACTATTATTTCCCTATTAAGTGATAAAGTCAAGATTATAGCTGTCAGCTGACTTTTTTTTTTAAGTCTTTTTTTGGTTTGTTTTTGTTTTGGGGTCACACCCGGCAGTGCTCAGGGGTTACTCCTGGCTCTGCACTCAGGAATTACTTCCTGCAGTGCTCGGGGGACCATATGGGATTTCAGGGATCAAACCCTGGTTGTGCCTTACTGCTGTACTATCTCTCTGACTCCAGTCTAGCTGATTCGAGAGCAGTGGGTCCTAAACTTGTTGGGCCTCCTGCTCTCTTTTTGTGGTTAAAAAGAATTGACTTTTCCCACCTGGAAATTTGCAAACAAACAACTTTGTAGTTGTCTAGCAACTACCTGGACCCCAGGAAACAGAGGACTGTTCCTTGAGTCAGGGACGACGGATGCTCAAGACTTGTGTGCACAACTTGGCCAAGACAAGCCATCCAATTGGGACATAAACTCAGTCATATGGCAACATTCATTAGGAAAAGCAATGATTAAATGGAGGCCGAGGGAATATGCCTGCATGCACTTACACACACACACACACACACACACACACACACCTGCTGCCATCTCCTCTCCTCTGTCCCTTATTGTTCCAGTGCCACCCAGGGGTTGGTATTGCCCTCTTGGGAAACACTTTTGGCTGTTCCACTTTACAATAGCTTAACAGAGAGAGTTTGATCTTAATTAGGAAAGTGGATGTGATTCCAGAGTTCAACAACAACTCAGAGCCTTGATTAAAGCCTGAGTTGGAAGGCAGTTTCAACTTGGAATTGAAGCCAGTTTACATCAAGCTAATTAGGGGTGGACGAAAAGGAAACAGACGTGAAAATACCAAAAGACTTTCTTTAGTTGCCCAATACCAGGACACGTTACCCACAAAACTCTACCAACACCTCCATTTTTTCTGTGAAAAGATTTAGTTTCCGTTGCAGATAGAAATGAAAGGTGCAGACCACTGAATGAATGTTAAAATGACCTAAAATATGAGCTGGTTTGTACCATCCAAAGAACAAATATGTATGATGAGGCGGGAAGTATGGAGATCAGGACGTCCTCCTTGTGGTGTGGAGTGAAGGCTACCGCCCATGTGTCCTCTGTTTTGAGGAGAGTTGGACGGTCATGGATCTCTTCTGGGTGTGGTTTGGGGCTACACCAGTGGTATCCTGGTGCTACTCCTGACAATGTGGGAGTCATTCCAGTGGCGCTTGGCGGGCCTTCGGTTCAAACCCGGGCCTCCTGCAAGCACGGGCTGTGCCCAGCACAGACTCCTCTCCTGCAGTCTGCGGCTGTTCCTCAGTGTGTGGGGAGTTCCTCAGTGTTGCTGTCAATAAGTCTCAGATTTGGAGCAGAGGCTGCAGCGGGCTGCTTTGGGACTCCATCTATTCTTACACACTATGCTGGCTCCATAGGGAGATGCTGCACTGCGAAGCCCACCAGGGCAGTGGATGGGAATCAGGAAATGGTGTAGGTGACTGAAGCACAAGTGTGACTCAGTCCTGGTGTCATTGCGGCCGACTTGGATGCTGCAGAGAGCTGCCGAGGGGAAATGGTGTTCTGAGTCTGAGAGAGTGGCCCATGGGAACAGAGAGAGGAGTCTCATGATCTTGAGTTATCTGTTGTAATAATTTATCGTCTGGGTCCCCAGAGTGATTTTTTTGGTCACCTGTGGTGTTTGGTAGAACCTATGATTTCTCTGGTGGCAGGGTTTTGAGTTTCAACAGTTATTTTAGGTCAGAACATTTGAGAGAGAGGTGCCAATTGCTGAGGTCCACACACACCTGTTGGACTGTCTGGGCCACAGGCATCTCTGTCTTTGTGTATCTGTTTGGTTTTGGTTTGGTTTGTGGGTGACCGAACCAGGTCATCTGTGTGCACAGTAAGTGCTGGACTACCTCTTCAGCCCTTACCTTAGTCATTTGTGAGCATGCCCTGTAGGCCCACTCACGTAGCCTAAGGCAGTCCCTCATGTCCTTCCTCTAAGGGCCCGGTCTGGGTTGTATTGAGATGGTACCCATGAAGAACCAGGGCAGTGCTGGACACAGTGAGTGCTCAGTGCTTTTATGAAGCGCCGTATTTCTGCAAATGCCGTAGTCCTTTCTGCTCTGTCTCTGTTTTCATTCCGACCATGGCTGTAGCCACTTTTTCCCTTCGGAATCTTTTGCTCTTGCCTCTTCCAGCTGACAGTGCTGTCTCCTCTCATTCCCCACACAGCTGCTCTGGACCAGATACTTTGACCTTTTTCTTGACCCTCGGGAGTCCACAATATATTCTCACCTCCCCGCCTTGTCAGGTCCAAGCTCTGTTCAGCCCAGGGGTTCACATTCCTTTGGCAGTGGCTCCTTCGCTCCTCATGTTGGGACTGTGCCTGCCTCTCGTTATTACCTAGGTGGTCGACTCCTGCCTCTTCCCCAGGGGAGAGCTTTGCAGTCTCTCATCTGCCCTGCACTCCAGGGTTCTTCTCACCGACACTCATGCGCTCACTTCCTGTTTGTGTTTTGCAGCTTCACATTCTGCACTTGCAGATACTCTACTTTATGTGCCTAGAAATGCATTCTGCTGTCCCTCGACCTAAACCCCAAACTCTGGAAGTAGAGGTCAGACTGTCTGCATTCTCCCTTGCTGCATTCCCTTAGCTATACTCGTGTGTGTGTGTGTGTGTGTGTGTGTGTGTGTGTGTGTGTGTGTGTGTGTGCGCGCGCTTGAAAAGATCGTTTGGTCATTGGGGCCAGAGATATCGTACAACAGGTGCACAGCCAACCCGGATTCTGTCCCCACCATCCCATATGGTCCCTGAGACTGGTAGGAGAGATTTCTGAGTGCAGAGTCCCTGAGCTCCACTACATGTGGTCCAGAAAACAAAAACAATCAGAAAAAAAAATATATGTAGTCTTTGCCTGCAGTTCTATTCAGGTGCCCTCAAGTTAGCATTCCCTGCTCACGGGGGCACTGGTACTCACAGTGGACACATCTGTAAGTGCTCTCAGGAGCTTGAAGAAACCTTTATTTAAGAATAATGGTAAGATTGAAGAAGAAGAAAAGTTCATCTTACTTTCTACTTTTGTAGGAGATCGAGGTTTCATTTTTGTCATGTAAATGTTATTTTCTTGACAGTTAACTCTGTAGTATGTATGTTGCTTCTTCAAGGTGCTCTGACTATTTGGTGAGAGGGGCTGTGTAAAGGATTTTTCCCTCTTCTAATTGGATACCCCGTGTTTCCGTTAGGGGTGTGCCATGTGGCCAACTATATGGCAGCTTGGAGACGCCATTGTCTTGGTTTTCAGGATTATCATTGCTGAAACATTAATAAGAGCTTTGCTCCCTAACGAATTAGGATTTCTTTGCATTTGATTCTTTTGTTCTTTCTCTGCTCACTAGCCAAACCAGATTTCCCTGGAAGAGAACATCCTGGTCTCCCGTTACATTAACAACCCCTTGCTCATAGACGGTGAGTTGGGATCAGGTTCTGCAGCGCATCATGCTCAGTTTCTGTTTGGGAGGCCGCACCTGGCTCAGCGTGGAGGGTGGCTCCCAGAGGGGCGAGGTCAGCCGTGGAATGCTGGGGATCGAACTCAGGGTTCTCGCAGCTGAGAATGCGCTCTTCCCTTTGAGCCATCTCCCAGGCCCTCCTCATGATAGAGGCTTAGGGTCGTTTTCATAGCATTCTCCAATAGACCTTTAGGAAGTTAGTTTAAAATACTTTGGTTTAGTTCAGTTTTGGGGTCATATCCAGTGGTGCTCAGGACTTACTCCTGGCTCTGTGCTCAGGGATCACTCTTTGGGGGGGGGGTTCTGAGGAACTGGGGACCCAGGGATTGGATATGAATGCTGGTGATTGAACCTAGGTCAGCTGCATGAAAGGCAAGTATCACACCTGCTGTGCTCTTGCTGTACTGTATTGCTCTGGCCCAGTTTGAAAGTTTTGACAGAGCATCTTCAGGGATAAGGCTGGTTATTAAACTACCTCATGGAATTTTTTTTAAAAGGTAAAATGAGATAATACAAAAGAAACTTCATTATGCAGTAGGTATGTATTATAGGTTATCCAGTCACAAGTACATCTTTGAAAACTATATAATACAAGTAAAGCTCCTTTTCCATGCCCGTTTTGTACACAGCTCTATTGTGGAAGTATTCTCCTTAAAGGGCTCTATGCGTGGGCAGAGTGTGTTTCAGTGGTGGTCTTGCCTTCACATGCCTTTGTTCCGCTGTCCTGTTCATTCTGAAGAGAATGAATCGAAGACAAAGGAATGTGATTTTTCCTGTGACTGCAATCCTTTTTCTCTCTCTAGATTTCAAATTCGACGTCCGACTCTATGTGCTCGTGACTTCCTACGATCCTCTTGTCATCTATCTCTATGAAGAAGGATTGGCCAGGTAAGAGACTGTGGCTTGTCTGGGGTCAGGGGTGGATAGCAGAATGAGCCAGTGTGCAAAGATCTGTTTCTGAGAGATTGAATTTACGAAAATTGAGTTCCCCTTGCACTTTGGAGGACAGAAAGAAGTCAGTCTTCTTACTTGACGCTCTCCCTTGTAAGTGATGGAGAGGAGGAAAATGTGTGTGTGAGCGAACACCCTTCGCAGCAGGCATCCCGGTACACACACAGATTCACACGCAGTGGCAGTTGTGAAGACTCGGGCCACCATTGTCCCTCCCAGTGGATTGAGAAAGGAAAATAAAAGCCCTGCATTTATTTACCTGTGATGTGCAGACTCATGACCGGATGCGCCCCCTCATCAAGACCTGATGGTTGACGTAATTTTGCACTTGAGGTTATGAAGGCTTAGAGCGGTGAAGAGGCTCAGAGTTCCTCAGGAATTGGAAGTCGTGAGTCTGACAGCAGAGCTGGGCACCTGGCCTGCTCCGTGCCCTCTTACCGTCAGGGGGCATGATCCGCCTCCCCTGACCTCCGAAGTCGAAGGTCGTGCACATTATAGTGGTTGCATGCACGGTGTTCTGGGTTTTCTTTAGGGTTTAAGGCAATGTGGTGTCATCCTACGGTTCAGGTTACGAACGATTTTGTTGCCCATAGCCATAGAATTGTATCGGTGTTTTCACAATTGAAAACAAGCGCATCGCTTTGCTGTTTTCTTTCCTTCGGCACATTCACCCGAAGCTCCCTTTTGCCCAGAGTTCCCTTCTGTAGTCTGGGGGGTATGAGCTGTCAGGACAGATTGTTTAGAATGTATACATCAAAGCCAGGAATCTCCCTAAATCAGGAATGCTACCTACTTAAGCCTCGGTTCTGTGCTATATGACCTTACACCTTAACAACTTATTTTACTGGTGCTTTGATTATTTCCTGTCGTCCAGCTTCTGTGACTAGAAGCGAAGGGAGCTGCCTGCCCTACGGCTTCTAGCTGGTTGAGCCTTGTCTTCACCTCTCCACTAGGGGGCAGCAGCAGCATGTCACCAGCCTGTCACACTCTTAATCAAGATTTATGAGTTTGAACCTTGGGAACCCCCGAGGCTACTGAAGCTCCCTGGCTCTGGCCTCTTGTTCATTGAAATCCTAGGACGAGGGAAACCAAAGCCCTTTCTCAGTTTCTCTGTAGAGGACTGGACCAGGCACCCGTGCACAAGCTGACAGTGCACCCTGCTCAGATTCCTGTAGAAAGTTTCCTAAAGCGTCCGTGGGCGTGTGTGCTCTCAAACCTTGAAAGCTGGGCTCTCCTGTTTGCACAGAGAAGGTGAAATAGAGCTGTATGTTTTGCATATTGTTCCAAAGACGCATTACCCACCGTGTTGACCACTCTCCTTACTGGTACGATTCGGCATCGTTTTCAGACCTTGACATTTATTACAGAACTTGCTGTAGAGATGCGAGTGCTTTGGCAAGCGTTGGGCGTGTGTTAGAAGTCAGAATCCACTGAGCTGAGCGATTCTCTTGCCCTCTAGGCAGGAACTGACTGTTTTTTCCAAAAGGAGGCCTCTCATTAGTATTGGAGAAGTGGCTTCTCATCAGTAATTTGGAGAACAGCTTTCCAGCATCTCTGCCCAAATAGCACTGAGAAATGGGCACTTTTGGGGCTTTTACTTGTTTCCTTAGAAGCACAGCGAAAGGGAAAGCTTTACAGAAAGACAGGCTCTTCGCCGGAGCCCTTTGAGGGTGCAGTGGTCTGCGTGTGCCCGGGCCTCCGTGTCTTAGCTCAGTGCGTGTTTGGGCATCCACAGGCTGGTTCTCGGTTCCTCCGATTCTGCTCTTCTGAGTCATTACCCTCAGCCGCCGTGCAGAGCATCTCCCCATCTCCAGCGCCTCGCAGTCTTGGCTCGCGTGTGCTTGATGTAGACGTTACTGAAGAGAATGGGATTGGGATGAGATCATTTAGGCTGTTTGACTTTGAGGCTCAACAAGGAAAACCATAATCTTTCCTAAAGAGACAGATCTGGCAGCAAGTACAACATGTTTCCTTCTTTAGAAAAGGAGGGCCTCATGCCATATCACTTCTGTTTGCGACCTCGAAAGTAATGGTTCGGTGACAGAAAGATTAAGTTCACTTCACAAGACGTCTTTGTGAAAGAAGTATTTAGTGTAAATTCTGTGTCCTTGCAAACATACTGAAAGAAAAAGAATGTAAACAGTCCCTTTCTAGGTGAATAGCTCCAGTGGTCCGTGCTGTTGGGGTTGCCTTGGAGCGGGGACAGCTCTCTGTTTTCTTACCTGTGGGCAGAGCTCGGGGGCGTCCAGGTCCCTCTGGTGCTTGGCTCCTGTGTCTTGCCCAGAGGCCCCTCATCCAGCCTTTGCTTTCACTGGGTGTCGCTGGCCTGTGCCAGCAGGGGACGCTCGTTTTCTGGGTTGGGGTGCCCTTCTCAACTGAAAATGACTAAAATGGTGCATATCCCTCTTCCTGTCCAAAGTGGCATCCCAGGGGCTATTGGTGTTTAGGTGGGTCTGATAATGCCGTCTAAATGATTTGATGGACGTACTCACAGCCACATTTTCCCTGAAAGAGGAAAACCAGAAATCCAAGCCAAAATGAAGTGGAAAACAACACGTGTTGCCAGAGACCCCAAGATAGACAGCGCGAGCGAGTCGGGGGGATGTGAGGGTGTCTGTGCAGGGGGCCGGAGGCGACCACCACGTGGTGGCGGTGGCCGGAGGCCCTGTCTGGGGACCGCCTCTCTCTCTCTCTGCTGCGGCGTCGCCGGCAGTGGAAATTCAGCAGAGACCCCAAAGCATTCGTCATGCCTTCCCCAGCCTCCCCCGGTCCTTCTTCAGTAGCCTTCCTTGCTAATTAACACTGGCTCCGCCGGGATATTTACCTTTTCTCTGCTGGATTCCTGTGGTTTTGAAAGAATTCAGGTACTTGCCGGCTGCCAAGGAATTCAGATTACCTCACAGGCTGCACGCTGGCCAGAATCTGCGGCTGCAGCAGGAGGGGCCGGGACCCCGGCAGGCCCCGGCTGCTGGTGGGGCTTGACTCATTGCTGGCTCTGAAGACAGGGGATCAGGTGGGTAATCCCCTCCCAGACGGGCCCCCCGGGGCTGCGGCCTCGTCACTGCTGCATGCTGGCAGGCACCTGGCTCCGGCTCGTGGCACGTCCCTCTGCGCTCGGCCCCTCAATCTCTTCCCGCAGGTCTCAGGGGCAGTCTGAGATGAGACCCTGTGACTCCTGGTAGGGCTGCTCGCAGTATTGTCCCCACCCTGCGTTCAGGCCTCCCTGGCCCTGGGGTGCTGCACCTGTCCCCAGAGATGCCGTGCCGGTACCTCTGCAGGGTGCACTGCTCTCCCCCCATGCAGTCCTGACCGCCCACGACGGCAGGACGTCACCCTCCTCCACTTAGCCCTCCTGGACTCCAGCTCCGCTTCTTAGAAGGACGGAATGATCCCTGACTGACTTGGGGGCTTTCCCCATGTTGTTCCCCGCTGGAAAGTAGCTGCCGGGCGCAGTCTTGTCTTCGAGTCTGACACTGGCATCCCGCCTTCATGCAGTGCCCAGTAGCTTTAGACAGTGATTGCTTTCATCTTGATTCTTTTTTTTTTTTTGTGGCAGTCAGAGGGTACACACACCTGGCAGTACTCGGGGCTTAGTCCTAACACTGGGCTCAGGGCTCACTCCTAGCGGGTTTCTGGGAACCAGATGTTGTTACGGGAATCAAACTCGGTTCTGCCATGTGCGAAGCGAGAGCCCTTACCCACTGTGCTGTCTGTGGCCTGCACCTTGGTTTCTCAAGGGAATCCTTCCTTGCGGGAGGCTGAGCATGTCGGTCTTGGGAGCACCGTACCTTGTACTTAGCCTTTTCATTTTGGAACTACTTCAGACTTACAGGGCAGCTGTGAAGTGGAGCAGAGTTGGTCTCAAAAGCGCCAATTGGAGACCGCATCCACCTGCATCCACCTTCCTTCTGTTTGTGACGAAGGGCCCAATACCGGCCCCCGGCTTCTGTCTGCTCAGGAGCCTGTGCAGGCTCCTTGCGGTTCTTTTCTTGACTGAGCGGTGATGAAGATTCCAGGTCTTCTCTTTTATTGAATATCCCTAGATCTGGGTTGCCTGACACTTCTTTAGGAAGACCTGGGTATAGATTTTGGGCCCCTGGGCTACCTGCGTCCTGTTTGACAGGATAGGGTGTCTCAGAGGGTTTGGCCACTTGACGGAGGTGATATCGCCAGGTTTCTCCCCTGTAGTGTTCCCTTTTTTCCCTCTGGAACTGTTAGTATTTTGGGGGGCACGAGGGGGTTCCAGCTGGTCTGGTGCTCAGAGGCCATGTCTGGTGATCCTGAGAGGTTGGAGGTGGACAGGACCGCCTGTGGTGCCAGTATCTGGACCATTGTTGTGGCCACAGCCTTTACCCCCTGTACTATCTCTCTGGCCCTGCAAGTATTTTTTGTGCAGAGAATTTGAGACCATGCAACGCTTTGTTCCTTATCTCGTTTCACCCAGTAGTTTTAATATCCTGGATGTAACTTGCCTAGATCAATTATTGATGTGATGGTTACTGAGTAATGATTGAATAATGATGAAAACATTTAATTTATTTAATTACCGTTCAGATAACATGGTTGCAGTATGTGCTGACCTACATCACAAAAAAACGTGCCCCCACCCCTCCACCTCTGTCTTTATGCTCCTTCTGTCCTCACTTTTATTTTTTTTTAAAATTGAATCACCGTGAGATACAGTCGCAAAGCTCATGTTTGAGTTTCAGTCATACAATGATCAACTTTTTTTGATTTGACATTTTATTCCGTGGGAGCATTTTCTTTTGTTTGTTCTTTTACTTATTTGTACCCCCCTGGACTCCAGGATTTTCCTTTTATTTAGTGAGTCATGGTTCCTTATTATTGTGACTTTTTTAGATGCTCACCTGGCCCCAGATTGGGCCAGTGGGAGCCTCTTTGAGCTGCATTTGTATCTTTTTGACGTTCAGTCTCTGAACAAGACTCGCAGGTCTTGTCTGGGTCTTTCTCTGCCATTGCCCTGGAATCAAGCATTTTCTTTATCTAGGAAGTGCTGGTTCTTTTTGATAGAGACTAGTGTTTAGAAATCAAGATATGGGTACTAGATGCTCATTGTTCTGGGATGTCTCGACCCTTAGGTTCTCATAATTGCAGACCAAGAAATGGAAATGGGGGGACACAGACATACATGTCTGCTTTTTTCTTTCTTTTTTTTTTTCTTTTTGGGTCATACCTGGCGACGCTCAGGGATTACTCCTGGCTTAGCACTACAGAATTAGCCCTGACGGTGCTTGGGGAACCATATGGGATGCTGGGAATCGAACCTGGATCGGCCGTGTGCAAGGCAAACGCCCTACCCGCTGTGCTATCGCTCCAGCTCCTGCATCTTTATTTCTGTATCTCTATATTAAAAAGTTGGTGCTCATGCTAATAAGTCCAATTCTAATTCAAAGCTACAGAATTAATTCTAGTCTTTTTCTCTTTCCATGTTTTTTTTTTTTTTTTTTTTTTTTTGCTTTTTGGATCACACCCCACGATTCACAGGGGTTACTCCTGGCTCTGCAGTCAGGAATTACTCCTGGTGGTGCTCCGGGGACCATATGGGATGCTGGGAATGAAACCTGGGTTGGCCACATGCAAGGCAAACGCCCTACCCGTTTGGCTGTGCTATTGCTCCAGCCCCTCTCTCTTATGTTTTTGAATCTCTTTTTTCTCCAAGAGAAGTCATGAGAAATCAACTCTCATTGTCTTCAGTATGTTTGTTTTTTCGATTTCCTGGCCACTGCCCACTCAGATACCTTCCTCCCACCCCCCAGCCTGAACCCTCCCCACCACCAACCTCCCTCAACTGTTCCAGGCTCCCTTCCCTTCCTCTCATCCCTTTCCATCTTCCTCTCCTGGGTCTGACTGAGCTTGCATGGTTGGAAGTGATCTGATTCCTAAATGGGGGCAAAGTAAAAAATGCAGTAAACAAACCAATTACCGTTCAGATAACATGGTTGCAGTATGTGCTGATCTACATCACAAAGAAACGTGCCACAAACGGGCCACAACAATGGTCCACAACAATCTTTTGCATTGAATTCTAATACTTTACATCTGAAGCATGTGTTTTTTTATTTTTCGTTTTTTTTAAAAATATTTTTTTTGGGAGGGGCTGTGGTAGCACACCCAGTGGTGCTCAGTGCTTACTCCCAGCTCTGTGCTCCAGCGTCAGTCCTCGTGTCTCAGGGGACCATATGGGGGTGCCGGGGCTGAAGCCTGGGTCAGCCATGTGCAAGGCAAGTGGCCTTCTTGCTTCGCTGTCTCCGCACCCTCCTCTGAAACATGTCATAAGCCACCGTTATTTCAATCAATTTCATTTAAAAATGAAAAGAAATCCCCTTTGGATTGACCATAAGCCAACTAGCAGGTTAGATCCGAGCCTAAAGCACCTCTGAGCTAGACAAGAAGGAAGTGGGAATTGGTTGTGACCCGAGACGAATGTGGTCTCTTTAGTATAGGTTCGAATAGCACCGATCCCCACTCCCTTGGTCAGGAAGAAAGGTAAACACATACACTTTGCTTTCCTCCCTGCGCTCCTGCATTTTCCACTGGCCTAAGTCAAGTACAGTGCAGTGCATTAGTCCCTCTGAGGAATGACGGGATTGATCCTGTTTCTTATTTATTTATTTTGGAGTTCCTTTTGCTGCTGCCTGCACTCTGTAGAAGCCCACTTTGTGGTATTAAAATCTTGCCTGGGCTGAGGAAGAAAGATTAAGAAGCAGAAAGCTTATGATTTTGAGTGTGTGTGTGTGTGTGTGTGTGTGTGTGTGTGAGGTGCTGTTTGGGTCACAGCCGACAGCCAGCACAGGCATCCTTTGTACCTCCCAAGGATCGGTGACAGACTGTGTGCCACACTGTGTGCCACCACTGTGTGGTTAGAGAATATCTTGAGAAGCACCATTGAGCAGTCCACATTAGGTTTAGTCACCAGAGAGTGGCTCGGTTAGAAGTTTGGTGAAAGCCGTGGGAAGTTACAGCTTTACCCTCATGTGCAGACTGCTCACCCAACTTCTGTTTTGCAGCCATCTATGCCTTGTTAACGGTTCTCTCTGGCCACATCCTTCTTCCTGTCCTCATCCTGTTTGTTTGTTTTAGTTTCCCTGGATAATTCTTTCTTTCTCTGCCTCTTGTGTATTTCTAATACAGGGAATTAAGAGTTGAGATAGTGGGTGGGTGAGAAGTGATTGAGACAAGAAGCATTCGAATGTTTCTCTTTAATGTGGCAAAAATTCCCATTGCCTTCATGGTCTGAGTAAGCATATGTGAATAGTTTGTAAATCATATGAAAATAAACATGTGGCTTTCCAGGATTTTTTTTTTTTTTTTTTTTGCCTCATACACTTGGATGTGCTCTTTGGAAAAACCAAACTAGTGCGGGGTGATATGGGTATAGTGGTGGGAAGTAGGAGTTGGTATCTGCTATGATCGTTCGACTCAGGTCCCCCTCTTGCTGGTGTTGAGTGCCACGGAAAAGTTTTCTCTTTCCTGCTACTTTCTTCAGAGGCACGTTTAGTTTATACTTTGATCTTCCTCTGACAATAGTCCAGGATAGCAAATTGCGGCTCGTTTTCAGTGGACTCCATGTTTCATTCCTCTGTCTTCTGTCTTCATTCCAAATTCTGGAGCCAGTTTCCTGTATCATGCTCATGCTTAAGTTGTTCTGCATACCTAGGTTTCATGTGTTGCTAATGCTCCCATAATTGCTTTTTAAAAAATTTTACTTTTATGAAGTTCACAATAACTTTAAGGTAAAAGTGTAAAGGCCCTCCCGTTGATCGTCGATTTGCTCGAGCGGGCCCAGTAACGTCTCCATTGGAGACTTTGTTGTTACTGTGTCTGGCATATTATTATAATGATAATTTGTTACATAATTTATTAATATTCGAACACCAATACCATTACCATTATACCTTTCCACCACCATATTTCGAGTTTTTCCACCCCAAACTCCAAACTCTGCCCCCAAAGCAGAACCAAAATAATTTATGTTGTGAATAATGCACTAAAAATGATCCAAAAAAAGTCTTCTTAGAGGAAAGTGTGTGAGGATTGTTTTCTTTCATCCAGGAGCGATTAAGCCCTTTGATAAGAGATTACTAGCATGTTAGTAAAGGTTGAGCCTTGTGTGCTTACCATGACTTTTACAGGTCACTTCTGTTGTTTCTGTGGATGTGGGTTCTAGAGATTATTGCTGTCTTGCTATGTCCTCTTAACTCCTTTTTGCTTATTATTTCCCTAGTCTGCTAAGGCACTGCTTAGGGACCTTAAAGAAGCTTCTTGATCAACTGGTTCCTATCATCCACAGTGTCCCACAGCACTATTTCCTGGGCTGTGCATAACTTATTTTTGTCCTTTCTGTTGGTATAAAGTTGCAACACTAGAAGCAGAAACTCATGGTTAAAAATGTGTCTTGGGGTCTCTCTGACTTTGGGCAGGTTTTACTTATTCTTTCAGGTCATATTTTAGTTTTCTTACCTATTACTTACATTTGGATTTCGGGTCTAACCTGGCAGTCTCAGGGACCACTCCTGGAGGTGCTCAGGTGATCTGATGTGGTGATGGGGAGTAATCCAGGGTTACCACCTTCAGGGCAAGCACCTTAGCCTCTATGCTCTCTCTGTTTCTCTTGCCCTATGTATCTATCTTTTAGATAAGTATAATCCCCCCTGGTTCTGAGGATTCCTTTTAGGCCTGAGTTAAGTGAATATTAAGGATGAAGCACCCAGAATGGGAGTCTGCTCGCAGGCAACTGCATCTCCTAAGGATGTTGTCCTCCTTTCCCCACCGCCCCTGACATCATCTTGATTCTGAGTCCTGCTCTGTGTCTCCGTGAAACGCTCTCCTTGCCATTGAATCTGTGCCCTTTCCCTCAGGTTTGCCACTGTACGGTATGATCAAGGAGTCAAGAACATCCGTAACCAGTTCATGCACCTGACCAACTACAGTGTGAACAAGAAGAGTGGAGACTATGTCAGGTGCCCACGCGGGGATCATGTGTGGGGGTGTTGGGAAGCCGGCAGGTTGCATGGGGGAAGCGCCCCACCATAGGACTGGTGGGCAACTTGCGGGGCTGTCTCGTGTAGTTCCCAGGCTGAGGTGCTGCTGCCTTGTTAGTTCTGCCATCCTTGTTGGCTTTTCTCACTTCACCGGGGGTGGGGATTTTATGGGCTCTTTTAGAAGTCCAAGAATGAGGTCCTAGCCTGGAGGAATAACAGAGGAGTTTAGAGCACCTGCCTTGCATCGTGTATGGTAACGGACTCAAAGCCCCGGGGTCCCACATATGCAGAGCTCTGCTGTCTGCAGCCCCCTGGCACCGCCACATTGCGGCTGGGTCGCCGTGAGTTTCACTGAAAGAGGTGCGACCCCTCTGGCTAGCGCTGCCACTTAAGAAAGATGCGTGAGTCCCATGCCAGGCAGGACGACCTCTGGTGAGCTCCACAGTCATAACTGAGCCTGACAGCCTTGCCGAGCACCCTGCCGAGTGTGCAGTACTCAGGAGACCCGCGCCAGGTGTGCTCGAGAGCCCTGGGCAGCAGCACTGAAGGGAGAGGGGAGGGAGCGAGCATGTTTGATTCAAACCAGGGAAGGAGAGAAGGAGAAGCAGCCTTCTTTCAGCACCGGATCAAAACATACCAACTGTTTCCAAACCTTTGTGTCTTTGAAAGCAGCAAGGCCATTTCTAGGGAACTAGCTTAAGAAATGACTAAGTGCGTGCAGAGCGCAGAGATAAGGAAGTCCACTACTGTCCATTGGTAGGTGCAGAAAGTAGGTTTCTGGATGCCCCATGCAATTGAGATTAAGATTTTTGAGTGTGCCAGCTATCAAAAGCGTTTCTTGTGGCTGGGGTGGTGCTTGGGGGAGAAAGCTAAGAGGCCTTCTGCCAAAATAGTCTCAGTGAGAAGCTGTCATGAATGGAGTTATGGGTGCGTGATTTATTTTTCTTTTCTGTGCTTTTATATGTTGTCTGATTTATTATTTTTTTTTCAAACAAATAGTTGTGTGACCAGGGGGAAAAGTCAGGAATGAATTAAATAAAAGAAATGAGGCCATCTCAGCAAAGGATTCAGTGGAAAGGGAGTACCAGCCCAGCTGTGTGGAAATACTCTTTCTGCTCTGTTTTCTTTCATCCTGATAATTTTGCCAGAAAGTGGAAAAATAAAAAAGAAACCCAAACAGTTACTTTCTACTCCGACTAAAAATAGGTGTATAGCAGGTCCAAGCAAAGGAGGAAAGAAAAGGATCTGGAAGCAGCGTTATGGTTGCTGACGTTCTGTAGCCTTCACTGCGTATCCTGGGGCCAGCGTTAGGAACTGGGGAAGAAGTCAGATTCTTCACTTGGGGAGACAGGCACAGATGACATTGGTGGGGGGTGGGGAGGAAATGTGGGGCGCCATGGCAAATTCCAGTCTTCCAGCATTCACGGGAGCCCACCCCACTTGTCACTTTGCTGTTAGAGCTATGGTACTTCTGTTGGCATTTTTTCTCCAGTGATACCGTCCAAAAAGTTAAAGGGGGAGAAAAAGACTGTCACCAGGGAGAGAGGGAGGGAAGGGGGAAGGAGGGAGAGAGGGAGAAGGGAGGAAGAGGGGGGCCGAGAGAGAGAGAGAGAGAGAGAGAGAGAGAGAGAGAGAGAAGAGGAGAGGAGAGAGAGAGAGAAAGAGGAAGGGAGAGAGG
>JAOXYA010000019.1:10898935-10915032 GCA_028565675.1 Sorex palustris
CCCTCTTGGATCTCTTGTTTTGTAATTAATTTTTATTAGTTAATATATGGTTTGGGGGCCACACCCAGTATTGCTCAAAGCTTACTCCTGGCTCTGTGCTCAGAGATCACTTCTTGCAGTCTTGGGAAAACCATCTGGGGTGCCAGGGATTGAACCAGAGTCAGCTGTATGCTGATCAGTTGCCTACTCTCAGTACTGCCTCCCCAGCCCCTGGATGTGTTTTTTAAATAATCACTGTATCACTGTCATCCAGTTGTTCATCGATTTACTTGAACAGGCGCCCGTAACGTCTCCATTTGTCCCAGCCCTGAGATTTTAGCAGCCTCTCCTTACTCGTCTTTCCCAGGGTCAGGGGAATGAGACCCGTTATTGTTACTGTTTAATAATTTAAAACATGTACACACCATGATTTATTTACTTATTTATTTTTAAACTTTAGGGGTTACTTTATTTTTATGTTTTGCTTTTTGGGTCACACGTGGCTATGCACAGGGGTTCCTCCTGGCACTGCACTCAGAAATTACTCCTGGCAGTGCTTGGGGATCGTATGGGATGTTGGGGATCGAACTCAGGTTGGCTGCGTGCAGAGCAAATGCCCTATACGCTGTACTATTACTCCAACCCTGATGCCATGATTTATATAGTTGTTTACAATAGGTTTTCAGGCATGCAGTTTTCCCACCTCTAATTCCACATCTCATGTCTCCTTTACTCTACCACTTATCCCAGATTCTCACCTGTGTGTCTCCCCCATGCCATCTCCTGATTCTTTGACAGTTAACATTTTGGGTTTCATTGCAGTTTGCGCCATCCTGCTTTATGGTAGTGTTGAATAGAGTTTTGATGTTTGCAGATATTTTGCCTCTGTTCTGTGTGGATGTTTTCTCTGGTAGATGTTTCTTGGTACACAGCAGTGAGCTGGATAAGTGGTGGGGAGGGGCAGACATGAAGTGCTGCAGACAATGTGATTGAAGGAGCGACTCAGGTATTCTGGACTAGAGTTAGCAGTGTGTCCTAGGAAAGCTGGTCCTAACAGAGTGACTGTGACATGCAGGAAGGAGTGTCTTGAGAGGTTGTAGCATTTTTTGCAGTGGAAAGTCCAGTGTGACTAATGTAGCATAGGATGGGGTGGCAGGAAATAAGTGTAAGAGTAGATTGGGGAGACAAATTGCGAGTGGTTGATATAGTAAACTCATCATATAACCAGTAGTTTTTTGGTTTGGGAGCCATGCCCAGTGATGCTTATGGCTTACTCCTGGCTCTGCACTCAGGAATCACTCCTGGCTGTGCTTAGGGGACCACATGGGATGCCACGGATTGAACCAGGTTGGCTGTTTTGTAAGGCAAGTGCTTTACACTGTATTATCTCTCTGCCCTGACAGTAGATTTTTGAACAGGGAACTACGAGGATTATCATTTAAAAAAAATAAAAAGTTTACATGGTTTGATTCAAAGTTTGGCCCAAGAAAATGACAACAAAGGGAACTGGAATGATTGCTTTGTGGGCTGGAGTGGGTGCTTTGTGTGCCAGAGACCCAGGTTCAGACCCCCCACTGCCTGGCCTCCCAGTACTGTCCAGAGTGACTCCCGAGCACAGAATGGAAGTAGCCCCTGTCACTGGGTATGGCTCCCAGACCAAAAAATTACTGTCGCATGTGACCCCCAAACTAAAATAATGGACCTGAGAGATAGATAGCACAGGGGCTGGGGTGCATGTCCTATATGCGACCCACCCTTTGCTCTGTCTGGCCCCATGTCTTCACCCCAGCATCACCAGTGCATTTCTGGAGGTTCTTGAACCTTTCCAGGTGTGGCACTGGAGGCCCTCGGATTGCCGTGGCACCCAGGTGTCCCCTGGCATCACAGGACCCAAGCAGCATTGCATCCTTCGGCTTTGAACTACTGGTCCTGTTGCCTAAATTCCTGAGGATGGGGCTCCAGGCCTATTAGCATTAAAGGGGAGGCTCCCCCAAACAAACCCAAAATCAAAACGACAAAATAGAATTGTAAAGGAACAAAGGGAGTACTAGATGCCAAAGAGATAGTATAGTGGGGAGGGCACTTACCTTGCCTACAGCTGACCTGAGTTTGATTCCTGCCACCCCTGAAGCTGACCCAAGTTTGATTCAACCCCACCAGGAGTGAGTCCTGAGCACAGAGCCAGGAGTAAGCGCTGAGCACTGCAACCGTTGAGTTTGGTCCCAAACCAAACCAAAAACAACAACAGGGAATGCTTTAAAGAAATTCATCTTTAAACTTTAAAATTTAAAGAAATTTAAAATTTTATAATTTTAAATTTTATAAATTTTAAATTTCTTTAAAGTTTAAAGATCATCTTTAAACTTTACTCTTGGAAATAACATTGGCTTGAAAATTATATGTGTTTTCCATGTAGAGAATTACAGTTCATCGCTCTGTATAATTTGTAATTGCTCCCTAAAGTTTGTAGCTTCTGCCCATTGCTATACAGTTGTTCCCCTTTGTCCATTGTACCTACTCTGGAGTGTAATTTAAAATCCTCCAGGAAGAAAGCTGTTGCCAGTGTCTGTTGCTGGGTCACTCGTTCCATAAATATACCTTACCGTTGGACTTGTATGTTGGAAAGGTAATCCTGAGAGCCATAGAGAGTGGATTTATGCAGGACAAACTGGTGTTTAGAGTTGGAGATACACTACCATAATATATACTTACTTTCCCACTTTTTCCCTAAGTGGGTACCAGCATTTACAGGTGTGTTTTAAGAAAAATGAAATCATGTATTCACACAAATATTTGTACAAGAGTATTTAGAGCAGCTTTATAATTCCCTCAAATTGAAAGCAACCTCGTGCCCAAGAAGGTTGAGTCCATGAGTGAGGCATGGGCGTCCATGGACTACGGCCCAGCAGTATGAATGAACTGCCCTCACCGGGAGGGGTAATGGCATAGATAAGCCTTCAAAGCCCAATGCTACCTGAAAAGAGCCACAAGGAAAAGGCCACGTACAGTGTTAAGTCCAGTTATTTGATGCCTGGGAAAATCAGAAGTCAGGTCAGGGTTACCAGTAGATGGGGAGTGAAGTCAGGAAGGACCTGAGTTATTAGCATGGGGGGAGAATGTTTTTATGTGTTGTGTGTGTTTGTCGAAATGTATCAGACTTTATCATGTAAGAGGATTAGTTGTACTGTGTAGAATTTGTACCTCAATCAATAAACTGTCTGAAAACAAGGAACATGATAATGGATGAACCATAAAGAATGCTTGGTGAAAGACGCCAGACTGTGTGCTTTTATATTTATAAGCAAAACCAAATCAGTGGTTAAAGAAATAATAATAGAACAGTAGTTGTTAGGGAGAGGGATGGGTGGAGCAGAATACTTGCCAGGAAGGCGCATGAGGGATTTTTAGGGGTGATGGAAATGTTCTTTGTGGGTTCGTCTGAGTATGGGCTACATGGAATTACCACTTGTCACGACTCATCAGATGATAGGATCTAACTAACCATTTCGTGCTATGTAAATTATACTTTAAAAACAAATATTGAAAATAGGCTGGATTAGAGAGAAACCGAGAAAGAGGCCTCGTAGTAATGTGCTGGATTGGGGTGAGGAGGGAGGTTTTAGCTCTGGAAATTGGCTGGCAGGGCTGCCCTTTTCCATGATGATGAACCTTCTGGGTTCTGGGAAAGATACTGAGTTTCTGTGTTTTGCATGTTGAGGGTCTGTTTGCTGTCCCGGGAAAGTTATCTTGAAGGCAGTTGGAGTGATTGGATTTGCTTTCCGGATGACACTTTGCTAAAGATAAAGATTTGAGTGGTATCCTGATATTAATTGCAGCCAAGAATACATGCGATCACCCAAGAAGAGAAGTGGAGTTAAGAAGAGATATGAGGCTGCCACTCAGATGAACTGGGAAGAGAGAAAGGATGAAGGAAGAAGAGGAAGGAAAAGGAGCACCTGACTATTCTGGGACCCCAGCAGAATAAATTTCCTAGAAGTAAGGGTTAGGCGGCCATTTCTGAGCCTCTGCTTAATCAGGTGCTCCCAGAACGGTCAAGTGGGAGCAGAAGCAAAGTCTTTGGGACGTGACTTGTGGAGAGTTTAGCAACTTGATGTAGATGATTGCTTGGTCCAGAACCCATATTCTAGAAGCAGGGAGAATATAAAGTAGGAAGGGGAGTAAAGCTACTTCTTACCATTCACTGGTGATTTCCAAGTTTGTTTTGCTCTAATGAGGTCTGAAAAATTTCTCACCACAGACACATTTCCCGAGAAATTGTTGAGTGCTTAGAAAATACTTCAGAAAGAAAATGAAAACAGACAAACAAAAATGGGATGGCATAAAATTAAATAGCTTTTCTGTAGCACTGTCCTCCCATTGTTCATTGATTTGCTCACGTGGGCACCAGTAACATCTCCATTGTGAGACTTGTTACTGTTTTTGGCATATCGAATACGCCACAGGGGGCTTGCCACGGTTTGCCATGTGGGCGGGATACTCTTGGTAGCTTGCTGGGCTCTCCGAGAGGGATGGAAGAATCAAACCTGGGTCGGCTGCATGCAAGGCAAACGCCCTACCCGCTGTGCTATCGCTCCACCCAGCTTTTGTGTAGCAAAAGAAAATAGGGCAGAGCCAGAAAGAGAGAACAGGGGGTGTACCACTTTGCCTGTGGCAAATACTAATTTGATATTTGGTATTGCATATGATCCTCTGATCACAGAGCCAGGAATAGCCCCCAAGCTCTGTAGAGTGTGGAGCAACTCCCCAAAGAAATTTGGGCTAAAATAAAAAAAGGACACCCTACAGAATGGGTGAAAATGTTTGCATGGCATATATCACATAAAGGACTGGTATATACGGCACTCACACAGCTGAACAGCACAGGAGAAAACCAGTAACCCACAAAAAATAGAAACGGACACTTCCCTAAGGAGACATGTGGACGGCCAGGAATGCATAAAAAAGTGATCATTGCCTTTTATTATCAAAGAAACGCGAAGCAAAATGACAGCGGGATATCTCACACTAGTGATTTTGACCTATAGAAAAAAAGAATGGAAATAACCAGTGTTAGTAGGGTTGTGGGGGAGAAAGGAAACCTCATTCATTGTTGGTGAGAATATCCTCTGGTTTAGCCTCTGGAAAACATTACAGAAATTCCTCAGAAAAGAATAGAGCTTCCATAATTTCCAGTTATTTTACTTCTGGTTATCAACCCCAAGAACACCAAAACTTTAACTTGACTTAAGCACACCTATATCACTGCATTGCCAAGCAAGGTGTGGATACAGTTGTCCAATGACAGGTGAATGACTAAAGGAGATGTGATATATATAAACACAATGGATATTATTCAGCTAAGAGGCAGAATCTTGCAGTGCTGGATAACATTGGGTTGTCCTTGCTCTTGTGCAGGGAGCTTAGGTTTATTGAGTTACTCCTACAACGGTGCCCCTGAGGCACACCCAATTCATTAAGCACTAATAATCCTGTATTTTCTCTTTCCTTTATGTCATTTGTATGATTTCTTTAGCAATGTCCTTTTTTGTATAGAATCAGAAGACAGTTTATGCTATGCTTTGTAACATGGGATATTATATGAGGTAAATTTACTCTGATTGTTTAAATGGATTCGTAGCTGAGGAAAGGAGAAGGCAATGCACCCTGTATGGGATCCCGCCCTTGAGCAGATCTCCTAGTGATCTGGAGTGTTGAACCCTCAGATGAGATTTTGTCCTTGATTTAATCCCCTGAAGGAGTGGCTTTACCTCTATTTGTTGTTATGACAGTTTTCAACCCCATCTATGTGTACCCCCACCCTTCATGATTTCTATATAAAAGTATGCTGTATAGGGAAAGAGGGGAGAATGAGAAGTGAGACTTTGGAGACTTTGGGACTTAGAGGACTTTGAGGACTTTTGGGGACTTATGAGACTACAATGAGACAATGAGACGAAGAAGGAGATAACGGAGAGGACTTTGAGGTCTATGAGAAGACAAGGATGATGGGATTGTGATGACTGGGACTACAACCAAAACTGCGACTATGATTGTGCTGTAAGGGGAGGGGTTAGACTGTGCGGGGAGGAGAGAGAAATAAAGAGACTACCAAACAGCCTGGGGCCTGGGCCCTGTTTCTCCGTTCTCTGGTCCCTTGTCAGTCCATTGCCACTGTTGTCCGGTCTAGGGAGGCGGCTCTTGGCCACCGATCACTGGAGTCCCCCACCCAGGCGCCTCCACGCCTTTCCTTTGAAACTCACATTGCAGTTTGCTGATACTCAGATGGAACTGTAGGGCATCATATTAAGTAAGAAAAGTTAATGGGACGACAGATGCCAGACGATCTCGCTCATCTATGGCATGCAGAGGAACAAAACAAGGGACTAGGAAGTATTGAATGGTCACAACCCTTCCTCTTCAGTTATGGAACAGATTATTAAGTGATGGAAGGATGACGGTGGGAAAAGGGAAGAAGGGAACTGGAAGTGACAAAGGACAGTGGTGAAAGTTTTCGGATGGTACCAAAATTGCAGTAACTATGCATCAAAACCTTAAATGTTGAATTACTGTAACTATGTTATCTGGACTGCAGTACTAATTGAAAACTGTTTTGGAATAAAAAAAAATGTATGGAATAAAATAAAATTTCTATTGCATGAACAGGAGTTCTGTATCTAAACATAATGAGTATGCAGGTGATGGTGAATAGAAAGGAAAAAGGAGACCAGCTCATGCTAAAGAAATAACTGAGAGAGAAGTGATTGCTCCAGATTCCAGAGAGGTTCTGGGACTAGTTTCCTAAACTTCATGTTGGGTTCTCATGACTGCTCCACTCTGCACGTCTTCTAGAAGAATCTTGGAACTATCTTTAGAAGCTTGCTTTATTTATTTTTTTAGTTTTTTGGCTGTCTGTGTGTGTGTGTGGGGGGGGCATACCCGGTGTTGCTCAGGGCTTACCCCTGGCTGTGCGTTCAGGGATCACTCCAGGTGGGCTTGGAGCACCTGATGGGGTGCCAGGGATTGAACCTGAGTCAACTGCATGTTAGGCAAATATCTTACTTGCTGTACTATCAGTCTGGCCTAATTTTTATGTTTTTGAGAGGACTGAAAAATGGAAAAATCCTTCTTAAGGAAATTTGTGTCAGAATGAACTTCTGGAAAATACCTGGTTGTGTTCTGTGGGCATGAGCCTGTAACCTCTGTGAACTGTGAAAAAAGAGGGATTTTTTTTTCTTTCTGAAAGAGGGATTATTTGGGGAATGAATGCCATATCTGGAGTCTGATCTTCTGACATCCCTGTACCAAGGAGACTTTTCAGTTCCATGCTCTCTGCTGAGAGCATCTTGTTAATAATGATGTGAACTGGAAATATAGTTAACTTTTATCTCTCCCTCCTGGCCAAAGCCTGCTTATGGTTCTTGTTTGCTCTTGGGGGAGCTAGGAGAAGAATCAATAAAGAATCTAGAAGTCATGGAGATTTGATCTCTGGCTTCCTCCCTTCTCTCTCTCTCTCCTCTCTCTCTCTCTCTCTCTCTCTCTCTCTCTCTCTCTCTCTCGGGGGAGGCACATCCAGTGTTGCTCAGGCTCACTCGTGGCAGAACTCATGGGGGCACATGGGGTGCCAGGGATCTAGCGCAGCTGGGCCACGTGCAAGACAAGCGCCCTACTTGCTGTGCAGTCTCTCTAGCCATCTCTTCTTAAATACTGTCAGTGGTGTTAGATGGCCTATCACAGCCCTGCTTCCTTGCCACTGACTTCCCCCATTCTCTGTCTTTCTCTGTTGGGCCAGAATAGTTCAGTTTCTGTCTTTAAAGAGCAAATTGAAACCCTGGGAGAGGAAAAGAATGAACAGTACAGAGACTTAAGATCTCTTCTTTACTTCATTTGCAAAAATAAGATCTTGAATTTTAAAAAACGTGTTCATGGCCAAGAAGATAGCTTAGAGGCCCCAGATGTGATCCCCAGTACCAGAGAGTTCCCCAGCGCCACTAGGAGTGACCCCCAAGCATCGCTTGGTGTGGTCCCCAAACCAAAAATTAATAGCGACACTCGTGAGTTGGGTGGAAGGATCCTAGGGATGCCTTCCTAGGACTTAGAAGGACTTTTGAGAGCAGACCTAGGTCAGGGCCAATGGTGGGCATGCTTGTAGCTAGCTGGGAATGGCAGCAGTGAGTGCTAGCACCAGGGAACATCCCCTTGCGCTGTTTCCTCTCTTGATTGGGTTCTCTTGACTCGGAAGCTTCTCTGCTTCTGCCTCCACCTTTTCCTTGGACTCAGTGTTTCTAGGCCTCTGATGAGTTTGGCTGGCTTGGTCCCCGAGAGTTTGGCTCAGTTATCATGTGGAATAATCTCTTATGTTCTCTGTTGTTTCCTGTTGTGTTTGTAGAGCTCTATGGTTTTGACGTGCTCATAGATTCTACTCTGAAGCCCTGGTTGTTGGAAGTGAATCTCTCTCCTTCTTTGGCCTGGTAAGTTGGATCCATCACCTGGAAATGGAGAAATCCTCAACTTAAAACACCTGCTTTTGGGTCATGTCTATGGCACTAGGACATGTTCACCCCTAGTTATTAAGTAAAGAGATCTGTAATTTCTGCGGTGGGAGGGTCCGTTTCATTGTCCATATGGCACCTTGGCATCTTGTCTTTCTAGTTAATTTGCAATTTATTTTTACTGTCTGTGGGCCTCTCAAGGGATGCTTTTTTTTGTTTTCTTCTTTTTTAAAAATCTCAGGTACTCTTTTTCATTAAAGCACAAAACAAAACCGTAATTGTTGTAAAGACTAAAGGAAAACATGAGGGATTCTATTTTCTGTGTCACCAGAGGTTTACAAAGGCTCATCTATTATAAAACTAGAGCTGGGCCCGTGGCCTGGACATGATATATCCATGTCTTGGTATTCATCCAAAATTAAAAACTTAAATTTTTTTTCAACACAGTCTATTTTTTAAGAGACAGAAAGATACTTTTAATGCTAGGTTTTTTTTTTTTTTTGGCTTACATGGATATAGCAATAGGCAGAATTTCTGTTAGCTCTACTCTCCTCTGACCATCCAAAGACCCCTAGAGATTTATGCCAGAGACCACCCAGCTCCTGTGTATTTAGGGGTGGGAACGGTGGGCAAAGATCCTGGTAAGCAGTGGAAGCCAGATTGGCTCCTTTGTGGGGTGGGAGATGGGCTCACCCTCGGTAGGAAGACGGAGCACTTGCTCTCACAAACGCACCAGGTGCTGTGTTGCACGATTCCCGAGTCGGAGTCTTGTGCACAGCATGTGCACGAGCACCAGAGGCAGTTCTGTGGACCGAGGAAGGTGTCGGGCTCATGGCCAGAGTGGCTGTGCCTGCCACAGGGGCGCCTGCAGCCTCTGGCTCGTGTTTATTTTTCCCCTGGGGTCCTCCGGCATCACCTATGTTATTAGTACTTGTATCCCTCTCAACTCTTACCCTCCCCCCCATTGTTAGCCTGCCAATGTAAAATTCAGGCAAGAAAAATGCCTTCAAAGAAATACACAGGAACAGATTTTTTTTCCCTGCATGTGATGTGATTCAGCTATTTAAAAGAATCATTTTAATGATGGGACAGAGAGATAGTACAGGGTTAAAGCACTTGCCTTGCTTGCAGCTGACCCTGGTTTGATTCCTGGTACCACATATGGGTCCCTTGAGAGTGCCAAGAATGACCTCTGAGCACCAGTGGGTGTGGCCCCCAAAACAAACAGTGTAAATCATCCGAATGATTGAAATTCACAGTTGGTAAGGAATCAGTATTCTTTATGTGTAAAACTTGAGTTGCAACGATCCTTAGGAATAAAAGATGGCACTTTCGGGACACTGTACCTGCCTTTCATAGGATAGATCTCACACCAGGCTTCATATCTGGTACTTTTGCTCACACTTCATTCTCCCCAACGAGTTTATGTACTTTTATGGGTTGTTTCTCATCAGCATTTGGAAGCCCTTTTATGTTGGGGTCCTTCAGGGGGCAAGTGATCTGTTAATCTACAGAATTATCCATTGTTCTGTTCTTTCTCTGTTCTGTTAGTGATGCACCTCTGGATCTAAAGATTAAAGCCAGTATGATTTCAGATATGTTCACTGTTGTAGGTGAGTAATCGTGTCTCTGAAAACTCAGATTAAAGTTAACCAGAACATCAATTTTGTCAGACTCTATAGGTGTTGCCAACTGGCAGTTCCTAAGTCATGCTGAATGTTTTGTACTAAAAAAAAAAGATATTTTCAGGCAAGTGTTTATATGTTTCTGCTCCTCCTGGCTCCATCCTGTCCTGAGGCTGAACCACAAGTAGGGCTGAGAGTGGAGGAAGCGAGTTCAGCAAAGATCTGGAGAAAGTCTGTTTTCCTCTGAGCTCGCTGCTGACAGCCCAAGAAAAGGCCTCCTGGAGTCCACACAGTCCTCTCTGGAGTCGTGAGAACTGGCTAATTTTGAAGTGGAGGGGGACGGTGGTATGTGCGGTAGGCTTATTGCTGTCCTTTAGATACCCTGAGAAGACACACTAGGATCAGGACTGCTGCCTTGTGGAGCCACAAGAGCTGTAAACTTAGCTACACACTCTCTTCAATGAAATTTTTTTTTTTAGTTTTTTAAGGAAATAAGTGAAGTTGCTTCAGGCCTTATTTTCTAAGCCATAGATAACCCAAGAGCCTATTTTTAATGTTGTTTCTAGATAGCTTCAGAAGTTCCAGAAGTGGCTCCTTTAAAGTCTCCTTTACTACTGGAACCTCCTGATAAAATTATTTTCCAGGCCAGGAGGCTACACAGCACTTAGGGTGCACCTGACCTGGGTTCAGTACCTGTCTCCACAGGGTCCCCTGAGCACGGCCTGGGTCAGCGCTGGAGGCTTCTGACCCCATCAGAGTGGCCCGGGTACCCCTGGCACTGCAGGGCATGAGCAGCTTCGCAGCCTTGTCCCACTGTGCTGCCTGCTGGCCCAATGGGTCCCTGACTTCCTGAGCACCTTTTGGGCTGTTCCCTCCAGCCCCCTGCAAAGCAACCACATATTTTCAGTTACTTTGGGAAGTCAGTTTAAAATACATATTTTTAACAATGTGTGGTTTTCTTGTTTGTTTTTTTTTGTTTATTTGGGTCACACCCGGCCATGTTCAGGGCTTACTGTTGACTGTGTGCTCAGGTATTACTCCTGGCTGTGCTCTGGGGACCATATGGATTGCTGGGGATCAAACCTGGGTTGACTGCATGCAAGGCAAACACCCTACCTGCTGTACTATATCTCCAGCGCCATCTCCACTGTGTGTGTGTGTGTGTGTGTGTGTGTGTTGTTGTTAGTTTGATTTGGGGGCCGCACCTGGCGAAACTGAAGTGTTTCTCCTGGTTCGGCAATCAGGGATCACTCCTGGCAGGCCGGGGGAATTGAACCCAGCTCAGTTGCATGCAAGGCCAGCGCCCTACTCACTGTACTGTCTCTCTGGCCCCCATGTGTTTTTTAGTGATACTCTGCACGGTTGTTCTAGAGCTTATCAGAATTCTGCGTCTCTCCATTTGAATTAGATTTCTGCTCTACTCCAGGGAAGATGATTTCTCTGCGATATTTCCCTTTCTTTACTTTGCAGTCACAGTGGCTGGAAGCGCAATGCGTAGGGGTGGGCTGTGTTGTCCTCTGGAGAAAGACTCTCTGGTGTCTGTAATGATAGAGCTGAGCCGACACAGCCAAAGGAAAGGTTCAGCTCGCCCGGCTGATTCCTCAGAAAATGGCATATTTTAATGTTTCCCATTGCTCATTCAGGATTTGTGTGCCAGGATCCTTCCCAGAGGACATCTGCTCGGCCACTGTATCCCACATTTGAGGCCTCCAGGCGAAACCCTTTCCAGAAACCTCAGGTAAGCACATTGGGCAGCAGGGAGCTCCATGGCGGCATCCCGGCACACGCCAGCTGGTGGAACCAGGGAGCCGGAGCACTGTGGGTATGAGGTAACTGAAAGCAGCGGAATGGGGGGCAGCCCAGGAGTGAGGCAGGGCCAGCTCCGGCTGGTAGAAAGCTTCTGCTTTCAGCGTCTTCAAGCACACCTCTGTGCTCCCCCACCATTTCTCTTGGCTTCCTTTTTCATTATCTTTCCCTTCCCTCCCTCTTTAAAAATTATCTCTTTCCCCCCTTGACTGGATAGGCAGAGAGGGAGCCTGCACGTGCCTAGTCACTATAACGCTGGAGTTTTGATTTTCAGACGATTTTCGCAAAGAAAGATGTTCAGTTATAATCATATCTTCTCTGCAACCGAGTCTCTTCTAAGATGGCCAGTGGTCATGAAGTGGGGAGTGATTTGAAATGAGTTCAGCCTAAAGAAACCTGGGCCTTTCTAAAACATTCTCTCTCTCTCTCTCTCTCTCCTCCCCTCCCCCCTTCTCTCCTCCCCTCCCTTCCCCCCCTCCCCCCTCCCCCTCTTTTCCTGTGCCCTTCATATTTCTTATCTAAAAAGAGTGATTGCCTTGCCTGCTCAGAAGTCCAAGATTGGTTCAGATAAAATCCATCTCATGACCTTTACTTTCAGTTCCACTTGTTCTGGACTTGTTCTGTCGCTTCCTTTTGCTTTCGTCGAATTCATTGCTTTGAAATAGTCCCGTATTCCTCTGCACAACCAAAGGCTCTCTGAAGGCAGAAACAGCTGCTGCTTTTCCATCGCCTTTTTTATTCCTCCTTCACCTCCACTTCAGCCTTCCATCCACTCGCCCCTTTCTCCCTCCCTCTGCCTCTCGCTTCTCTTCCTTTTGCTTGCTGGTTTTCAGAGCAGTACTGTTCATTTCGCCAAGCTAGTCGGGTACCCTTTCACTCGTCTAGGGTGTGCTGACTTGGATGCCTGCGGGGGCTGCAGACAGGGAATGTGAACCAGCAGAGGGTTATGCTGCAGCTAAGAGTGTTGTCACTGTGGTGACCCTGCTGTTGTGTGCCTCAGATCAAGAGGGGCCACCCATTTTTTGAATGTGATCTTTATGAGGCACGAGCACAGGCCAAGTGTTGTGTGATCTCCCTTCTGTCAAGAAAAATCAGGTTTTGTTTGAAAATGTTGCTAACTAATTCAGCTGAAAAACACTTCCTGGCCAAACAGGGATTAGAAGCGGAAGCAAGCAGCAGCATCATAGTCAGTCTGTGCATCGTCAGACATCACAGGTTGTCTTTAATTTTTAATAAGAAAAAGTAGAGGATTCACCTAGGTTTGCAAGGAAGACTGAATTTCGGTAGTCACAGTTCTTTGCAAATTTCTTTCTGTAGTATCTGTGGCAAAAACCACTGGATTGTACTGAAGGGTTGTGCATGGTTCTGTAGCATCGTGAACATCCCTCTAGGGGCAGCTGTATGACAGTCCTGTCTACTGGGCTCCTGAGCTTCCCTTGGGACTTTTCCCGGCAGCTTCTTATTAATTGTTGTGACTCTAGTCACCTTTGATTTGCCTGACTGGGAGATCATGGCACATCTTTGACCCTAACACAACCTTCAGGGCCAAAGAACACACAGGGAACTGTGAGTCAGTTTCATGTGCGGTGGGAACTGTTTTTGGTGGAATCCATCCGCCAGGGTTCTGAGCACCTGCAGGGAGGCTGGTGCTCTCCGAGGTGACGGAAGCAACAAGGGTTGATGCATGAGGATAGAGTAGGACAGCGATGCTCGGCTCTTCCAGCCCTCAATTTAGGGCTTGCGCCTGTGGTCTGTGCTTGGCGATGGTTTTTCCTCTCACGATATAGAAGACGGCAGATACTGGCACGTGACAAGTGGATGTGGCTTTATTTTCATTTTTTGTCTTTTTGTAGCGTCCAGTCTCTGCACATTGTCAGTCAACAAATGCCAGACAGGTAAGTTCTGTATCACTGGAGTCTTCATCTAAACTTTTATTTCCATTCCCCAAATGGAAAAACCTTCTTTTGCTCTGCTGTGGCCCATATTTTATGGACCTGAGTTTTGAGCAGTTCAGTAGCGTCACAGAGAATAAGTGAAAATGAGTACACAGAGGTCTTTTGAGATGCAGAGGTCTTTTTGAGATGCAGATTTCTGAGTTCTCTCTTGATTATGCGATTGCTAGTTGGATTTAGATGATGAGCAGGGCTTAGAGGTACATCTGTCACTCTGATCAAAATGTCCCAGCATGGTATAGTTTACAGGTATATTTTCTTTGATCCAGATGTCTTATGGAACTTGTTGTCAATGGCTTAATATTGGAAATGTTTCCATAATTGGTATTTGGTTGGATTTGAATTTCTTAACAGATGCCAGTTCTTTCTTTCTTTTTTGGGGGGTGTCGGGTGCCACACTCAGCAGTGCCCAGTACTCCTGGCTCTGAACCTAGGAATTACTCCTGGCAGGCTCAGGGGATGATATGGGATGCCAAGGATCAAATCCAGATTGGCCATATGCAAGGCAAGTGCCCTACCCACTCTGGCCCCAGCAAATGACATTTACACAATTGCAAAGTTGTTCATGATTGGGTTTCAGCCCTACAATGTTCCAACATTCAGTGGTTCATCAGTGCATGTTTCCCATTACCAGTGTCCTTTTTTCCCCTCCAGGTACCTTCCCTCACAGCCTATCTCTATAGCAGAAATTTTTCTTTTCTCTCTTTCTTTCTTTTTAGGTATTGTGGTTTGCAATATAGGATACTAAAAGTTTAGTTATGTGTATAGCTCTACCTCCTTTCAGAATTTAGTTCTTGTCCAGAGTGATCACTGTCATAGTGTCACTTCTCTGTCCTAATTCCACTCCCCAGCTTCCCTCCACATACATACTTGTAGCAAGCTTCCAACCATGGACCAGTCCTCCTCTTCCTGGCCTGTTTTTTTCTACAGTCTTTGTCTCATACTAGGTTTTTTTTTTTTTGGTATCCTGCAAATGAATGCAGATGAATTTCTTACATGCAGTGATTTGGTTTTATGAATTATAAAAGCTGTTCTGGTCAGACGTTAGCTTTAACTTAAAGAAGAAATAGGGTACAGTGGGTTAGTAACTTACCTAGCACCTCTCCCCACCCCGCTACCCGTTGACCTGGGTTCAGTCTATAGGATCTCATATAGTCCCCTGAGTACCGCCACGAGTGATTCCTGAATGCAGGACCAGGAGTAACTATAAGCATCACTTGGTGTTGCCCCTAAACCCAAATACAATAAAGACAAAAGATTTTATCCTTACTGTGTAATGAATGGTCATCACCTTCTTACTGTTCTGGTTAATGGTATTTGACACTGTGGCTTTCTAGGTCATTTTTTAGGAGGTTGGAAGTGCTAGGCAGCTGTGTGGGTACTGCTGCTATTCGGTACTTTGATATGAAGGCTGGGGAGGGGCCCATACATGAATGTGTTGCTCCTGACAGGTCTTTAGTGAAAAGCTCCAGAGTTTCAATTCTCGCTTGTGTACTCTGATTTAGTTTCTGGTCAGCTTGGAAAATTGAACTATAGCTTGTTGTAGGTCTAATTTTTTCTTTCTTTTTCCCAAAGTTTGTTGAGGAAAGGGGCTTGCGGAAGAATGGAGAAGGGACTGTATGTCTGACCACGTGGGAGGCAGCATGGAGGCAGGGCTGATTCCAGGATGGAGGCCTGGTCAGGGCCGTCAGACTCGCACACTCGGCCTTCCAAGCATCTGCCGGGCCCGAGATTCTGCTCTCTGCCCTGGGCATGGGGTATGGCCTGCCGGTTTGTGCCTGCCTGGTGGGTTCTCGGGTGGCATGCAGGCACTTAACTGGTTTAGCCACTATTGGTTTTTTTTTTTTGAGGGGGGGTCACACCTGGTAGTGCTCAGGGCTTACTCCTGATTCTGTGCTCAGGGATCACTCCTGCTGGAGCTTGGGGGACTATAGGGAGTATTGGGGATCCAGCCTGGGTCTGTGCATGCAGTGCAACTGCCTTAGCCATTGTATTCCCTCTCCAGTCCCAGCCACTATTTTTTTTTATATTTTCATCCATTTTATTCTAAATGATTTTAGAAATGATTTTCAAATCTCAATGGAAAATCTGTTGAGATTAGAATTACGTGAAGCATACAAATTACATTACAGATGATTGCATTATTTATTAAAAGGTAAAGGCCCTCCCGTTGATCATCGATTTGCTCGAGCGGGCCCAGTAACGTCTCCATTTGGAGACTTTGTTGTTACTGTGTCTGGCATATC
>JAOXYA010000019.1:10931577-10951474 GCA_028565675.1 Sorex palustris
TTGGAGACTTTGTTGTTACTGTGTTTGGCATATCGAGTACGTCACGGGGAGCTTGCCAGGCTCTGCTGTGCGGGCGAGATACTCTCGGTAGCTTGCCGGGCTCTCCAAAAGGGGCAGAGGAATCGAACTCGGGTCAGCCATGTTGGCCGCTTGTAAGGCAGATGCCCTACCGCAGTGCTATCGCTCCAGCCCTGTATTAAGATAAAGAGTAATATTTTCTTCTGCTGAAAGATAACTTCATGGTACATTCTAAGACTGCTCTTGCTTTAATGTGAAGAAATTCTTGATCAGAAGTGATACTCCTCACACTGTGTATTGAGGGGTGCAATTTATTTCATTCTGCAAGTTGATTATTAGATGTCAGGCCGTGTGCAAGGCTCTCAAAAAGAATACCGATTTGCAGAGTTCTCGAGCACTTTTGTGTTTGATTGACTCTTTGAGGTAGGTACTTCTTCGCACTTCCATAGTGGAGGGAGCATAGGCCTAGGGAAGGGGTGTCCCCTGCCTGCTGTCCCACAGCTTGTACGTGGTGAGCCTGGAGCTTGAACCCAGGTCTTAGGACGCATGTAGTCAGAAGGTCTAAGGTATTTATTTTCTTTCCCAAGAGATTGACTTTACTTTTTGTAAGTCAGCATATTATCATAGATTGTCTGACATGCTACCAGTCATTCTTCCTGGTCTATTTTTTTTTAATCTTTCTTACTTTGGGAAGATTGGATTGGGCTACACCCTGCAGTGCTCAGGACTTACATCTTTCTCTGTACACAGGGATCACTGCTGCTAGTGCTCCGGGGACCAGATAGATCGTTGGGGATAAAACCCGATTGGCTGAATGCAAAGCAGGCACCCTACCTGCTGTGCTATCTCTCTGCTCACCAGTATTCTTCCTCTGAACATTTTTTTCTTTATTAGTATTTTGTAAAATTCTTAAATTACTGAAGAAGTACTTTGTGTCACTTTCATTTTTTGTGTCATTATTTTTATTGAGTATCAGTCATTTCAGCGTGCCTAGAATGTGGTATTCCAGCAAGGTTTTCTCTTTGGATCAGAAATGACCTTCAGTAAGGTCAGTGCTTATGGAGACAGCCAGTCACAGCCCTTTTAACCGACGGACTGTGTCTTGGGAAAACAAGGAACCTTTAAAACTGACAAAGCAGCATCAGTTGTCCAGCTCATTGGTGACTGCTTAGTTTCCAGTTTGCCATAGGGAAACCAATATGCCTGAATTACTAAAAAAACCATGATGGATAATATCCCAGAAAACAACTTGTGAATCTAAAGTAGCCAGTCTAATTCAGAGATAAAACTTGGTGTGTTGTGAAAAATTCTTCAACCAGCAGTGGAAAATGTTAGCTCTTCTCTTTCCATGTGGAAAATTAAAGCTGTCATTTTGAGAGTCAGTTTGTCTGCTCCATAGTGAAAAAAATAATATTTTAATATAACAGCTTCAATTTACTACCCTATAGTAGTGATAAAGCAGAACTGGGATGTTCCACCCTTTGGTTATGAAGAGATTACTTTATGCTGGAGTAAACTGTCACCGAAGACAATGAACCAAAATCAAATTCAAGAAGGGAAAGAAAAAGTTCTAAAAGGAACAACCACTATGACTACTGGCTTGGAATCCATAAGGGATTTCTACGGGACTTTTTATAAGTGTTTGTGGGATCATTATTGCAAAACTTTGTAACAGCTAGGGTGTTTGCCTTGTACATGGCTGACCGAGTTCAATCACTGTCCCATAAGATCCCCAGGAAGACTTCCTGAGTGCAGTGCAAGAAGTAACCTGAGCATTCCTGGGTGTGACACCCTGTCCCCCAACTACCAGAGAGAGAGAGAGAGAGAGAGAGAGAGAGAGTGTAGGGAGCTGGGTGATAGTATGGCGAGTGAGGAGTGTTTGTTTTGCACACATCCAACCCACATTCAGTCCTCAGCACCTGTTGTGCTCCCTGAGCCTGTCAGGAGTGATCCTGAATGCAGGGCCAAAAGGAAGCCCTGAGCATCAACGGATATCACCTCAAGAACAAATAAAACCAAGTTTATAACAGCTCTATGCATTTCTTTTTGAAAATATCGAGAGAGTGAACTCTGGTCTTCTTACTTGCTAATTATGGCAGTCATCTTGTTTCTGAGAAAGGTCACTGTCACTATTCTCCCATTGTTCATTGATTTGCTCTAGGGGGCCCAGTAACATTGTGAGACTTGTTACTTGATACAGTGTAGTATCTGAGAAAGGTAGGGGGTTAAATTATCTTTCCTTACTCAGAGTCAGAAATTATCTCAGAACTCCTTATAGGCATGTTAATGGAATGCTCCAAAATCTGTCATCTTTTTGCTGGGGGTTGGGGTTGAGGTTGGAACACACTTGGCAGCACTCAGAGCTTTCGCCTGTCTCTGTGCTCAGGGATCACTCCTGGAGGGGCTCTGGGGACCGTTTTCTGGTGTTAAGGATTGAACCCAGGTTGGGTTCTTGTGCAGGCAAGTTCCTTACTACTATATCTCTGGCCCCCCCAAATCTGTCATCTTGAGATTGTATCATGTTTGTGGAGCATGGGGGAATAACTGTAAGGCTATTGGCTTTGCAAAGTCTCTGCAGATTTTTTTTTTGAAGTTATGAATGATCTGACTGGTAATCTGTTTAGATTTCAAAATCATTTTGCCCTCTTTCCATGATGTATCCTGTTGTTTCCTTCATGACTTCCCACTGTGTCTTCCTTGACACATTCCAGGGCTAAAATCTCTCCTAGAGAAGAATTATTTCCCAAACATAGCAATTATTTCTTTCCCTTTATCACAGAACTTTTAAAAATATATACTCTTGATCATTATTCATCACGACTTGTGCATTTCATAGCTTCTTGCCTTCTGTTCACTCGATACTACTGAACGCCTTCCCTTGACATTCTTGCCTGGTGGCCAGAACCTGGGAGGGCATTTTCAGTAGTGCCTCCCAGCAGGGCTTTTGACCTAGGACCTGTTCCTCCCTTGCCACCCATAGCACCGTGTTCTTCTGGTTGGGCGTCCTTCTGCATTTCTGAAGTTTTGATGATGCTTTTTGTCATTGTCCTTGTTTTCCAGTTTTTCCTTTTCTCCTTTTGTGTACCAGTATTTTTCTTTTTTTCTTTTTGTTTTTTGGGCCACACCCACGTGATATTCCATATGTGCTGGCTCTGCTCTCAGCAATTATTCCAGGAGGGGGACCATACGGGATGCCAGGGTTGGGATCAAACCTGGGTTGGCCGTGTGCAAGGCAGGCATCCTGCCTGCTGTACTGCCACTCTGGCCCCTGTGTGTGAGCACTTCTATCTTCCTTCTCTCCTTTTGGTGCCTTTTCTGCTCTGTGGTATATAAAGTTTTTTCCACCTCTCCTCTTTTTAAATGACTTTTTCTAGTCCCCCTATTAGAAGTGATATCTTCACGTTAGATTTATACAGTTCTGTTTTGATGTAAGTTAGGGCACCTTCATAGTGACTGCTTTGTTTCCTTGTTTTTTTCTGTGCAAGTTGGAGTTTGATTTTTTGAGTACCCATCTTATGGGAGACAGACATGAGCTTCATTTGTTTCTCCTCTTTCCTTTCACACTTACACATTTTCTCCAGCCCTTCCTTGTTCCCTGGCACTGTCACCCCTTCTCACCTCTCTGGAATCCCCTGCTAGTTTGTCTTCTGTTGCTTACCACACTCCCTGCTGTTTTTATCCCAACGACTGTTGGTTGTTAGGAGCTGGTGGTTCGTTTCCTCAAGCGAGCGTCCAATAACCTGCAGCATTCACTGAGGATGGTCCTCCCCAGCCGGCGGATGGCACTGCTGGAGCGCAGGAGAATCCTGGCCCAGCTACTGGGTGATTTCATCATTGTGTACAATAAGGTAGGTGGTGTGTCTGCTCGTCGTGTCCTCAAGATTGTGCAGATGGCCAGGGCAGACTCCCTCTAGCAGCGTGTTGAGCGTCTCTGCTTCTCAGGCCTCATTTGCATGTTCCTTTAGGGGGGGAGTTTTACCTGGCGGGGTGGAAAAACTGTGTTTCTTCCGGACTCAATGGTTGTACTTCTCTGATTCTCACAAAGCCCATTCCAAGCTCTGTTGTACCTGGCCATTGTTACTGTGTTTGTCAACAGTGTGAATCTACTCTTTGAGAGTAAATATAAACTGTGGGTTTAATATCATGACCATTATCATGAGAAAACTAGACTTGGGTTTTTTTTTGTTTGTTTGTTTGCTTTTTGCTTTTTGGGTCACACCCAGAAATGCACAGGGGTTACTCCTGGCTCTGCACTCAGGAATTACTCTTGGCGGTGCTGCTTGGGGGACTATATGGGATGCCGGGGATTGAACCTGGGTCTGCCATGTGCAAGGCAAACGCCCTACCCACTGTACTATTGCTCCGGCCCCCTATGACTTGATTTTATATTAACACATTTCTTTTGGAAAAAAAAAGTGAATTTTGTTTTGTTTTCTTTTTGGGGGGAAGGGAGGTGAATGTTTCCTTAAGAACGTTTTGATTTGTTCTGTGGAACATTTTAATACCGTGACTTAATTTTTTCAACCCGGCTCGGGAATTATACTAATTAGAGTGTTTGGTATGGTATCTTACAGATGTGGGTCTCGGTACTTTAACATCATTTTTTGTGTCAGTAGGACCACTTTGTTAAAAGGAACTTGAGACCTGGAAATTTAAGTAACTAAAAGAGAGGGTGAGGGTGGAATGGTTAATACAGTGTCAACACACCAAAGCTGTATCCAGAATCTATTTTAGATTCATTGAAAATTTTGCCATGTCTTAAGTGTAGGGCTTATTTATTTCATTTGAATGTTATTGTAAGAGTTTCTTTCAGGCTCTAGCTTTCCTTTTCCTAACTGGTTGCTTCCTTGTTTTGTGTTTTGGCCACTCCCAGCAGTGCTCAAGAGCTACTCCAGCGCTCTGCTAATGGGTTGCTCCTGGTTGTTAGCTGGGGGACCGTGGGGCTAGGGATGTGTTTTGACCCCTGAGGTCTCTTCCCAGGTCCTCTTTTCCCTCGTTATAAGAGACTCTGTTGTCATAACTGTTAAAGCTGCACAAATCAAACAACAACAACAAAAAAATAAGCTAACTCCAAGTACATCACAGACATTGCTTATCTGCTATAAAAAAGCTTTCTCATGGGCTATTCAAGAAAAAAGATAAGATTATGATGAAAATTTACATTTGTTCTTCAGGTTGTACTGGCATATTCTAAAATAATTCATGAGATGATGGTAGAAAATAATATACCAAATTTCTAGTCACAGAGATATATGGAAGATTTAAATGTCTTTACTATTAAGCAAATTAACCAAAGGTAATGAAACCAGCTGATGAAGTGTTCCTTCATCGGGAGTCTGTTTTATCTTACTGCTTTTCTGTGGGGGTTGGGGACTTGGGCAGGAAACAGAACAAATGGCTGAGAAGAAATCAAAGCGGAAACTGGAGGAAGAGGAGGAAGATGGGGTGAATGCAGAAAACTTTCAGGAGTTCATCAAACTAGCAAGGTATAAAATGTTTTCCATTAATAAGAACTCTCTTCATTTTCTGTACTACTCCCGTTGAATGCCCGATATTCCCTTGTTTGTAAGAAGGGAGAGTGTGGGTGAAATTATGTTCTGAAAGAGAAAAATAAGTTTCATAGGATTGGCCTCTCCCTATCTCAGCCAATTATTTTTCTGTTTCCATGGTTTCGGTTATCAGAACACTGCTGCTGGATATCTGTGCTGTATTTCTAGACAGCCTTAGAGTTCATCCCACTCAGAGTGCCGAGAGGGCCCTCTGGAAAGTTGGATTTCGAGGCTTCTGAGTGTTTATTGGGATGGGAATCTATCCCTGATCACTCAGTTGAGAGGGTTGAGGAATTGGCAGTTTCTCAGCACTCTGGGGGTTACGCCTAATTTATAGAAAATAGAGCAAGTCCTTCATGCTTAGGCTTAGTTTTCAGGGATGGGAAATCTTAACACTGAGCTCTCTATGTTGATACAAAGCAGCCAGACCATTTTCCCCCATTTACGATGTGTTTTTGAAGGAAGGGGGAGCAAAGGCGTTTAATTAGTCCCTTTTTTTAAGAGTCACAAAGGTGCCCAAAACCGCTGAATGAAGGATCAAGCATTTGTCTAACACCATTTATAGACTTCAGTAAAGTCCCAGTGTAGAGATAAGCAGTACCACAGAATCAGCTCAGTTGATCGGTAAGGTTGAATTGGATGGTGTTTCTCAGTGTTATACACCTAGCCAGGGCCTCGGGATCCCATGTTTAAACACATAGCAAACAGAGATATAATCCTGTAATTGTTTTTGTTGACACTAGGTCCTGAGCACTGTGATTGATGAAAGCAGGTCCAAAAGCAAAGCAAGAAACACTTTATGGACAAGGGCTGGAGTGCAGCAGCACGGCCCTTGCCTTGCAGGAATGAGGCTCTGGGTTTGATTCCTGGCACCACAAAACAGAACAGAAACACTGCCAAGGAAACACTCTCTCACCTCTTCAACATACAGATAGAGAAAAGTAGGGAAATTTAGAGTATGAAAAAATAGCTCTGATTTTTAAAGTTAAAGGATTCTCAGTTCCTTCCAGGGATCTTCAGGTTTCTTGAAATCTGAAAGAAGAGTGAAGACAGCATTCTTAAACGTAGTGTCGGTTTCTTTATAAGGTCTAAGTGGATACTGAAAATGAATCCTTCGTACTGTTATCTGTTGGAACTGACACGGAGGTGAAATACATTGTAAGGTATTTCACCCTGTTGTGGCTTGTCTGAAAATGATAGTTGGAAGCATGTGATATCATTTTCTTTGGTTAGGTCTGGATGGCACACAGCTATGTCTGTGAGGACATTTTGAATTTGGTAACTTCAGCCAAGCAGGGAAGCACCTGACATAAAGGAGGCAGGGAGCGGAGAAGATGGGCACTCGGGGGCTGGTTCCCATTGTGCGGGGAGATTGTGTGGGGCATGAGGTGCTTGATTCCACTTGCTGCACTGCTGGGCGTGACCTTCCAAGCACAGAGTGGGGAGCAGATGCCTGCACCACCAGGCAGGGGCCACAAACGGACCCCTGCTCTCCAGAACGACGGGGCATTGTTTGGACCTTTCCGAGTTCTGTGAGGCCAAGGAAAGCACAGTGATGGTGGGGGTAGTGGTGGGGGTTGCTGCCGGCCTCTGAGGCAGGGCACTGGCAGTTTCCCCGAGCACCCTGGCTGTGGCGTGTCTCCGTGTGGGGGTGCCTGTGGAGCTCAGGGCTCACACGGAGATCGCTCGAGGTGGCATCCTGAGTGCTCATTGGTGACTTCTGAAGATGGGCTCTAGGCTCCTGGCGGCAGGACAGCACTACTGTGCTTACTGAGGGACCACTTCTGGGGGCAGTCAGACTCCAGGGCAGACAAAGGCCATCTAGAAGCTCCTGGTGGTGCTATAAACCCACGCAGGAAGCAGCAGGCAGTGCCGGTGATTTGAAGTGCCTCAGAGCTGGCCCATGCAGGTGGCTGGGGAATGCTTTCCTGGTGACACGGGGCCATGTGTCCCAAAAAGGTTGCCGGCCCAGCAGCCCATCCAGGGTGCCCTAGCTGCCTCAGGTGCATTTGGGCACACTGCTTGCTGGCTGAGAGAAGATAGATTTCCAGGGAGCTCCTGGTCTTTCCAGGGCAATTGAGCTTGACACTGTGGGTTTCCTTATTTTCACTTGGGGAATAGGAGGCTTCTTGGCTGACTGTTCTTGAGGAATTTAAAAGGGAGCTGGGCAAATGGCAACGTGGCAGGTAATATCACACTTTCCATTCTGCAGACTCCATTTGGTCTTTGAAGCATGTTCTTCTTTAGGAACGGAGGTAGTACAGGGGTTCGGGGACTTGCCTTGCCAGTTCTGTCTCTGGCATTGCATATGATTGGGAGGGATCCTTGAGCACAGAGCAGGAAGTAAACCCAGGGCACTGCTGGGTATGACTCCCAACCCTCTCCTGCCCACCCACAAACACCAAAACCAAAACACATAGATCTGTTTTTAGCATGTTGCCAGCTCAAAGCACATTGCTACTCAGGATGGTCCCACAGTCAAGAGTTTGTTGACCCCTGATTTAGAATGTGGCTGTCCAATTGAACGTATGTCAGCTATTACACACTGAGATGTGGCTGATGTAACGGAGGGCAGGAATCTTTTAGTTTATTTAATTCTACTTAGAGTTACTATATTTTAAGTTTTTTAAATTTACCATATTGGATAGCACAGATCTAGAAAATTCACTGTGGAATGAGTAAAGTCTTATTGTACTTTAGAATTTTGCATCGCTTCATTCATATGCCTATCTCACCATCTGTGAATTGGGGGTTTTTAGCTGGTGCTTTTCATTGTGCCCTTCTTTCTTTCTTCTCGCTTTTTGGGTCACATCCGGCAATGCACAGGGGTTACTCCTGACCCATGTACTCAGGAATTACTCCTGGTGGTGCTCGGGGAACCATATGGGATGCTGGGAATCGAAACCGGGTTGGCTGCGTGCAAGGCAAATGCCCTACCCGCTATGCTATCGTTCCAACGGGTAGGGTGTTTGCCCTTCTGACTTTCTTCATGTCCATGATAAAACAGGGTGGTAGGGGCGGGGAGGTGTTGCAGAGCCGTTTCCCATTCCTGACCATACTTTTTCCCTCCTCGCTGCAGTGAGAGTGAGCTGGAGGAGGTGCTGACTTTCTACACCCAGAAAAACAAGTCTGCAAGTGTCTTCCTGGGGACACACAGTAGGAGCTCTAAGACCAGTAGCAGCTGCTCAGATAGCGGTGCCAAAGGTGGTGAGTGTCTTGATGGACTAATGAAAAATAAGAACAAATGACCAGGGAGATGAGTGGCTAGAGCAGAGACCGATGTGCTGTTGAGCACTCGTTGCCCAAGGGGGGAGCCTTGATGGGGGGTGGGGGTTGAGTGGGCCCCAGGGGGTGGGCTTCTGCAGTGGGGGAGTGGGGAGGTCATTACATTTGAGTCCTAATAGTACAAGAAGGGGCATCAACTATATTTCGTATTTAACAGTAGAGAGCTTTTGGAGGAAACCTAACACTTACAGAGCATCCTGCTCTCTGCTGTGCATGCTTTTGTGTTTTTCTTACAAACATGCAGAACAGGAAACCATCACTACAAGAGAGGAAAATGGAAGTCAGAAGGCCAGCCTGTGGGCTAAAGGAGTTAGAACCTGGGTCTGTCTCACTGGAGCCTGTGCGCCCTTCCCCTCTGTTCTCCAGCCTCTGCCAGTCATTATCACTCACCTTGGTTGCACGTTTTCCTTGCTCTGGCGATACATCATTTTCATTTGATACAGGATAAGCTGTTGGATATGTAAAACTGTTCATCCATGAGTGGGGTGCTGAATATCCTTATTAATACCAAGCTCTTAATGCCCTTCAGCCCAGTGTTTACCAAGTGGATGATGCCACCCCCCTCAACCAGTCGTGTTGAGAGGAGGGGTGCCTTGGGTACAGCTGGGTGGTACTTGAGTACAGTTAGCCTAAAGAAGGTAGATTTCCAGGGCAGGCTGAGTGATTTTATTTATTTATTTATTTATTTATTTTTCCTGGAAGTAGGTAGTAGGTCAAACAAGTTTGGAAAACTCTTTTTTGTGTGTGTGTTTGTTTTTGTTTTAGGGCCACACCCAGTGATGTTTAGGGGTTACTCCTGGCTTTGCACTCAGGAGTCACTCCTGGTAGTGCTCGGGGGACTATATAGAATTCTGAGGATCAAACCCAGGTTAGCTGTGTGCACGACTAGCACCCTACCTGCTGTGCTGTCGCTCTAGTCCTGGAAACCTCTTTTTTTGTCCATTGTGATAGCCACCATGTTCCTTTGTGTTTCTATAAGTTCTCATTGCTAGGGAACTTTGTGATTCGGACTTTTGGTATTGACGTGGATCAATGTCTGGCTCAGGTCACTTGATCCCCAAGATAGCAGTGATGTTTCATTTATAAATAAAGCCTAGCTCTTTGTTTTTCCAAATTTTCTGGCTCTCTTAGGCAGTGCTTATTGAGCCAAGGTTGGAGGTTCAGCATAAGACCCTGATCGTCAGTGCACTGTTTTTGTCAGCATAATGGCCCTAGAGTGGAAGATGAAGTCTTCTTCCCTGTTCTTTAGGCTGTTAGAACCCTTACCAGGGAAATCGGCATTTCACACCTTGGTGGCTTCTTCCAGTGCTAAGGTTTTGCCAGATGTGACTAGGTTTAGAGCCTGCGGATCACTGTCTGATTGAGTCGCTGTGCTCTGAGATGTCACTTTTGAGCCCCATCATCTTCTCCAAGCTTCCCTGACTGACCTGTAAGCACTGAAGCTAGTTGATTCATCTGTCCTACATCCCCTCTCCAGTCTTACTGAGGGCCTGTGGTATGTTGGACATTGTGGTCATTGGTATGATCAGTGACAGGGCTCTCATAGTCCCGTACCACTGGGTGAGGTTGGGTGAGTGAAACAGAAAGGAATTGGCAGGAATCGGGGATATGAGCCAAGGAAGGTGAGGGCCTTTTAGCGTTCCCTCCCCTACCCCACAGTGATGGGTAGCTGTCCCCACATTCGTAGCCACACCAGTTGTCCTTAGAAATTCTGGGGTCTTAAAGGCTGTATTTTATTTGGAGGGAGTTCACTAGGCAGTATTCAGGGTCTGTTACGACTTTGTGCTCAGGAGTGACCCCTGAGAGTAAGAAGGGACCATATATGGGCCCGGGGATTCGAACAGGGGTTGACTACTTGCTAGGCTTATACCTTAACCCAGGTGTAGCGCCGTAACTATCTTTCTGGCCCTCAAGACTATTTTTATAAGGCCAACACCTGTGAAGATAATAAGACCTATCTTTATAAGGCCAACACCTGTGAAGACTAATTTGAGAAATAGGAACACCTCCATCAAGGAGACATTTTGGCATTTGAGTCTCTTGGGTCATTTCAGCCCTGAGAAAAGAAATGCAGGCCAGTGAGAGCACCGGAAGGTGCTGGTGAGAAGAGAATTCTTGTCTTCCTTCCATTCTGAAAGATATGACCTTTATAAATATTCTAAGACCTAGCCCTTGAGTTTTAGGGATATTTCCCTAAATATATAATAAACCCTAACTGTCCTATTTCAAAATTCTGTGGTAGAGAAAAAATAATTTATTCCAGCAGAAATTTATTCTACTAGAGCTGATTTTGATTTTTTTAATATACTGATCAACCTCTCAGGTAAACTCAACCTGCACAATGTAAAACCAAGGAGTTTAAGATGCAGAACTATTGTAGTTATCTAGTTTTTCTTGACAGCAAAAATTGGGGCTGCCCTTTCAAGCTCTCGCTGTTTGCCCTTTCCCATGGATATTATGACTTCTTTGCTCTAGCTGCAGAGGTTCCCAGGCTTGTTCGACCTTCTACCCCCATTTTGGGGGTGGGGGAAGAACTCCCCTGAAATTCTTTATGTGACCCCCTCGGCTCTACCTTACTGCTGCACCCCACCCTTGGTCAGTGCTGTGCCTCTCAAGGGGTGGCAGTCCTGCTGTAGGAAGCAGTGCTCTAGAAGCCCCCAAATCCAAGCGTAGTTTCTCTTGTATTCCTAGCAGAGGCATCTGATAGTCTCCACTGTCTTTCTTTTCCAGGCATGCCCTAGCTAGTTGGCTTTTCACAGAATCCTGCTCTGGGGTTCAGTTAGCTGGTGCTGGGACTCAGGATGGTTGAGCATCATTTGGTTGGTTGTCCACTCATTGTGGCTGTTGGCATGTCCATCCTAGGAAAGACAGCTGAGGTGAAATTTGCCCTGATGCCTAGTATTGAGTACACGTTCTGTTCTGTTTTGGAAACAGAAGTTTATGTAGAGTCAAGTCGTAGCTTTGGACTAGCAGAAGAGCCTAAGCACAATCTTTATTATTTTTTTCAGATCACCCTGAGACAATGGATGAAGTAAAAACAAAGCAGCCCAAACAACATCAGGCAACAGAAATTCACTCGGATAAATTATCTCGTGAGTGACTTCAAATCTATACAGATCTGCTACTCTCTGCTAAATCCCTGAAAGCTGTCAGATAGTGGTTACAAAGCATAAGGCATTAACCCAAAGAAATTCTTTCTTGGTTCTTCCTGTCCCTTAGAATTTCTTCTTATCTACTGCTGGTAACCTATATTCCTTTCAAGGAATTTTTTACTTCTTTAATGTCAAGGAATTCTGAGCACTTTCTTTTTTCCTAGAAGGGTGAAAGGCAGAGGGAGAGGAGTTACTATCAGAAACTGCCTGACCACCTTATGTTTGTAGAATACCTGCTCTGGTTGATGAGGGTCATCCTAATTCTAGCTCTTAAAAAGAACTGAAAACAAACTGTGTGGCCAGGTTGTCTTGGCTGGTAAAATTTGTTAAGTTCACGACGAATGCTCATTTAAAGTCTATATTTGTCATGAGTTGTGTTTCATGCTAAGATTATTTCTATGTTTAAAAAATGTTTACCTTGTGTTTTATAGCAATTGTCAGTTTTTCCTAAAATGATGTTTTTTGTTTGTTTTTGTTTTAATAGGATTTACCACTTCAACAGAAAAAGAGAATAAATTAGTCTATACCCATTCTTCCTCTGCTTCTTTCTCTATCCCGGCTGCTGCCCTTCTGCAGAAAATTCCCAGCACCCATTTCTCATCTATTATCACAACCTCTGACCTCTCTGCAGGGCTGGGCCACCATCCTTTTACTCAGATTCCACCATCTATCCCCAGCATGCATCACAAGTCGACAGTCTTACTGAGCACAGTCCCTGACCGTGAACCTCCCTCCGTACACCCCGGAATACAGACTGTACCAAGCCCTGGTGGCCTACCACGTTGTCGATCAGGCAGTTACACAATTGGCCCCTTTTCCTCTTTCCAAAGTGCTGCACACATCTATAGCCAGAAACTGTCTCGTCCCTCTTCAGCAAAGGCAGGTGAGTGAGAAAATGAAAGGCAGCCCTCAGTGCCAGCTTCTCCCAAGCCATCACACACAGGAATGCCATCTCTGTCCAGAAGCAAAGAGGCAGACACGGCATTGTTCTGATGTGACTTTAAAAAAGAGTCTTGTATTTGGCCCGGTAGCATTCTTTCATTGATACTAAGTGAAACAAGACCTCTTTTAGGTGCTGGGGGGAATGAGGTGGATAAGGCAAGATTTCTGTTCAGTTCACTAGGAGCTTATAGTCAAGAGACTGCCCATCACAGATAACCATAGACCTTGCTTTCTTTCTGATTCAAGTGACTTTTGACATTAGATGAGTTGGATATTTTTTTTTTTACATTTTTGTTTGATGTGTTTAAAATTAAGAATGACCTGAATAAATAGATAACCCTGGATTCTTAAATTAGGGCACTGAATTTTAAATGAAGTAGACCCATATGATTGGTCAAGTTTCTCCCCAGTTCTTAAATAGGAGTTTTGTGGAAGTGAAAATTCAATAGATTACAAGAAAGCCTTTAAAAAATTTTTTTTGAACAATTTTTATTGAGGTACCAGGATTTATAGACTATTAATTATAAGTAATTTTGATGCGTGCATTATTCCAGCACCACACCCATCCCCAGAGAACCCGCTTCCTTCCACCAGCACCCCAGGGGCCTTTCCCATGTAAGTTCAGTTCTGCTGACAAAATCTCTAGTTCCAATAGGTTTGGAAGAAAGCCTTCTTTAAAACATACAAGTTAGTAGTTTCTAGTGTATTCGAGAGTTAGTAGTTTCTAGTGTATTCGAGAGTTACATAACCAACATCACACTCTGATTTGAGAACATTTTCTTTAAAGAGCCCATACCTAGTAGCAGTTACTGACAATTTTCTCATCTCGTCAGTTCATGGCAATCACTGATCTTTCTGTCTCTGTAGATTTGGCTGTCCTGGACACTTCACATAAGTGGAATCAGATATAGTTTGTGGACTTTTGTGAATGATTCTTTCATTACCCCAGTGTTTTCAAGGCGCATCTGTGCTGTAGCATGTATTGCAACCCTATTCCCTTTTATGGTTGAATAGTGTTTCTTTGGATGTGTAGAACATATTTTTCTTAAAGTTATAATTTCATGAGCAGTTGAGTTTTCAATTTTGGGCAAACTGAAATGCCAGATAATACGGAAAGTGCTGCTGTGAACATTTGCATACAAGTATTTATGTATATATTTTGTTTTTTCTTGTGTGTGTATATTCAAGGAGTAAAATGATTGGATCATATGGTAACTTTATCATTTTTTTTTTTGGAGGAACTTCCAGTCTCTTTTTTTGTGTGACATTTACCACTAGCACTATATGAAGGTCCAATTTCTCCATATCCTTAACCAGTTCTACTATTTTACGCATCCTGGTAGGTTTGAAGAATGTCTTTTTTGTGGTTATGATTTGCATTTTCCTGATGACCATGACATTGAGCATCTTTCATGTATTCATCACTGTCTACCTTCTTTGGACAAAGTCTATTCAATTCTTTGCCCATTTTAAAATTGGGATATTTGTCTTTTTATTATTATAGTCTAGATAAATATCCTTTAATTAATCTGATTACAAGTCCTTTCAGATACGTGATTTAGAAATTTTTCACCCATTCTTTGGATTATTCTTTTATTTTCTTGAAACAAAAAGACTTTAATTTTGATGAAGTCTAAGTTACCTAATTTTTCTTTTGTTCCTTATATTTTTAATTTCATATGTGAGAAAATATTACCTGATCCAGAGTTGCAATTTCTTTTTTTCTAAGAATTTTCATAGCTTCTATGTTTAAATCTTTTTTCTGATTTTTGCGTCAATTTTTATGTATGGTGTAGTCTAAGGATCTAACTTCCTTCTTTTTCATGTAGAGTTTAAGTTATACCAGCACCATTTGTTAAAGAATATTTTCCTGTTGAATAGTCTTGGTCCTCTTATAAAGAGCTACTTTATAGTCAATGTGAGAGTTTATTTCTAGAGCCTTAATCCTTCCCCACTGTTCTGTATATCTGTGCCTATTCCAGTCCCACTTGCCTTGATAACTAGAACATTGTAGAAATTTTTGAAATCACCAAATGTGAGTCTTTCATCTTTGTCTTCTTTTTTAATATTATTTAGACTGTTCTGGATTCCATATATTTTCATGTAAACTTTAGGATTAACTTGTTCATTTTTACAAAAATGGGCAGGTGAAAATTTTGGTAGAGAATGCATTGAATCTGTAGATTAGTTTGAAGATAGCTAGTTTGAAGATTTTACATATCTACATATGAAATATATGTGCCCTATATGTTATATATGCATATATAATTTTCTTATAGGTGCAGAGAATGATTGTATATTACAAAAGACTCAATTCTGCAGAGGTGTGAAACATTTCTAATGTATCTTACACAATTTCCCCCAGGCCAGGAAATGTCACCCAGTGGTAAATGCCTCTTGCCTTATGTGCGTGGGTCTCTGGGTTTCGCTCTGTCACTGCAAAAAAAAAAAAATCCTGCAATACGTAAAGCAAAAATTAAGATGATATGAAGTATATATAGATCCACAGTGGGACTTTCATTCCCTGTCAAATATTAATAAATGAAGCAAATTTTAAAAATATTTATTGTAGTTTAGGTAACATGATTATGATAGTGTTTCTGTTTATGGCACCTTCACCCTAAACAGGTATTTCAAAATAGTCTAGATGAATATTTGAACAAGCTTCATATATTAGCCATCCAGAAAATTACGTTCCAGATAGAGAACACTTTCTTAAGTATACATGGTTTTAAAAATAAGTCATGTTCTACATCATAAAATAAGACAAACTAAAGAATTGGTGTGCACCACATTCTTTGTTCTGGAATTAAAAGGAATGTCAGTAAGAAAAATATATATGCTAATCTCATGTATTTCAAAATTGACAGTTCAAAATGGGAATAAATTTTAAAATATCAGAATGGAAAGATAATGGAAAAATTGCATGTCTGCGTTGACAGCTGTGAAAAGCAGTATTTGGAAAGAAATCTGCCACCTTAAATACTTAGATTTGAAAAGGAAAACCAAAAGCTATCTGAATAAAAGAAAAAGAACAGAAGCAAAAATCAAAGAATTCAAAATAAAATAGAATAGAAAAAAAATTAAAGTCAAAAGTTCAGTGAAAAGTCTACTGAGACAAGCAAGCTTTGATAAAACAGGTTGAAAAAGGAGAAAAATAAAATAAGAAATGGAAAAGCAGATTGAAAAAACAAATAAATACAGCATAGGTTACAAAAATAATAGAATCCTGTTAGCCACTTTATCCCAGTAAAACCAAAAGTTTATACCAAATGGAGAAACACCTCCAAAGGCATAACAAGTAAAATTCACTCAAGGTGAAGAAAGACTGAATAGAATTACAGTTATTCAAATAAGTGATACAGTTGTTAACAATCTTCTCATCTGGCAAATATGAGATCCAGATTGTTTTAGAATTTATTCTAACAGTCTTTCAAAGGCATGCATTGTTTGAATCTTCCTTTTCTAGAGACGGCAAAAAGATAAATAATAAGTCTCAACTTACTCTGTATTTTTGTGTACTCTTGAAAAACAAATTAAGGAAATTTAAAACACAACCCACTCAAATCAGTGGTGTTTCTGTAGTTTAGTGGTTATCAAGTTCGCTGCACAACCCCCTCAAATCTGACAACATTCAAGAGAAGGGACCAGGAGCAAGTTCATTCTAAGAATACAGGAAAAGTATTTAACATTAGAAAATCTGCAAATGTCATTTGCCACATTTGTGTATTAAGGGGAGACAAAGTATCATCTTCTTAGTAGATGTAGAAAAAGATGATAATTAATTCTACATTCGTTCTTGAAATCACTCAGCATATTATGAAAAGAAAGAAGCCTCTTAGCCTGAAAAGGGGGTGTCAGGCAGGAGAGAGAGCCGCATTTTAGCTGCTTGCCTTGCTTCCATCACACCTGGAGGTCCTTGAGTCCCACCCCGGTGTGACCCAAAACTGAAAGAAAAAGAAAAGAAAGAAAAATTATTAAGTGCTAAAAATACAAAAGGAATTAAGTGAGTTGGGAAGTACTGGAATCTCTCCCTAAAACTGTAAGAACAAGGAAGTCACTATAGGTCTTCCACTTAGTGCTTCTTTGGTGGTTGGAACCTGTAGTCAGACAGGGAAAAAAACATATCAGAGGAAAATACTGTTTCCAGATCCTCTGTCTCTCTAGAGAAGGCTGAAAGTAATCTACGGATCGCTCTCCCATCAGGGGATGTGCAGTTCTCTAGACCAGTTGTCAGGTTCTTTTGTTTCTGACCGTTTGTTATTCCCTTACTGTGTGTCTTTATCACGACATATTAAAAAAAAAGTCATTAGCAACAAAGTATTCGAAAATATTTTTTGTGTAGTGTATTAAAATGTGTAATAAAAAATTTAACATTTAACTCTTTTTGCATGCATTTTACTACTAAACACATTCATATCACCACCAATCCAGTTTTCTTTGTGGAGTAAGGGGGCTCCCAGGCAGTGCTCAGAGGACCTAGGTGCACTTCAGGTGAAACTTGGCCTACAGGGCCTGATAGTTTAGTGGTCACACCCAGCAGTACCGGATCTGGAGATCAAACTTGGGACTTTGTACATGAAAGACTTGCACGCCAGCCCTTTGAGCTAACTCTCAAGTCCTAAGCACATTTTTAAGAAAACATTATTTTGGTTGGGGATGTGCCCTGCATGTGTGAGACCTGGAGTTTCATCATTGGTACAGCCAGTCATGATCCTTGGCACTCCACCACCCTCCCCCCCCGCCCACACACACACACCACAAAATAAAATGATAAAAAATAGAAAACATTTTTTACAGGAGCATAAAAATAAAAACTGCCCAGAAATTCATTTAAGAAAGAGTTGTATAAAAAATTTTTATGACTTTTTTTGAGACATTACAGATGATTTAAATAAATGAATAATGATCACTATATACTCGGAGAAGAAGACTCAGTATCATAAAATATTTTGTCTCTCATCAGATTGATAACCAGATTCAATTTATTTCCCGCCAGAATGTTAACGGTTTTGTTGTACCTGACAAATCTGAAATGATATGGAAATGCAAAAGGGAGAATATAATGAGAACCTATTGAGAAAAAGGAGGTGGAGAAACCTCTTATTGTGACTTGAGATAAAGATGTAACAATTGAGATAGTGGAATTTTGACAGTGGTACAGAGATACTTGGCCAGTGGAAGAGAATAGAAAGTTAGAAAACAATGGCACAGATAGAGTTCTCATGTGTGTATATACGCGCGCGCGCGTGTGTGTGTTTGTGTGTGTGTGTAAAGATGATCTGTAAATAGTGGGAAAGAAGAATTTCTCAATAAATGGTGCTGGGATAATTTTGATCTAATTAAGAAAAAAGTGAAATTAGAATCCATTTCACACACACAAAAATCACCCTAGAATTAAGTAAAAGAGACCATCTCTGAGATCTTACAGTAGGAAGCAAAAGTCAAAACAGTGAAAGAGACCCAGGTAGTACAGAAATAGGGTGTTTGCGTTGCTTGTGGCTGACCTGGATTAGATCCCTGGCATCCCATATGGTTCCCTCAAGCCTGCCAGGAGTGACCCCTGAGCATACACCCAGAAGTATGCCCAGAGCACGGTAAGGTGTGGCAGCCCTACCCTCAAAACAAAACCAAAATGCAGTAAAACTATGAATCAATAGGAAAGCCACTCAGTAGAAAAATGAGCAGTGATAGCATAAAGGAGGTAACATGCTCTTCATTCGTGCCAGATGAATGTAAATAAAGATCATGATGAGATTTATACCACTTAAAGAGGGAAGGCATTTAGATCCTTGACAAGACTAAGTGCTGGAAAGTATGTGGGTTTTCAGGAACTCATATTTTCTTTGTGGAAGTATAAAAATCACTACTCACCACATAAGTGCTATCATTAGTGCCTGAAAACTCCCGTGCCCTTTGACGCTCAGTCACCCCATACCCAGGTGTGTGCCCAGCTTCTTCCGCATGCGCCCAGGAGGGCTTTGCAGCTAGATTCCTGGCTGCACAGTCTGTAACAGCAGCGGGTTTCCGATAACCAAGACTGGGTGGGAGCTGAGGAATGAGTCACAGCGTTTTCAAAAAATGGAATACCAAATCACAGATAAAAATGCTTATAATTCTGCTATACTTTATAAAGGACAAGTCTTGGAAGTATGTCACTGAATTGCAAAAGTTTCCCAGGAAACTTCTTCAGTAACTTTTTTCTTGTAAAAGTGAATATATCAAGTGAAGGGAGTAAATGTTAAAGGGAGCTAGGAGGGGTAACAGGAAGCACACAGATTAGTACGAGTTACTTGTTAAAGGTGGGTGTTGACTGCAGGTTGGTCATTTGCCTTGCATGGGCCGATCCGGGTTTGATTCCCAGCATCCCATATGGTCCCCCAAGCACCGCCAAGAGTACTTCCTGAGTGCATGAGCCAGGAGTAACCTCTGCATTGCTGGGCGTGACCCAAAAAGCAAAAAGCAAAAAAAAAAAAAAAAGTGGGTGTTGAATTCTGTAGTAAGTTTTCCATAATAGACTTTGTAACATGTTATAAATAACATTTGGTTTATATCAAATATAGTACACTTGCAAAAGTTGGCGGGTTTTTTTTTTGAGTGTCATCAAATTATACATACAGAATGATGACAATTTTCTATGTAAGCATTAATAAGGCAGAAAGGAACTCCGTTGTAGATTTTCTACTTTCCAAGCAAGGTTGGGTTTGGAATGCATTGCCACCAGGGGCTGTGGCAGTGGCTAAGTCCAGTGGTGTAGGACATTCACAGCTTGCTCTCCTATGTCGGATCCTCCAGGTTCCCCCTCACCCCCCCCCCCCCAGCACCGCTGTAGAAAGCTTTCTAGAGCAAGATAAGGGTTTCTTTTTATTTTGGCAAAAAAAAGCAGGCCGGCTGCGATAGCACAGCGGTAGGGCGTTTGCCTTGCACGCAGCCAACATGGCCGACCCGAGT
>JAOXYA010000019.1:10974077-11001332 GCA_028565675.1 Sorex palustris
AGAGAGAGAGAGAGAGAGAGAGAGAGAGAGAGAAAGTGTGTGTGTGTGTGTGTGTGTGTGTGTGTGTGTGTGTGTGTGTGTGGTGGGCGGTTGAACTACAGCCAGCAGTGCTGCTCAGGCCTTACTCCTGGCTCTGCACTCAGGGATCAGTCTTGGCAGGGCTTGGGGGACCATATGGGATGCTGAGGATTGAGCCGGGGTTGCTTGCTGCAAGATGAGCACCATACCCACTGTTGTCCCATTCTCCCTTTCCCTTTCTCTCTTCCCCCACTTCCCACTCTCTCCCTTCTCCCCCTCCCTCCCATTGGCCTTTGACTTTTTGTGTGTGTTTTCCCCATTAAAATTTTTTTGTTACTTTATATCAAGGTATCAGAGTTTGCAGTACTATAGGTGTTGTCATTTTAGTTGCAGAGCTACTGCACCAACCCATCCACCAGTGTTTCAGATCCGTCCGCCACTGACCCACAGTCCCTCCCTCTCTCCCCCTTTCTCTCCTCCTCTTCTCCTCTTCTCTTCTTCCCCCACCCCCACTTTGTTTCTTTATACTCTGCCTGTGAGTAGGGTCCTCTCATTTATTTACTACCTGCTCGTTCATACTTTTAATTTTGCTCTTACTGTTTGTTTTCTTTGTCAAGACCGTGATTAAAAGGGGGACCTTTCCACAGTTCAGAAAAGGTATAAAAGATGACAGGGGAGGCTAAGGCTGAAATTTAGCGCTCAGCTGTGGACGGGAAGGAGAAGGGTGCTAGCTTGCTAGGGGAAAGGAGAAGAATGTGCAGATGTTAAAAGCATTTTTGGGGATTCAGGGACGTGAGTGGCAGTAGTGTGACTGAAGCAGAGTTCCTGGAAGAAATAATGTTTCAGTCACAACACTTGGTTGCAAATGGCTGAAACTGACATTAAGCACCAGCATCCCAAAAAAAGTTTTTGGTTCCTGTAACTGAAAGGTAGGGAGTTGTCATGGGGGTCCAGGGTGGATCATTGGTCTCACTTTCTGCTTTTCCTCCAATTCACAACTGAGAAATTGTTTTAAAAACTGGAGACGGCACTAGATTGGCCATCAGGATTATCCGGACCAGGATAAAGTGGGGCCTCTAGCCTGAGCGTGCGGCACAGCTAGGTTCCTGGCTCTCAAGTTGGGCTTAATCTCTTTTACTCTTGAACATTTTCTTCATTGATATTTTTTGTTTTTTTGGATGTTTTGGTGGAGATTTTGTTTGTTTTGAAATTGAATTATTTTCTAGGCCAAATATCCGTTCTGTGTTTTCCCCTTTTCTGTGGTGCTGGAGATGGATCCCAGAGCCTGGTGCACTGGACCACAGCCCTGCCCCCTTATTGATATGTTGTGCACTTTGATAATTAAAACAAGTTTGAGGAAGACATGAAAAGACTTTCTAACACACGCTAGACTTAAAAGTGAAAAAAGAAAAGCATACAAACCCTTGGCCTGATTTCCAAGGAGAGCAGCCGGCTCCTGCCCTGCGCCCCTGCCCCTTCTCCCCTTCCCCATGCTCTCGGTTCCAGCCAGCGCCGTGGACTTACTGTCCACCCCACTGCCTCATGCGTGCCCTTTCACGCCGCACCTCCTGTTGTGGGCGCTGGAAGCATTCCTCTGCTTAGCAGAGCGCCAGCCGTCCTGTACCATATCCCGGTGCCCTGGAATCAGCAGGCACTTACCAGTGAGTCACGGTCACTAAGGCAAGAAAGGAAGGGACAGGCATCCTGGGTCTCAGTCATGTCCGAATGTCTAGGCCCCTTTTCCCTCTAGGACTCGGTCAGCCTCAGGAGCCTTCTGCCATCTCCCCTGATCACCCTAGCAGGGCCCTGCAGGATCTCTCTCCCTTCTTTTGCTTATCCTCTGGACCCAGGTTCCTGGACGCTGATTCAGAGATAGCCCTGGCCAAGTGCACAGCGCTGCTTCCTGAAGCCTGGGGCCTGATGTCCTTCCTCTCCCAGATAACTGGAAGCGTTGGGCGAAAAACCCATTTCCCCCCCCTGCTGAGCCATGTTCTCCGTGCTGCTGCACACCTTAGGCTGTTCTTATCTGGGACGGAGGAGTAGAGGCAGGATGTGGAAGAAGAGGAAAAGGCAGGCAACGAACCATTCTTTCCCCACTATCCTTCCACCACCACCACCCCCACCCCCAAGTCTCTAGAAGCATCCCTGGCATGAGAGAGCATCCTTTCTCCTGGCAGCCCAGTGTGGGGGCACTCTGTGCCTCTTCACCCTCCTGTTCTTCCTTGTCCTCGCTGACTCCTTCATTCGCTAAGCTCACTGGTGCCCCCTCCCTGTGTGTACTGGCTGCCCACCTCTTCCGTGGTGCCATTCCCCCGGGGTTGCCTATTTGCTTTCCCTCTTGCATTAGGTCGTCAGTGTTTTGAGGGCCGGGCACGAGTCTTGCACATCTTTAGATCCGTGTGGTGCCTGTACAGAGGTCTGAGTCCATTTGGGGAAGAGTAAATGGTGCCGTCCAGTATACCACATGTGGGGATATTCATCAGGGAAGATGAAAACTGCACTTCCTCGTGGGTCAGACTGTCCCCTGCCCCCAGAATTCGTTTCAGCACCTGTGGCTCATGGCTGCTGTACGGGGCAGTGCCGAACTAGGTGGTGGAAAAGACCCGGAACTCGGGGATTCAAAGGAAAGTAGAAGGGATACGGCTCTCGGGCAGGCAGAGAGCTTGGTTCTTGGTTCTCGTCTCCTCCTCTGGGAGGTGGCAGCTCCACAGGGGCGGCTCTGGGCAGAGCTGAGGCGCAGGAGGGGCTTTTTCTGAAGCTGAAGCCTTGGCTCCGGGTGCTGTGTGGCCAAGGGGGAGGCAGAGAGAGGCTCCTCTCTGTTGGTTTCTGGGCCGTGCCCGTGACTGGAGCCTGGGGGAGAGGTCTTGGCTCCCTGACTCCGTGCCAGCCCGTCCCCCCACCTGCTTGGCGGGCAGTTCTGAGGCGGCTGGCGGAGCCGCTCCAGCTCTAGGGAGCAGAGCCAAACATGCGGAAGTGGTTCTGTGGACGAGCTCCCAGGGAAGCGGTGCCGGGCAGGGGTATGGGTGGGTCTGCCCGAGGCTGCACGGAGAGGCCAGGTCTGTAAAGTTTTGTTTTAGCAGCTGCCAGCGATGCTGCTTCAGCACTTGTAGCCTCTCCCCCTTCCTCTTTCTCATTCCCTCCCTCTCCCTCCCCTCCCTCTCTCCTCTCCCTCTCTCTTCATCCTCTCTTCCTTTCTTTCTCCCTCTCCCCCCTCTCATTCCCTCTCTCCCTCCCTCTTCAGTTTTCTCCCTCTCCCTTCCTCCCCCCTCTCTCTCCGTCTCTCTCCCACTCTCTCCCTTCCTCTCTCCCTCCTTCCCTCTGTCTCTTCCTCCTCTGGCACCTCTCTCCCCCTCTCGTTCTCTCTGCCCCCTTGCCCTGTCCCCCTCTCCCTGTTTCTCTCCTCCTCCCCCTCTCTCCCTCTCTCCCAGTCTCTGCCTGCCTTCAGGTCGCTCGCTGCCCATGTTGCTTTGCTCCACACACATCCCCGCATACACAGTGGAGCAGGGCGTGGGGTGCCAATGGAAGTGTGGGGGGAAGTGGCGAAAGAGAGCCCTCCTGCCCCTTCTGACTCCTCCTCCGCTGTGAAGTAGCCACTTAATGCTCCCTTTTCCCGGTTCAGCTCTGACCCTTTCTGATCACCTGCCAAACAGCGTAGTCCTCTTCTATTTTGGGAAAATAGTAAGTTTTGGAAGCTGGAGGCCCTCCCTCTGGCAGATGGCTGGAGACCTCACTCAGAATCGGACCCCTCCCTCTGCCCGAAGAACAGGCGAGACCCCCTCCAGCCCTCCTGGTGCTTGGAGTCTTGGAGCAGCTTTCTCCAGCTTCCATCTTGCTCCTCGTCGGCCCCTCAGCCTTTAAAAAAGAGGCAGTAGTAAATGTTTGTGGCCGGATCACACCCCAGTGCCTCAGCGGGTGGGCGGAACCCTCCAGTGGCCTCTCTCCACACTTCCTACTCACGTGTTTCTGTCATGTGCGACCCGCACTCGCCTGGGCCCTCTCCCGTGGCGCCCATTCCTTCCTTCCTCAGACGCTGTTCCGGGGGCCTAGTGGGTGCTCCCTGGTGGAATGACCTCTCCTTTCTGGGTTATTCTTCCCCTCCAACCCCCCAAAACTTTATTATTTTTTTAATGTTTGAAATTTTATTTAAAGCACCGTGATCTACAAAGTTGTCCATAATACAGTTGTTTCACACGTTTGTTGTTCCAACACCAATTCCACCACCAGGTTGACCTTCCCTCCACCCATGTCCCCAGTTTCCCACCTGCCTCTCCAGCCTGCCCCTTAGCAGGCACTGAATAATTTACTTTCTATTGCTTGTTACAACACAACGGCACATGGAAATAGCAAAAACTAGTTCTGTAAGAGACAGTTTGTGAAATTTGTCAGATCTCACAATGGCGTTACCGAAGTCATTGTCTGAGGGTTTCCTGAGCTGTTTGGTGCTAGTTGAGCCTTCTGTGTTACTGTTCTTGCTCATTGAGCTTAGAGGCCTTCTCAGTAACTTTCTCCTCTAATTAACTCTGCTCTGGCGGGGCTGTCCGGGCTGTGAAATTAGTGCATGCGGCCGCACACTAGGAGCTGTGGAACCAGGACGATTCAGCAGCTTGGCGTCTCTTCTCAATTAGTCACGGAGCTGTGAAGCTGGGTCACTTGTATGTTGGAGAGTGTTGGTTGTGGGTGGAGTGCTGGGCCTTTCAGCAGGGCGGGGAGCTGGCCTGCCCCCATCCCAAGAACACTCCAGACCGGGCTAACTGGGACAATTCAGAGGCAGTGTCTCTTGGATATTGAGTCCCCTCCCATAGTCTTTTATTCTTCATTTTATGTCTTTGTTTTGTTTTGAGGCCATACTCTGTGGTGCTCAGGGCTTATTCCTGGCTCTGTGCTCGTGGATCATTCCTGGCGGGGCTTGGGGGACCCTGTGGGGTGCTGGAGATCAAACCTGAGTCAGCCACGTGCAAGGCACACACCTTACCTGCTACGTGCTCTGGCCCCGTTATTTCATTTCATTTCGTAGGCATGCATGGAGTCGCACCCCTGGCCCAGAGATACCCTCTTTCAAAGGCAAGTGCAATCTTTCATTCCTACCCAGAGAACCTGGACCAGGCCCGGGACTGCCTGGAACTTCCTGTAACCGCTGGACAGAACTGACGTCTTACTTTGCTGAGGATGTGGCCTGAATGTCACAGGAGTCCCATGAGGTTGCCCACGTATATGTGCTCTGTAAACTCCTCCGTGCCAGACTGGAGAAAGAGCTCCGTGCAAGAACTCAGGTGTTTCCATCGCAGGAGGCCCGAGGTTGATCCCCACCACTACACAGTCCCCCGAGCACCAAGCTGAGGGTACCCCTGAGCACCACCAATTAGGTATGGCCCCCTCCCCCAAACAAAGTAAAACAAACAATCCAGTCTCCTGCACTTGCGATGGGGGTATTTCCAGCGCCAGTCACACGTAGCCCTCGAAAGTAGTGATGTTTGTTTACACTGCCTCTGATCCACTAATCTCTCCCCAGCTGAGGTGAATCACAGGCCCAGCCCCTCCTGACTCAGCTTGGCAAAGGCTGCGTGCACGAAAGCTCGTTCCAGGCACTCTTTGTCATCACTTCTTCCATCTGCAGGTTCTTCCTTACAGGCCTGGACGTGGGGGGGAGGAGGGGGTGTCGAGGCTTTTTCTGAGGAGGCCCCTGCTCAGGCCGCAGCAGAACTCCCAGTTTTAACCCCCTCCTTCCTGGAGAGGCACACGGTCCCTGCTTAATTCCCCAAGTAGAGCTCTCCTTGCTACCCCTGGGCCCCTCTCTCCTCGGTGTGGCCACCCACCTTCTGCAGCCAAGCGCCCCCTGGCCCCCAGCTCTGGTCCTCCTCCTGCCCAGCCCACCCCAGTAGCTGCCACCTATTGCGGGGGTGAGGGGGGGTGGTGTCCTTCTTGTTTTCCTCTCCCTGCCCAGGCCCTTCGGCCACACCCCACCCTCGTTCCAGGCATCTCAGACTGCCTTCTCTTCCTGCCTCTGAGGGCACAGCCTTCAGCCAGGAGGGCTGATCCCCTTGGGTAGACGTTGATATTTGCAGCAGTGCCCAGGACTGCCACCAAGACCCATCTCTCCAGGTTTCTGCTGCTCTGTGAAGGGCCACTTCAGCCAGCGTTGCCCCTGGACACGCTGTCCATTGTTTGGCTTGACAAGACCCAACTTCTCTGCCCTTAACGTGCCCGCTATCTTGGTACTTAAACATGGCAACCCTGGGTTTGAGCACATGGGTTTAGTTCAGAGGCGGATTAACCGAATTCCCCCCCCCCCTTTTAGCCACTGGGGAGCCCCACTGCCGAACCTCACTTTATAAGTGTGAAGAGAATGCTGCTTTGGATGTTCTCAGGAGTGAGTGGGAATTCAGCGCCCCAGGACAAGTGATTCTGTCCACAGCATCAGCACATGGTGCGGGCTCAGTGCATCTGTTTTACGTTGGCAAGCTGTAGCTTGTGCAGATTCTCACGCAGCTCTGACGGCTCAGTCAGGACTGGAAGCCCGGGCTGCACTTCTCTGCCTGCCCAGTGACTCTCCCATGGGGTTTCCTCCTGCCTCCTCCTCAAAGGGTTATTTGTTCATTCAGCAAACGTTGTGTAACGGGGATGTTGCCAGGCTCCATCCGACCAGGCCCAGGGCCAGAAGGATGAACTCACTCTGCCTTCCTGGTGTTTCCAGTGGTTGAGACCCAAAGCCAGGCAGGAGGAGGCCTCACGGGGCTCTAGGAACAGGCTGTGGCAGAGGGGACCTAAGCAGACCTTGTCGAGGACAGAGCAGTAGGGCTCTGTTTCTCCCTGGGAAAATGGCAGCAGCTGGGGTGGAGGCAGGAAGCCTGGATGAACACAGCCACGGTTCACTGCGGGGTGGAGATTAGGGTAGGTTGGGGCAGGGTGGGGCATGAGCATGAGGTATATAGGAGGGGGGCCAAAGAAGGAGGGTTGGGAACCAAAAGCACCCCAGAGGCCCTGCTCAGGGGACCTGTCCCATTGGCTTCCCTTGTCCCCAGCATCAACCAAAGAGATCAGAGGAACAGTCGTCTTGTTTAATGCTCTGGTTCTTTCTCCCTAAGGTTCCCACCTTCCTCCCTGTGTATTCTCAAAATGGTAAGTGTGCGAGGGCTCTCTTCTGCCACATGGCGCTTACCCACCCCATCCTACAGCCACCACCAATAGACACATGAAAGAGGGAACAGGGCTACCAAGCTGGTTGGTGATCAGTTGCCGTTTATTCCAATCTCGGTCCCGTTGTTCATTCCAGTTCCACTGCACACTCTATTTCAGTCTCACACTCCACTCATTCCCATCTCCTTCTGTCCCCACTGCTACTCTCCTAAGTAGACCCTTCTTCGCCGGGTCCGAAGTCCCGGTCTAGAGCCCAACCTCCAAGCATACGGGGAAGCAGCTACATCTAGGTCAGGTAGCACAGCCAACATATATAAAGCCCTTCCCTTCCTTCCCAGAATCTCTTCTAAGACAAAGATCTCCTGCTAGGAGATCCTATTAAGGACGGGATTTCATCTAAGTATACTTCTCCTTTCCTTAGTCCATAAACAGTCACCTTAGACTTACTTCTTAATAACCTTACTAGACATTTTGTATGGAAACAGAGAGGGTGGTTCTCCTGGAGACATTTCCCTGTAGATACCAGACTACAGTTCTCAGGCTAGATTATTCCTTCCTAACCCTAGCAGGGTCCATGTCCAGTCACTTTTCTTTGGGTCATGACAATCTGTCCATGATCAAGCTCTTTAACTTATTATAAGTTTTATGGCACTTGACTGGTCCCATTTTGATGTCAGGGTAGCTCACAGCTTGCTCCGGGTCCATCCAGTCCCTTCATCAGGACCCTACTTTGGGGTGGCAGGAACTTAGAGCATCTGAGGCTTAAGTCAAGTAAATATGACAGATGCCCAGGACTAAATGTTATTCAGAGTCAGTTAACCCCCGAGTTACAAAAGCATAGTATTAACTGTCTTCCTGTATCCATACAAAAAGAACATTGCTCTGAAGTAAACTATGCAAAGGACATAAGGGAAAGAGAAAAGCAGTATTTCGCTTACAGATACAAAATTCAGAGTCCTTAGAAGAATCTGACCTTATAGGTCATAACAGGCTCTGATTTGGGGATAATGGTGATTCACAGATAGGGGAAGCAGAGCACAGAGGAGAGGTTAAAGGTAAACACAGGAATGGGAGTGCCTCCGGAGCACTGTAACCCAGTAAACCTAAACTCCTTGCAGCAAGGGAGAAAGGACAAACCACTGTCATCCTACAACTCCCCTTCTCCTTCCCTGCTGGTCAATGTGAAGTCCTTCCATCCTAGCCCGTTCTGACTCTTCTCCCTTCTCCTGCCACTCCACCCAGCAGCAGGTCTGCTAGCCTGTACCCTAGCCTTCCCACAGTGTTAAGAAGTGACCAGAAGTCTTTGCTCCGTCCCCTTCTTTGAAGCCAGTGCTCTGACTCTGTGCCCCCAGCCCCTGAGTGTGGTATCTGACACTTCACCGCTCACTGAGTGGCTGTGGATGAATAGAAATTGTTGGCCAGGGTCGCAGATACAGAAGGGGAGGGGCCGGTCCAGGGCTTCCACGTGCTTGGGTGTGTGAGTGCCTCTGGGAAGCTGCCACCCTTTCTCTCTCAGTAGCCTTGCTCAGGGAAGGGAATCCTCCTGGTGACTCCCAGCTGAGGCGGACCAGTGTCGCACTTTGTCCCTGGGTGGCTGGAGTGAGATGTGTCATCCACCCTCTCATCAGGATACTGTGGCTGCATGAGTGCAGCAGCTTAGTTACTGCCCTAACTGGCCTCTGAGGAAAGTGTCCTGAGGAAAGCGTCCTCTGAGGAAAGTGGCCTGGTCACCACACTATCTGCACTCGGCACCAGCCCGACGTGGCATCATGCCTCTTCAGGCCCGGCCGGGTGACGCCCACCAGTGTATAAAATAGACATGTATCTTCCGTCCTGACTGAGCCTTACACACTGGTGCGGTTGTGTCATGACACCCAAGCTTTTGCGAAAAGGTGTCTGGTAACCCATCTGGTCACCTGGAGCCTGGACCCTCACAGGAGCTTTGGGGGGCCAGAAGCCCCCCAGGAGACCGGGCATTAGAGATCATGAGTTGAAGCTCATTCTTCTCTGCCACCACAGATTCATTACCCACCCCCTGGCGTTCGCCCTCTGGTTTTGTAGAACAAGTGGTCTGGAAACCAGCTCAGATCAGGAAGATTAGCAGCCTAACTGGGGATTCTAGCTGGAGGGTGTGGTTTCAGGTGTGGTCCAGGCATGCTGGAGTCACCCCAAGGCTTGCCTGGGGCTGGAAGGAGCTGTTTCTTCCCACAGGGTGAGTGAGTTTCATGCTGGCTTTTGGCTGGAAGCCTCAGCTCCTCACCCATGGTCATCCTCAATCTGGGTGCCTTTGTGTCTCAGTGAAGCTGCGGTGGCTGCCCTCAGAATGACTCAGCAGAAAAATAGAAGCCAGAATGTGTTGTCAGACCTGGCCTCAAAAAATTGTGAACTCTCACTTTTAAAAAGTCTAACTGTGGTCAGAAGCCCATAATATGGGGAATGGCCATTTTAACCATTTTGAAGTGTGCTGTTCAGTATCATTAAATATTGCCATCATGCAGTTGCCTACCCCATCCACTTCTAGAACTTTCTTCATTTTGCGGAGCTGAAATTGTTCCCATGAAACAATAGCTTCTCCTCTAGACCTTGGCCACCCCCATTCTACTTTCGTCTTATGAATTTGACTGTTACCTCTTATGACTATGACTTGGTATCTCTTGTGGCGGGATCATATCTTATTGTTCCTTTTGTCGTAGTTACTTCGTGAAGCATAATAGCATTAAAGTACATAATATGTCAGAATTGTCTTTTGATTCTTTGTTTTGGGGCCATACCCAGTGATGCTCTGTGGTCATTCCTGGCTCTGAACTCAGAAATCATTGCTGGCAGTGCGTGGGGATCACTTGGAGTGCTGGGGATCAAACCTGGTTAAGCTGCATGTAAGGCAAGTGCCCTACCTGCTATGCTACTGCTCAGGCCCAAAATTGTCTTTTTAAAAGAATAAGTAATGACCCATCATATGTGTGTGTCACATTTTATGTGTCCGTTCATCTGTCAATAGATGTTTAATTTGCTTCTCCCTGTTGGCTGTTGTGAATAATGCTTCCCTTAACATGGGTGTACTTTCAGTTCTTTTGGACCTATACTGGGGGGAGCTATTACATGGCTTTTCTTTAAAGCCGAATCAGCTCACTTTACTTTTCTTGTATCAGTCCCCTTAGGGATGGCTCTGTGGCTTTGAGCCCCTGTCTTGCAAGTGTAAGTCACAGGTTTGGATCCCCTGGCGGCTCTGCTGTGTGTGCTTGGGAAGCTCCACCACCTGGGATCCAGTTTCCGGCTGCACTGCAGCCAGCTGTGTGGATGTGACCCCTCTGCATGAGCGCCATTAGCAAAGAGAGTGTCGCCACCGTCAAGTGTGACCTCTGCTGAGTACATCCATGGGCACTGGAATGATGGGGAAGCACAGCTTTAACCCGTGCTCTCAGCTCAGAGCACAGACCCAAGCAAGCGTAGCAGCTGAGTGTGCGGGCACCATGGCACCTTTGCTGGTGGTATGTGGGTGACCCCCAGTCACTAACACAACACCTACGTGAGTGACCAGCGAAAGGCAGGGGAGATAGGTCAAAAGACTACTTGGGAGTGGCCCTCATTGGCATCCTGGTACCTATGGCACTCCTGGGAGTCCCTCCTGGGGATGGGGGGTGAGGGTGGACACAGTCTCTAGCCAGAGGATGGGGCCTTGTCCACTGTAGGTCTTGGAGATAGCCACAGAGGTGACCTTGGTCACGCTGTCCGTGGGGAAGACAGAGCAGTGCCAGATGTGGCCTCAAAATATAAATAATAATAATAATAGAAAAATACCTTTTCAAGTCCTTTGTCCATTTTTAAATCATTATCTGGGTTTTTTTTTGGTATTTTTTTTAAGTTAAAATAGTTCTATCTAGAAGAATTATAAGGCGAGTGAGAGGGAGAAAGTTACACATTGCAGGTTGTGATGTGGTGGCAGAGAATGCCATTGTTTTTTATTATTGAGTTTGGGGAGTTCTCTGTATATTTGGGGTATCAGTTCTTTAGCAAATAAATGATTTGCAAAAATTTTTACTCATTCTGCAGAAATCTGTTTACCCTGTTGATTGTATCCTTTGATGCACAAAAGGTTTGGATTTGGATGGACTGCTGTGTTGCTGGTTTTCCTTTTGTTACCATATCCTTGGCCTCATAACCAAGAAATCGTTGCCAAATCCCATGTTGTGGTGCTTTCATTCTGTATTTTCTTCTGTGAGTTGTTCAGCTCACATACCAGTCTTTCAAACCCACTGTCATTTTCCCCCAGCCCTTACTGTTCACCCAGCCTGCTCCATTCTAGCTGAGAGGCGATGTCGCGAGGGCCCGTGGGGCACCCACGGGACAGCCAGTTCTCACTGTCATTTAGGGACACTTTCAAAAAGTGAGGTCATTAGGAAAGGTTAACAGTGAAGACGGGAGTCCTGTGCCACTTCTCTCCCGGCAGTTCCCCAGCCTTGGTATTCGTACCCTGGAGCACACTACTTTCTATTTTCAGCAAAGCATGATTTTTGTTTTTCACCTTTCTGTGTCTGAACCATAGGTCTAGTCTGCCACTTGGGACTTTGACTTTCCCCGTTGCTGTCTCAAAAGAGACAGACGTTTTGCATTCTTGTACCACCTCCTCCCAGCCGCCACCTGCCTTCCGCAGTTCCTGCAGCCACGTACATACACGTTCCTGCCTTACATTCTTGCAATAGACACATAGTGTTTTGGCTAACTCGGCGCTCATTTTTGCTCATTATTGTGACTATGCCTTGGAAGCTTTGGGGCATTTTTAGTCATATATTCTTCCATTCTACTTATCCACTCTGTCGTCCTGAGTTTTAGGGATGAACTTGATCATTTTCTGTACTCCATACTTCCCTAGGCTGACTTTCAGTATGTGTTGTGCCAAATTAAGAGGTGTCCTGGGTTTCAGATTTCTTTCAACCAAGACCATTTACACAAGACATGAACTAAGGGGAAAATACTTTATGTAATAATACATTTTAGATTGCTGATTCTTAATTTCAGAAGACTAAAATATTACATTGATCCTTGCAAAGAAGTCTGTTATGGGTCTGGGGAGACGGCCCAAAGGGCTTGGAGCACATGCATTGCACGCAGGAAGCCTGGGTTTGATCCCCTAAGCCCATAGTTCCTCTGAGCACTGAGCTCAGAGTAGCCCCTGAGGTGGGACCCCAGGCCCAAAAATCAAGGGCACAAATAACAAAAATTAGCTGTAGAAATGTTAAACACCGCATCACACAATGGTCTACAGAAATTTATGCAGAGTCTGAGATGATGGGGTCCTTCCCGGGGGTTGCCCTGTGAAAAGACAAGACGTATATTTTCCCCCTGGGCTTTTCTGTTTTCCTTTTCCTGTTGTCTCCTTATTTTTTCGATCTGCTCTTACAAACATACATATTTTTAGTCACTGTTTGTGTGCTTTTCCAAAACTCGGTGATTTTTCTGAGCATACCTGGTTTATTTGCCCCTTCTTCGGTTAAAGAGCAGTGTAGCCATCTGCAGCAGACACCTCACACCTGTGTCTCTATGCACACGTGCAAGTATTTCTGTCGGACACATTCCAAGAAGAATTTGTCAGATCAAATGCGGTATATACTTTGAATTTTTATAGATGCGGTCAGATTCGCTCCCCTTCTGCCCTCCAGCGCGGTGCATAGAAGCCCTTTCCCCAGTCCCACCCCGTCATGCCAGTGCCCCCACAACCACTGCTGCGGAGCTTGGGGACTGGCCTGTGTGCAGACTCGGTGCTGGGGGGAGGGGGCGTGGGGGGGCACTGTTCCTGGGGCCTGAAGCAGGCGGGTCTGGGCGCTCTGGGGGCTGCGTCAGGCCCACACAGACCTGCCTGAGTCAACGGCTCCTTCCTCTTCTTCTCCCCTGACTTTGCTTTTGACTCGATTTCATCCACGAAGCCCAATCCCTCCCCCCACCCCCCACCTCCTGAAATAATGAAGAGCCAGCAAAGTCGCAGAGCCCAGCTCACGGGAGTAAAGAGAGCTTAAGGAAAATATTAAAAGGGAAGAAAAGTGTTTGATGTACTTTTAATATAAAATGTGGAAAAAGAGAAAAGGGCCGGGGGTGGGGAAGGCGGGAGGCGAGCGCGCGGGCGGGTAATGGGAACCAAATGTTGGCGCGGAGGCCGCGGTGTTCTCACACTCTTCCTGTCACCCTGCAAGGGCCAGCAGCACCTTAACCCTTCCTCCCCAGCAGGCCCTGGGGAGGTAGTCCCCTTGCCCGCTAGACCCAGAAGGGGGCCCTTCCTTTTAGAAGTGCCCCACATCACAGTCACAGCCCATGGCGTGCCAGCCTCCCTTCGCCAGGCTACACCACTGCCCTGGAAAGCAGCCTCAGGGGCACCGGGAGCTTGCAGCCTGCCCTCTGGGGTAGGCAGGCAGTGCCTCTTCCCTACCAGAAAGGCCCCTTCCAGGAGCCCCAAGTGCCCCAGGGGCACTCAGCCTAATTTCCCTAGGACCCCACGCCCGCCACTGTATGTTGCCCTGGGAAGAGGGGGCGGCTGTCGGTGGCTGCAGGCTAGTCCCTGACCTTGAGGCTTCCGATGGTCCAGGACAAGCAGCTGTTTTTGGAGTTCCTGGGTCAGCAGGCTCTGCCTGCTCCACTGCAGAGGACACCATGGATAAGAAAGCAGTCCTGGGGCCAGAGAGAGAGAGCAAAGTGGTTAGGGTGCTTTCCGTGCGTGTGGTCCACCTCACGCACGGAATCCCCAGCACCCCCAGACGGTACCCCTGAGCCCGCCAGGAGTGATCCCTGAGCACAGCCGAATGTGGACCCAATCCAAAATTAAAAAGACAGAAAAATTCCACTGGGGAGTGTGGGGTGTGCGTGTATGTGCACGCGGGGTCTGTGTGGTGAGGGGTGGTCTCCCAAAAGAGTGCTCTGGAGGGGACAGACAACTCACAGAGATGGGTAGTGCTGGACCTGAAGGGTAGGTACTGAGACCTGGTGGTGCTGGGGACCGTCAGGGCTACACCTGGAATTTCTTGAGGATAGCCCACAGTGTCTGGGATTGAATTTGGCACCTGGTGCATGCACAGCGTGTGCTCTAACCTTTGAACTATCTCCCTGGCCCAGACATCCTAAGGTGTGTGTGGTGTGTGCGCGCGTGCATGCGTGTGCGTGCACGTGGACGTGCACACATGCCAAATATTTGACGATATCTGAGGGCAGGCTGCAGGGCAGGACTATGGTTCCAGCCTCCAGGTGGCTCTGGCCGGCAGACTGGCAGCGGGTCTGCAGTGAGCAGGGCAGCTGCTGCCTTCTGCCCCGCGCCCCATGGCTGCTCTCCCTTCTCAGGCTGTTCAGGGTGCAGGGAGTTAGAGCAGGAAGGATAGGTAACCTGGGCCCAAGGCCCAAGGCCTCCCCTTCCCTTCCCTGCCTTGGCCCTTATCCTTGCACTCTCTCCATCTCCTGCTCTTTTGTTAGGGAAGCTTTCAGAGATGGGCTTGGAGTGACTCTATCAGGTTTTTTTTTTTTTTGGTTTTGTTTTTGGTTGGTTTTTTGGTGTTTGTTTGTTTGTTTGTTTGTTTTTTGCTTTTTTGGGCCACACCCGCACACCTGGTGATGCACAGGTTACTCCTGGCTCTGCACTCAGGAATAACTCCTGGCAATGCTCAGGGGACCATATGGGATGCTAGGAATCAAACCTGGGTTGGCCGCGTGCAAGGCAAAGGCCCTACCCGCTGTTCTATCGCTCCAGCCCCTGTCTCTATCGTTTTAGATGGGATGATTTAAATTCAGTATGGTATGAAATGCGAGGTTGGGATTCCCTTTCTTCCCTTCAGAGAGAAATATCGTTTGTGAACCAATCCTTGAAAAGTTGCCCTCTGCCCCCGTTGTGTCTGTCTCTCCAGGCTTTCAAGAAATGGCCTCGCACAGTTTTTGTGGGTCTTTGGGTGGTTTTAGCGGTTTTCTGAAACAGAGGCCTAGAGCACAATAGTGACTTTGATTAGGGTTATTTTCAAGTTCTCATTTTCTTGTTCTTCACGGGAACTTTTGGATCAGACTGATTTAGATTCGAAAGCACCTTTGTTTCACTTGTTTGGTTTGTGAAGTTCAATGTTCGTTACTGTACATGGGCCTCCTCTTTCCCTGGGTAAGTAGAATGGTAATAATATGTGTCCATAGTAAGACCCTCCTCCATGGCTGGCTTTGAGCTCACCTGACTTTGCATGTAAAGGGCGAAGCAGGAGCTCAGGCTCTTACCGTGACAGCAGGAGCCTGGCCAGGCTCTGCTCTGCCTTCCTGCCCCATAGGCACCCAGGGGTTTTCTTTTTCCCACAGCCAGTTACTCTTTCATTGTAGATTCCTCACGGATGCATGTGTGGTTCCAGCTGAAGCTTTCTTGCTATGTGTACACGTGTTAGACAGCAGCTTGGCCGGTGTCATTTCCGGCATTGAATATTTGTGAGACATTACTAGCTTTAACCACAGCATTTTCCTATCATCAAGGACCCTATAATTTAGTCATATTGAACTTTCTTTTATTCCCTGCGTGCCTTCCCACCACCCACATCTCCCATGCCATGCTTCCCCCCCGCCCACCAACACCCTTTTGTCTCCCAAATAGTGCTCTGGGGTCCCAGAGGCTCCACCAGCAATTGTTGGCCAACTGGGTCGACAGCTCTATGCAAACACCAAGGATGCAGTGCTGCCCAGGCCCTCGGCGATACCCGGGCCATCCTGATGGTTCTGGGGGCCTCTGGGCTACACCTGGCAATGCTCAGAGGACCGTGTGGTGCTGGGAATTGAAGCCGATTAGGCGTGTGCTGGGCATGGACTCTGTCTCTGGACTATCTTCTCATCCCTCCCTGCTCTTTGACTTGCTTTTCTTTCTACCTGGAATTTCCCTTCCAGTGGTCAAGTTTGCTGTCCTTCTTTGAGATCCAGATAAACTGTCCTCTCTGCTTTAAAGCTCCCTGAGGTCCCCATTGAAAGTAGCACTTTCCTCTTCTTTTCCCTGCAGCCGCTGGGGTCCAGCATAGTCACATGTAGACTTAGAGGAGCATCAACTTTTCTCTTAATTAAAAAAATATATATACAAATACTTTAAAAAAACACATAAGAAGCAAAATGTATCCATATGTGTTGGCACTAATATTAAATGATAAAGGCAAGGTCCATATGTGTTGGCATTAACATGAAATGATAAAAGCAGGAGAACACAATCAGAATGCACTGGAACACGGCTGAGATAGGCCATGCCAAAGCCTTCCCCACAGTTGCAGAATGGGACTCTGGGGTACTTAGGTTCTCCTTCCTTCCACTTTTCAGTTCTTGCACATTTTCAGAGCCAGCACGCATAGATTTTCATACTGCTTGAAGTGTACTACAGTATGTCAATCAGAAGTGTTTTGTTGATTGTTTCTGATTGCTAGGGAGATGCTCCTGTTGGTGCTCAGGGCTTGGTCCTGACTTTACTCAGGGATCACTCCTGGCACTGCTGGGGAATTGAACCCGTGTCAGCCACATGCAAGGCAAGTGCCTGACACCTGTACCCTCTCCCTCCCCAGTCAGAAGTATTTCACCCTTGTTTTGAAATACTGTTCTGTGCAGCACTTACTAAAGAGACGAGCCAAAAGAAGGGAAGGGGACCAATGTTTGCTGAGTGCTTGCTTGTGCCAACCCTCCATTTAGTTTGATTTCTGCACTCCGCTCTGGAGAGCATGGCTCTCGTGGGAGGTGTGGATCTCCTTGTGTGCAGAGGATGCAGCAACCTTAGGTATCTGAGCACTGGGATGCAGCCCTGCCGGGTGTCAGAGCACATGGTCTTCTGACCTCTTTGACTTCCTGGCTTTGAGGGAGAGGAACATGAGTACCCGCCTTTTCAGAGTGGCATTGAGGCCTCGTCTAGACCTATTTATTAATTATGAGAATGTATGAAAAGAAATGGAAATATTCCTGAAAATAAACTATCACCAGGGGATATAGGAAACAATCTTCTTGTGGAGGGGAAAAAAATCAAGAAAACTTAGTAGCTGGAGCAGTTTAGTTCAGCATTACAAACATTTTCGTCATAGTCTATGAATCTGTAGTTTTTTGCTTTCAGCAGATACTTTATGCTTTATGTGAAAAAGCTGAAGAGGTTCACTTTAAGAGTATGGCTGGTGTTTACAACTCAAATTAAATCTCTACTTGCTTTTTCTTCTAATTCTTCTAATATAAGTCAATTCCCTTCATGGTTTTGAACTAATCCATTAGGCTGATCAGAGCGACTGCTTTCGATGGTGAATGATTCCCTACAAGGGAAGTCTGGTGACTCTGGAGATGTTGAAAATCGTGGATTACTTCCTCCCCTTGCTTCATGCAGTGGCCTGATAAAGGTGCTGGTATACAGCATTAATAAAGTGCTTTATTAATGTGATCTGTCCTTTTTGCTGTTGTTTAGCAACCATGTTATTCAACAGCTCTTGTGCTTTTTTTTTCTTTTTAATTTATTGAATAGCTCTTGTGCTTAAGCGAGAAACCATCACTTCCTTGCCGTTTGACTAAAAGCAATGTAGAGGGGAACCTTGAAGAAATGAAAATGTATGAAGAAGAAGAATTAATGAACAAAGCCCCCTTTAGCCTGCAGACCTTTTACGGACTCAGCATGTGGCCATCAGGCCAGACCTTACACAAAGATGAATCATACATTTCTTTATCAGCAAGCAAAAAGGCAGGATATAGAGTTGCAAAAGCCAACAATTTTGTGTCCATACCTAAACCACAATTTCTGTACTCCTTTTTTTTTTTTTTAGTCATGTTCATACCGGTACCAATTTACTTCTCCATAGCAAAGAACACAGTTTAGCATATCGGAATAGGGGCTGATAGGGGCTGCCTATGGATCTGTGAGAAGTCTGGTTACATACCACTGACCTGCAAAAGTGAGAGCATCTGTAGGAAAATACAGTCACTAGTAAAATCCAGATAAAATGAACACAGCAGCACACGGTGTTCCCGTGAGGCCCACCTGCTTTCTAGCTGTCCTTGGCTGTGTGCCAGCAAGTGTTCTCAGCGTGTGTGTGAATTAATTGATTTATGCCACTCTGTGAGAAAAATACTCTATCAGTCCCACTTTACAGGTGAAGCAAGTAAGCGCAGAGAAGAAAACTAGCAATCTGTCCAAGATGACGCAGTAACAATCAGGATTTGAGCCCAGGCCAGCGCTCTCAGAATGTAGGCTCTCTGCCCCTGCATCAGGACCATCCAAAGGCCTTGTTCGAGCACAGGCAGCAGGGCCCAGCCTGAGAAGGTGTGATTTCAGGAGGCCAAGGGGATATGTTGCCAGGGCTTGCCATGCCATGGATTCCAGCGACCACACTTGGAGCACTGGGGCCTGGGACTCCTGTCTGTCCTGGGCTAAGCAATGGAATCGCATCCAGAACAAGCAGAGGTGGACCCTGACAGGAGTTTCAGTGATCTGAGCCCCTCAGAGGCAGGTGCATGCCTTTTGAACCCTTTTGTGACCTTAAACTAAGTTTCTCAGGTAAATCTCAAGGATGGCACACGTCAGGAGACTTGATAAAACAGAATGTGCCCTTGTAACCATGCCATGACCTTGATGAATATGAGGCCAGTTCTTAGCATAAAAATCATTTCTGGGTCTGGAGCGATAGTACAGAGGGCAGGGCACTCACCTTGCACGTGCATGACTCAGGTTTGATCCCTGGCATCCCATATAGTCCCCACAGCACCTCCAAGGTGATCCCTGAATGCAGAGCCAGGAGTGACCCGAGTGACCCCCAAAAAATCATTTCTGTAACTTGTCTGCTAAAGATCGCTTGGAAATAGTACCCTACGGTCAGTAAGAAAATAACTTGACCGTTAGTACCCACGATCCTCTTTGGTTTTATGACCTTCAAAAATTCCCTTCCTTGTAATTTCTGCAATATTTTTCTCCCTTTTCTGGAGGAGGGCAATGGGGCAATGCCCAAGTGCTCTGAAGGGGTCATGCTAAGTGGGTCTCACAGGTGGGGGGAATAAGTGATACAGGAATGGAATCTGGACTTCCTACACCACCTGTCTACCTGGGCTTTTTTTTTTTTATTGAAAACATCTTGATTTACAAAAGGAAAAAAGAAGAAAAATGGACAAAGGAAAAAGGTTTAAAAAAAAGGAAAAAGAAAAGAGAAAGAAGGTGGGTTTTGAAGTTGGCTGTCATTTCCCATGGCCAGTTGAAGAAAGGAGGGTAGAGCCAGGCCACCAAGTCCAAAGAGGCTGTGGGCTAGACTCTTCCAAGTTGCCTGCTGTTTTGCTTCCTGGAGAAAAGAAGGGACGTGACGAGCTCAGCTGATGTGATGAGACAGGAATCCTCGGCGCAGGACATTGCATGCTATTTGTGTGCACTAGGTTTGAACCCAGCTGCAAGTCAGCATGGCCGTTCTTGGGAAAGAGCTTGTCAGCTGCCCTCCCTTAAAGCTTTCACTTTTTAAAAACTTCGGGTCAGTCTTTGTAAGGTGTGAAAGCTCAGTGATGGTGGTCCAGTTTTCCTATGAGCCAACTAGCTGTACTTGTGTGGAACTGCCTCATCGTCCCAGAAACCTTAGACTTTTCCCTTCATTTGATAAAAATCCTGCTGAGCTGGACATGGGCTTCATTGTTGAATGAACCGGTGTCAGGGAGTTCTCTTTTGGCTCTCTTAAAGGTCAGTCTTTGCTCACTCACTTTTTGAATTCAGAGTTACATTTTTTCAGGCTTCATGTGGTATGCCGATTATGCCAAAGTAAAGAGCTGGATCAAAGACTTTTCTTGTTATTAAGGCTAAGGATCAATCCATCTCTTCAGATCCAGACTGCTAATAGATAATGGATCAAGGAGTCTCCATCTGCATAACTGGCTGACTCCCAGAATCTGAAGCTGCCTTCTAGAATAGTGCTAGGAACTTGACCTTTTGAAAGGTTTGGTTTTATATCCAACTTTGTGTTCCGTAAAGCTTGCCCCCAGAGTCTCTGCCAGATGTACTAAGAAATCCAGCTTTGTCCTTATTTCCTCCTCCTGGGGATCATTCCATCAATCATGGAGTGGTACGAGTGTGGAGACAGCACAAGTCTGGTTCACATTCTGCAGCCATGGTCAAGTCCAGCTGGCTGCAATCTCACTGTATTTTTAAAGGACAGGCATATCAGCCCTGAGCTTTGAGAAAGGGAACCTCAGTGTGCTCTTCCCAAATCTATGTCATTGTCACACAAGCCTTTAATGAAGTGGAAGCTGTTAGCTAACATACCCCAGAAGGCTCTTAGCCATCATGATCACTTCCTTTTCCTTTTCTCTGCCCCTGCTATTTGAATGAGAAAGGAGAACCTTGCCCTCTCAACTGCTTGTAATTCTGTTTTTCAACTTTTAGATCCTGCTTTTAGATCCTGTTTTTTTAGATCCTACTCATTGGTCCTTATCTCTTTTGAATCCTGCATCTTCCTCTGTGTGTGTGTGTGTGTGTGTGTGTGTGTGTGTGTGTGTGTGTGTGTGTGTGTTGGGGTGGGGAGTGGGTGTTAGGAGGGGCTTTAGTGGTTTTGAGCCACCTTATTTTAATTTGTTGTTCCACTTCAAGCTTTTCTACAGACTTATTTCTCAGACTCCAGTTGCTGTCTGGTCTCTCTTATTTAGAGTCTCACTTTTTTTCAGGGCACGTCATTGTCTTATCCAATCTCTTTCTTTATATTCCTCAAGGAAAATGAAGTTCACAAGTGCCAAGCTATTGAGTCAATCTCATTTTCTCTATTTAATTACTATGTTCAAAGGGAAGAGGTTCTTAAGATTACTAATTTGTAATTTATGGTTTGAGTCATTGTGATTCTGATATGGTATATGATTTAATGCTTACTAAAGGAACTCATTTGTGGGAAAAGATAGAAGTCAATGAAGATACTGATTCTATAAACTAGTCATCAAGATGTCTATTTAAGATCAAAAACTAACAGATTAGCAGTGATTTGGCAGCCCTTAAACCCAGCATTGATTCATGAAAAATCATGATTCATGAAAAAAAAATCATGGAAAATTTCATGCTAGACTTAACCTCATTTTCCTTCATGATAGAACTACTTTAGTAAGAGAAGGTCAGGGAACTTAAAAAAAATGTACTGTAATTTGGTTTTACTTTTTTGTTTTGGTGGCATACCCGGCAGTGCTCAGGGCTTACTCCTGGCTCTGCACTTGGGGATCATCACTCCCGGTGGACCCGGGGGACCATTTGGGGCACCAGGTATCATAATTTTATTTTAGCAAGGCATGATATTGAAATATTGTGAAGACAAAAAAAGAAATGTCAGCAAGATAATTCTATCATTGGGAATATTTGTTGACTAACTAAGCAGCTATTTCTAAACAAAGAATCCACATTACAGACATGGTACAGTTACAGACTTACAAACTTTGTGTTTGTGTTTCAGTTATACAATGCTCGAGTACCCATTCCTCCACCAGTGCCCATTCTCCACCACCGATATAATCCCAGTATCCCTCCCACCCCTCCACCCCACCCTGCCTCTGTGGCAGGGCATTCCCTTTTGTTCTCTCTCTCCTTGGGGTGTTGTGGTTTGCAATAGAGGTATTGAGTGGCCATAGTGTTCGATCTATACTTTCAGCATAAATCTCCCATCCCAAGCAGGTCCTCCAACCACACTTTACTTGGTGTCCCCTTTTCTATCTGAGCTGTCTTTTCCTCCAGCATGCGAGGCCAGCTTCCAAAACATGGAGCAAACCTCCTGGTACTTATCTCTACTATTCTTGGGTGCTAGTCTCCCATTCTATTACTTTACATTCCCCAGAAGAGTGCAATCTTTCTATGACTGTCTCTCTCCTTTTGACCCATTTCACTTATCATGATACTTTCCATAAGGCTGGAGCAATAGCACAGCGGGTAGGGCGTTTGCCTTGCATGCAGCCAACATGTCCGACCCGAGTTCGATTCCTCCGCCCCTCTCAGAGAGCCTGGCAAGCCACAGAGAATATCTCGCCCGCACGGCAAAGCCTGGCAAGCTACCCGTGATGTATTCGATATGCCAAACACACAATGTTACTGGGCCCGCTCAAGCAAATCGATGAACAACGGGGTGACAGTGATACTTTCCATGTGATCCACTTATATGCAAAGTTCATGACTTCATCTTTTCCAACAGCTGCATAGTATTCCATTGTGTAGAAACTACCAAAGTTTCTTTAACCAGTCATCTGTTCTTGGGTACTTGGGTTTTTTCCAGATTCTGGCTATTGTAAACAGTGCTGCAGTGAACATACGAGTGCAGATGTCATTTCGACTATACTTTTTTGCATCTCCAGGATATATTCTCAGGAGTGGTATTGCTGGGTCGAATGGGAGCTAAATTTCTAATTTTTTGAGAATCATCTTTTCCAAAAGGGCTAAACCAGTTGGCATTCCCAACAGCAGTGTAAGAGGGTCCCTTTCTCCCCACATCCACGCCAACAGTGGTTGCCTTTGTTCTTTTGGATGTGTGCCAGTCTCTGTGGTGTGAGGTAGTATCTCATAGTTGTTTTGATCTGCATCTCCCTGATGATTAGTGATGAAGAGCACTTTTTCATGTACCTTTTTGCCATTTGTATTTCTTCCTTGAGAAAGTTTCTCTTCATTTCATCGCCCCATTTTCTGATGGGGTTGGATATTTTCTTCTTGCAAGTTCAACCAGTGCCTTGTATATCCTTGATATCAACCCCTTATCAGATGGGTATTGGGTAGTTATTCTTTCCCATTCCGTAGGTTGTCTTTGTATTTTGGTCACTATATCTTTGCAGTGCAGAAGCTTCGTAGTTTAATATAGTCCCATTACGTTATCTCTGATTCCACTTAGTTGGTCAGTGATGTGTCATCTTTGAAGATCCCGTTAGCCTCAGTATCATGGAGGGTTTTGCTGACCTTGTCTTCAGTGTGCCTTATGGATTCTGGTCTGATATTGAGGTCTTTAATCCATTTTGATCTGACTTTTGTGCATGGCATGGTGTTAGGTCAAGATCTAAGCCCATTTTTTTGCATGTGGTTGTCCAGCTATGCCAGCACCATTTGTTAAAAAGACTTTCCTTGCTCCATTTCACATTTCTTGCTCCCTTATTAAAGATTAGATGTTCATAATTTGGTGTGTATAGGGATATTCCACCCTGTTCCATTGGTCTGTGGCTCTGCCTTTGTTCCAGTACCATGCTGTTTTGTTACCACTTTGTAGTAAAGTAGATCATATACCACGATCAAGTGGGATTCATCCGGGGGATGCAAGGATGGTTTAACATTTGGAAATCAATCAACATAGCCCATCATATCAAGAAAAGTAAATATAAAAACGATATGATCATATCAGTAGGTGCAGAGAAAGCATTTGACAAGATCAACACCCATTTATGATGAAAACTCTCACCAAAATGGGTTTAGATGGACACTTATGCATTTAGAAGACATACTAATCCTAGTTTCAGGTGACATGAAGAATGGGATATTGAGTATCTTGGAGAACAATGAAGAGTCACAATGACCTAAACAGTCTAGAATGAGGAGTCTAAATTCATCAGAGTCAGTCAAAAAGAAGGGAGCTCTCTACATGGTTTCAAAAATTCTCTGTAAGGGTCTAGTTGTCTAATTTGACCTGAAATGTACAGTAAGAGTGAACAGTGGGATCAGAACTGCCCAGAAACAGTACTGTTGTGTGAGGTGATGTTCACAGCATTTTGCCACATGAAGAAAGTGGACTGTATCACAGACAGCAGAGAATCACTCTGTTCATGAGGAGGGATACTGAAGGGGATGGACGAAGGGGAAGCTTTAGATGAAAATGTCACCATGATGTTTATGGTATAGCCACCTGGGGGCTTTGAAATAAAGATATATGACATTTGTGTTTCCTAGGTGTATGGCATTTAAAGGAGACCGGTGTTGGTCTGGAGAGATAGTACAGTGGGTAGGGCATTTCCTTAAATGCAATTGGCCCAGGTTCAATTCTCAGCACCCCATCTGGTCCTCAGAGCCCTGTTAGGAGTGATCCCTGAGCGGAGAGCACGAGTAAACTCTAAACACTGCCAGATATGCCACCCCCCTCTCTCTCTACACACACACACACACACACACACACACACACACACACACACTGCTTGTTCCTTTAAAAATTGACTTGAGAAGACCCAAGCAATTACAGATGGTCGGGCACTTGCCTTGCACTCTACTTACCCGGGTTCAGTTCTGGGCTCCTATCAGAGGAGTCCCATCAGAAGTAATTCCTGAGCACAGAGCCAGGAGTAATATCTGAGGATCGCACCCCAAAAACAAAACAAAACCACAAAAATTTACTTGAAAAAAAATTTATTTGCATTTCGTTCTGGAAAGGCAAACGGTGATGTAGCCACAGTCAGCAATTTAGACTTCAGTTAGCAGACACGGGAGTGAGCAGGCTTGTGATCATCTCCCTCAGCAGTCTACGTCCACTGCCCGGGTAGCTGCCCTCTCTGGTAGTTTCCATAGCTGGTGACCCATTATCTGCAGTACTGGGATTTTATTTTTTTAACTTCCAAGTCAGATACATCAACAAGGCACTCAGAGTCCATTCCAGTGCTACCAGCCTTGACATTGCCTTCCAACGTATTTCCAACTCCTCCCTCACAGATGGCCTGTCCACCCTAATGTCTTTCCAGCCCCATGTACCTGAATGTCTTAAAATGAATTTGTGGTTTGAGCCAGAGAGATAGTACAGTGGGTAAGGGCATTTGCCTTGCACTCGCTCAACCCAAGTTCAGTCCCATATTGAAGCGTCTACAGAAGTACTTCCTGTGTGCAGAGCCAAGAGTAACCCCTGAGCATCACCAGGTGTGGCCCAGATCCTAAAAACAAACCAAAATAAATAAACTTATGACCCATGATCAGTAAATATTTGTCTATCTATTTTATATACTCAGGTATACAAATAATATAAAATTTATCCATATAAAAATTTCTCAGACGAACAGGGGTTGTGAGTGGGAAAAGTTTAAGAAGCTTGACGCGGGCTCAGCGGTTCTCAAGTTGATGCCCCCAGTGACCATGGAAACGATGTGTAAGCACTGCCGCCTGGGTCCCTCCCTCACCACACTCACAAGGGCCACAGCTGGCTCTGGTCCGCAGCCCGATTGTTAGGAGTATTAGGCGCCCTGCTGGTGTTTCCAAAGCCCTCCTGGTGTTTCAAATAAAAAGAGCAGGCTGGCAGTCTCAGCTTTGGCTTGGCTGAGACTGCCCGCATTCCCTGGGGATCAGGTTCTCGACCACCGGATGGCAGCCCGGCTTCACGGTTCCCACACACTCTGAGTGACTCGTGTGTCCTTTTCTGGAACCACGGGGTAAAGGTAAAGGTCAAGGCCCTCCCGTTGTTCGTGGATTTGCTCGAGCGGGCCCAGTAACGTCTCCATTGGAGACTTTGTTGTTACTGTGTTTGGCATATCGAATATGTCACGGGGAGCTTGCCAGGCTCTGGCGTGCGGGCTAGATCCTCTCAGTAGCTTGTCGGGCTCTCTGAGAGGGGCGGAGGAATCAAACTCAGGTCAGCAATGTTGGCTGCGTGCAAGGCAAACGCCCTACCGCTGTGCTACAAGCCAGTTAGCCGTCGGCTTGTTGGTCTAGGGGTATGATTCTCGCTTCGGGTGCGAGAGATCCCGGGTTCAAATCCTGGACGAGCCCACCCTATCTACTTATATAAGACTAGAAAATCTGGGCGGTGATACTGATAATACAGTGATAGCACAAAACGAAACCAAAACAAAAAAAAGACTAGAAAATTTGTTCTATCTATAGTGATAGAACACAGTTCAGTGGTTATCTGGGATATAGGAGGATGGTATGGATTACCAGGGGCATGAGGAAGTTTTAGAGGAGAATAAGGACTATGTTCATTATCTCATAATAATATTTCATGTCAAAACTGAAAATTGTTTTATTTTGTTTTGGACCCACACCCAGCGATGCTCAGGAGTTACTGCTGACTCTGCACTCAGAAATTATTCCTGGTGGTGCTCGGGGTCCATGTGGGATTCCGGGAATTGAACCTAGGTCAGCCACGTGCAAGGCCAATACTCTATCCGCTGTACTATAGCTCCCCCCACAATTTTATAACTTTATTTTTGTATAATTGACATTATAAGCTGCATATATTTAAAACATACAATTTCAGGACTGGAGCGATAGTACAGTGGGTAGGGCGCTGGCCTTGCATGCAGCCAACCCAGGTTCAATCCCCAGCATCCCATATGATCCCCTGAGCACTGTCAGGAGTAATTCCTGCGTGCAGAGCCAGCAGTAACCCCTGTGCATCGCTGGCTGTAACCCAAAAAGCAAAAACATAAAAATAAAATAAACAAAGTTATAAAGTTATAAACTTTAGAGTTATAAACTCTAGTCCTGTGGCCTGGGAAAAATACTTAAACTCCTTACATACAGAACTATATGAATGATTCTGTACATCTTCCCAGTGTTACCGGCCTGGGTGAAAGCAATCCTATAGCTTAGCTGTCATACCAGGGGCACACCAGAACACATTGCAATCTCTAGCATACAGAAGTATGCAAGCACCAAAACTGTTACTGTCACTGTCCTTCCATTGTTCATTGATTTGCTCGAGCGGGCTCAGTAACATCTCCATTGTGAGACTTGTTGTTACTGTATTTGGCATATCGAATATGTCACAGGTAGCTTGCCAGGCTTTGCCATGTGGGTAAGATACTCTCGGGATCTTGCTGGGCTCTCCGAGAGGGGCAGAGGAATTGAACCCAGGTAGGCTAGGTCGGCCATGTGCAAGGCCAACGCCCTACCTGCTGTGCTATCACTCCACCCCAAACTAAAGGGAGCAATCTCCAGCAAGCACTACCAAAAAAAAAAAATGCAAAAACTCTGTGCCCCATGGTCCTGGAGTTGGGAGGAGTCTCTACTAGCAATGCTTGGAGGCTCGGGGTTTGGGGTCATACCACAATGTTGCTTAGGCCCAGCAGTGTAGGGAGCCAACCATTATCACCTCCAGTGGTGCTAGGTTAGGGACACACACGGTGCCAGGGAACAAGCTCTGAGACTATAAAAACCAATTCCCGGAAGAGACCAGTGCAGTCTTCTGCCCTCGCGCCTGACTTGTCCTCGCTGCTGGG
>JAOXYA010000019.1:11018470-11034146 GCA_028565675.1 Sorex palustris
CACCATGGGTCCCAGTATCCCTCCCACCCCCATCCCCCCCACCCCATCCTGCCTCTGTGGCAGAGCATTCTCTTTTGTTATTTCTCTCCTTTTGGGTGCTGTAGTTTGCAAAAGAGGCATTGAGTGACAGTTATGTTCGGTTTATAGTCTACTTTCAGCATGCATCTCCCATCCTGCTTTGAAAGGTATTCGCAGCTCAGTCCCCATCAATCCACCCCAGCTGAGAACCACCACATTCCACGGCACTCTCGCCATTATAAAACGCCTTTGTGTTTTAGCCCTCTGAGTACCGGGAGCTTCGCTTACGTGTTCAGTAAACAAAAGTTGCTCAAATATTTGGAGACACCAGGCCCTCTCTGTGCAGTGGGGGGCACGGGGGCGAGCCAGGCCTGCGCCTTCTTGAAGGTTCATCCCTGGGAGAGACGGGCCACAGGTAGAAATGTGGGCCTGTCCCATCAGATGGCATTTGAACCAAGTCTTGATGCCAAGTGGGGCTGTGGGACCCTCCAGCCCCCAGCCCCAGTCCTCTCAGCAGGTTCCGGGGGCAAAGCCTTTGAAGACCTGTCCTTAGATTTTGTTGGTTCCCCCCTTTCCAGGACTGGGGACACCTCCCAGCTCCTCTCTGTGCTCAGGGGCGGGAACCAGACCTGGGCTTCCTGCATGTCAACCTGTCCCGAGGCGGGCCCTGAGCTCACCTGACTGTCTGCTTGTGTTTCAGAGGCTCCTCGACAGAAGCGCAACTGAATGGTCTTCAGAGCAGCCTCCCCCCTGCCAGCTTCGTGCCCAGCGCCAGCACCACAGGTAAGCGGGCACGCCGGCCCTCCCGAAGGGGACGTGGGGACAGAGCCTGGGGCCTTTTGCTCTTCTGCCTGCAGAGACGCGCCCTCACAGGGTGGGCAGCCGGGGCCCATGACCCTTTTTTGGGGTTCCATTCTTCTCGAACGTGATAATGGCCACAGGGAGACAGAGTGGTTTTCTGGAACCACTTCCCTTAGGTCCCTGTGGCTCCCCCCATCTGTGGGGCTGAGGCCTGCCCGCGGCACTGCCCGGCCCACATCATCCCATGTGCAGTCGCTCCCTTCCTCTTCACCTCAGGCCTGGGAGCCGGGGTTTCTCGTCTTCCCCAACCCCCCACCCCCAAGGCTCAGGAAGTGGAGGGCCTGGCCTCTGGAGGCAGAGCTGGGCTCTGAGGGCTAGCGGGACCACGTGCTGACCTTCTCGAGCCCACCCCTCGGTGTGAGAGCCCACTCTCCAGGAAGAGTTTGCCACGCGTGGTAGCAAGTCATACACGTATACCAACCAGCAGGAAATCGAGTCGCTCTGATCCCATTGAGCAGGAATTCAGCCCGGAGCCCAGGCTGTTGGGAAGGGGCTGAGCCAAGCACCAGGGCAGACATAGGGAGGCCGGGACAGGTGCCACGGAGAGGGACAGCTGACCGCAGGGGCCGGGTTTCAGTTTGCGGGGTGCTTTACAAAGAGGAACTGGGGTATCCACCAAACTAGCTCGTACTGCAGGACCCTGCTCCCCAATCTGTGTCGGACAATGCGAAGCTCAGGCAGAGCAAAGTATCTCTAAACTTGCTCAGCTCCATCTGGCCTGGATGTTTTTGCGGGCCTGGGGATTTTGTAGGAAAAGAAACCTCTAGGTGTAACCTGGGATGTGGACACGTCAGCCAGGAGTGGGGAGATGCAGGGTGCAAGGAATGTCAGGAAGAAGGAACGACTTTGGGAAAGGCAGGGGTAGGGGGTATGTGAAATGTGTTGCATTCTAGAACCTTCTGTGTCAGTGTGGCCAGGGAGGAGGGCATGAACCAGGAGTGGCAATAGAAGAGGGTACAGAGGTAAGAAGGCCACTTTATAAGCTGTCGGGGCAGAAAGGAGCCACCAAGGAGTTTGGTGGGGCGAAGGGGAGTGCGGGTTCAGATCATGCACCTTAAGATGCTTTGGGGGTCTCAGGAGTCTGGAGTGGCACGTGCCTGCTGTGCTCATGTGGTGACTCCTCACAGGTGTGTGTAGGCTCTGGGGACCCATGTGCGCCCCCCCCCCCCAAGTCAGGCAGTCATATGCCATGAGCATAAAGGTTCTGCTCTCCACTTAAGATCTTAGCACCTGTATGCTGGACATATTTTGTGGGCACTCACTTCCCCCTTCCCGCCCTGCCCAAAGAATAACTAGGCCATGGTGATTCTTTTTTATTTTGTTCTGTTTTAGGGGCTATGCCCGGCACTGTTTAGGGGTAACTCCTAGCTCAGCATTCAGGGATCGCTCCTGGCCAACTTGGAGGACCATATGGGATGCCGGGAATCTAACTTGGCTCAGCGATGTGCAAGGCAAATGCCCTCCCCGCTGTGCTATTGCTCCTGTGGTTCTTTTTAAGAATGTCACGTTTCCCTGTGGAACACCTAGGAACTGAGAGGTGGGCTAGCTAGGGACAGTCCAGGTCTGGTTGGCAGCCCCTGCCCCCCACCCCAACCCCTCAGACAGAGCCCCTCAGCATCTTGTACTTGCTCGCACCCAGGAGAAGTTCCCGAAGCCTCAGGGAGCGGGAAACCTCTCCCTTCTCTGCGCATCTGGCTAGCCCAGCAGAGGCAGTGGAGTCTCAGCCAGAACATTGACTGACCATTGAGACCACTCAGGTTTTGTAGCAGTGCATCTGGTGTCGGCCTGAAACCTCGGAGACAGAAGAAGGCAGAGTGCTTCCATCTGACTGTCTCTATTCGGTGCTCTGGGCCCACCTGCCCCTGAGATAAGCCCATGACCTCTCTCTCTTTTTGCTCATACAGCTCATACAGAGCCTCATGGTTGGCTCTGTCAACCAGTGGACATTAACACTCACCCCCACCACGCCCCTTGAATTTGTTCTTGTTTGGTGACTGCCCTGGTGTTCCTTATCCTTGATTAAAGAAGCATTGATGGCCATGGTGAAGATTTGAGGTTTCGCACTTGCCGTGCTCCCAGTAAACATTTTGCCCTCAGTAAGTAGTAAACAGCTCTGGGGGAGTTGTCTGTACAGCTTGAGTTCAGTGTTCCGACCACACATCTTCCTGGATTTCTGTATTGCATTCGGTCTGCAGGAGTTCCCGGGGCTCTGAAGGGGGTCCCATCAGATGGGGTGACACTGCTGTTGGAACATGTTTCTTTAAGCCTGTGAGAAAGGAGGACCCTGCCAGACGCCAAACGGTTTGCAGAGGTAGGAATTTGGTGCCCCTGCTGGAATCTCTCCGCTGACTCTGAACGGTATTTAGCCCCTGTCTGGTCCAGTGATCTCTGCTGGTGGAACGTGGTATTCGTGAGCCCACAAAGATAGCAGAAGTCTGTTTCCTGGCCCCTTAACCTTTCCCCAGCATGGGCCAGCCAGGCCCCGTGCTCCGTGACTTTGTTTATCAGGCCACTGGCCGAGAGAGCGCCCCATCCCAGACACTGCTCGGAAATGGCTCGTGGCCTTTCCCGCTGCCAGGGCCCAGCCTTTGCGCTTTAGGGCCATTGCATGAGGCTCTGCAGGTGAGCGAGATCCCCGGGCAGAGGGCACCAGCCCCCTTACGTCCCCTTTACTGGGCTTCTCTGCCTCTGGCTCCGCGTCGCGTGTTTGCTGTGGAAGGGATGGTGTCAAGGCAGCAAATCTGGAGATTTGAGAGAGAAACTGAAGTGAGGGCCTTTTGGCTCCAAGCTCGCCCACTGGGGCGTTGTTCTTAGGAGGTGGTGCCGGTGAGCAGGACTGACAGAGACGCGGGTACAATCCCTGAGCCCCCTTCCCACTGCTGCCTGGAGAGTGTGACCCTCTGCCTGTGGGGAGCTGCGGCCGGCTCCCACTCTGCACTCCTTCCTGCCCCAGCTATACTCAGTCTTTCCTGTCCTCTTCCCCCCACCCACCCACCTCTTTGGGTTTTTGTTTTTGAAGCTCTTGTTGGACTGCAGTTGGTGGAAAGCGCGCCAGCCCCAGATTCCGTTTCCAGGGGGTGAGGGTTGGGGTCCTTGTCACGTTACTTCCGGCACTGCCCTGGGTAGGAAGCACTGTCGCTCTGTGCTCTTTGCGTGGAATCGGGACCCCCCAAGCAGTGACTGTCTGCCCATTTCTCTAGGCGCTCTCTTGGAAGGCAAGTGACTGGGCCCCGGGCTCTCTCTCTCCGGCCAGGGACTCATTTAATAGGAAGTGAACTCGGGAGAGCTGAAACCCTAAGGATCTAGGAGTCACTCTTAAGTCCAAGTGAAATCATTCGCCTGGCAGCACTTGGCAGAAGGATCTGCTTTCACTCACAGACTTATGTGTTTTCCACCTTGCCTTCTATAGTTGATAGAAGTCTTGGGTGGATCCAGAGCATACCAGATTCAAAATCAAAAGAAAGAAACTCCTTGGGATTTTGGTCCTGCTAGCTTATACCCTTTTAAGCATTCTCTTTTTTTCTCCCCGAGAGGCAAAGGTATAGAATTTGGGCGATTGGTCAATCCATTAGAAAGCAAACATGAGGGCTTGGCTGTAGTGTCAGGCAGGAAATGGGGTGGTAGTGTCTGGGAGAATGAGGCTCCCCCAAAACCTAGTTTTAGATGGTCCTTTCCACCAAGAGCAAATTAAGCGTTAAGTAGGGCTTTTTTTTTTCTTCCTTCTTCTTCTTTTTTTTTTTCCCACATTTTCCAGGATCTTTGAAACTTCCCCAGGTTATTTTCGCCAGATCCAAATTCTTGTCCACACACCCTGGAGTAATAGGACAGAGAAAATCAAAGTCGGTGAAGTCAGGGCCACTTTAAGGTAACAGTAAGAATAAAAGCATACTTTCTTATTAGAACTTGCTGACTTGATGCCGCCGCGGGAGGCCTAGTAATGGTCAAGTAACTGTTTCTCGAAATGACATAGAAAACGAAATTTCATAGCCAAAGCTCACTCCCAGACTTGGGGGTCCGAGCTGCAGCGGGGTGGCGGCTGTCATGGCCCGCCAGTAGATGGCGCTATCGCAGTTAACAACAACAACAACAAAATTTTAATATTCCTGAACCTTTTGTTTAAAAATCTGGGGACACTGAGGCCAATAAAAAATAGAAGCTAAGCTCTCTCAGGTAAATGATGATAGAATATATTGGAAAGCATACTATTCAGAAGCCAGATTGCAGTCACCTCTAAAGAGAATGAATGTTATTTAAGGCTTTTTGGTTAGAGTTGGATGGATAGAGAATAATATTTTCGGATCCTTGAATGTAGAGAAGGAATCCCCCCCTTTTTTTTATCTTTTGGTGATAATACTTTGGTCTTTGATGAATTATTTAAGGCTATGATAGGGAGCAAAGCGAAGTATAAACCCCATCCTCCCACCCATTCAAGTAGAAGTCCTCGTGGAGGAAAGGCCCGGTTCCTTCTGGCAAAGCTGCACTCCCTCTTCACCAGCGCTGCCCCTCAGGAGCAGTTCCCTGCTGTGGCTTCCAAGCGTTTCCGAAAATTCTGTGAAACCACAGGGTTCTAAAGGTCCCTTTTCTCCTCGTGCTCGCGTGCACCGAAGCATTCCTGGTACACCTGCCATGAGCTTACCACTCTTCTTCCCTCGAGGGGGATGTTTGTAAACATCTTTGAGAAGCATTATTCGTCAAAATCCCTTGGGCAGGCAAAGGCAGGAGGAAAACTATTTCCCCACCGCAGGCTTCATTTACATTGGATCAGAAAGCTTCAAATATCTTTCCCCGGCCCAGCTAAACTCTTAAACAGAAAGGAATGAGAAGAGCGAAGGGAACACCAAATCCACGGCTTGGTCACCTACCAGAAGTTGAACCGAGAAACTGAAAACAACCAGAGCTCGCGGGGTGAATCCTTAGCCAGCGGGGCCTTTGATGCTGCTCCCGAGCACCCCCCCTCCCCTTGAGGAGCAGCTCATAAAACAGAGAAAACTGGAGCGAGAAGGTCAATATTTCCTTCAGGAGACTGGCAGCCAGAAAAGCGAAGGTGACCTCACGCTCCAAACCAAACCTCTGGCCTGCCAAGAAGAACTGACTTCGTCCGCCCCGTTTCCAGGACTGTGAGATTTGGACCTGCCCGCAGTTAGTAATATCACTTTCCTTGAACCTATTTCGTTCATTTCCCTTATAATCCGCCCAGAACATTACATGGCAAAATAAGCTCGTCTGCAAGAAGCCTTGGGAAGGAGCCCATCGCTCATCATTGAAATCTCTGTGACCGTCAGCCCGCAGAGGCCAGGCTGCCCGCAGCTCAGCCCTGAGCGGACAGTGTTGAGCTGTGTGGGGAAGGGCTGGCCGGAGGGGCAGAGCCCACGACAGGCCTCCAAAACCCAGCTTCCCCCATCAGCCCCCCCGCAGAGGGCTGCCTGTCCGCTCAAGGAGGTCGCACAGAGGCATTGGGAGGCTGCCGACAGAGAACAGGGTCCAGGGTCCATAGCCTGGGTGATGACCCAGTCAAAAACAAGTCACACACACTTCCAGTTCCAGAGCCTCTCACGCTGGGTGTGGCCATGGATAGGCAGGACAGCAGAGAAGTGAGTGTGTGTGTGTGTGTGTGTGTGTGAGAGAGAGAGAGAGTCTTGAGTGTATATGAGTATGTGAGTGAATGAGTATGTGAGTGTGTATGTGAGAGTGTGTGAATGTGAGTGTGAGTATGATAGTATGTGTGTGTATGAGATTGAGAGTGTGTGCATGAGTGTGCATATGTGAGAATGTGTGTATGAGTATGAGTGATGTATATGTGATGTGTATGTGAGAGTGTGTGTGTAAGAGTGTGTGTGTATGTGAGTATATGTGAGAGTGAGTGTGTGTGAGTATGATAGTATGTGTGTATGAGACTGAGTGTGTGCATGAGTGTACATATGTGAGAATGTGTGTATGAGTGTGTGTGTTGTGTGTTTGAGTGTGTATGTGAGAATGTGAGTGTGTGAATGTGAGTGTGAGTATGATTGTATGTGTGTGAGTGTGTGTTTTGAGTGTGCATATGTGAAAATTTGTGTATGAGTGTGAGTGTTGTGTGTGTTTGAGTCAGTGTATATGTGAAACTGTGTGTGAGTGTGTGTGTGTATGCATGTGTGAGTGACGCAGCGCTGGGAAATGTGAGCTGGCTGGATGAGGAGGAAGATGGGACCGACACTTGGGAGGGTGTGTGAGATTATGTGTGTGAGTGTGCATGTGAGAGAGAGCATGTGTATGAGTGTGTATGTGAGTGTGTGTGAGTGTATGTGAGTGCGTGTAAATGTGTGTGTGTGTGTGTGTGTATGATGCAGCCCACCCCCACACACGGTGGCATGATTACATGCATTGTCTGGTGCTTTCTTAGGTTCTCAGTCTCTTTGAGTTTTATTCACCCCGGGGCCAATTCCATTGACTGTTTTCTGTCTTTTTGATGCTTGGGCGTTTGGGGGCCTTCCAGACCCGGGGAGAGACTGCCCCTCCCAAGGCCAGCTGAGTATCTCAGAATAATACCAGCTTGCCCACAAGTAGGCCCGGTGTATCCATACCAACCCTCCCAACTGTCTGTCCCCCCTGCCCCCTCACCCGGCCAACTCTCACGTTACCTGGCCCTGAGTCACCCCAGGACCAGGGAGCGGTCAGAGGCACTCCCACTTTATCCTGAAGCCGGAATTACTCAAGTAAGCCAACCCAGAACTGTTCTCTCTGCCCAGCAATCCAAGATAAGCCCCAGCCCAGACCTCCCCCTCGCCCTTGTGTCATGCAGTGACCACCTGCCTGGGACCCGCAGGTTTGACATGCGTGTTCTCTGAATCAACAGGAAGAGAACTTGACTGTGGCCTTCCAGGAACCAGGGGAGGAAGCCCGGCTCAGTTAGGCGACCAGGGCCAGAGCCATAGGACAGCAGATCGGGCACTGTCCTCGCCGCACGGCCGACCTGGACTTGATGGCCAGCACCATCTCTGGTCCCCCTGGGCCCCTCCAGGAGTAAGCCCTGAGCGCCAAGGGGCCCCAAAACAAAAGCGAATATTAGGCGACCCACTTCTTAGCAGCTGGTCCTGGAACTTGCTTCCATAGAGGCTGGATTACACAAGTGATGTTTCAGCAGTCGGTGTTTTGTTAGCTTCACTCTGGCTGCAACCACACAAGAGGGAGGTGGATCCCTCCACATGGCAAAACGTCCTGGCCGCCAGCCATTGAAATTTCATGCTTTCCTGTCCCGAGGCCCCTTTCATTGCACTCGGTAACCATCTCTCCCTTCAGAAACAAAGCTCCAACTTCGCCAAACTACCTGGTTTGTCAGTCAGAGAGGAAAGTCCTGACTTTCAGGGGCTGGGAGTGGACCCAGAAGGGGGGGTGTCTAAGAGCCCAGCCAAAGGCAGTGCATTTCACTTGCCCGGACGAAAAGCAGGGAGCTCTATTTCTGAGCTGCGTTAAGCAATGGGCTACTGAGAAAGATAACATCTGAAAATGAAGATTGTCTCTTGCCGAGCTGGCCCGGTCCCAGGAGGAGAGTGATGAGTCTTCAGTTGTTAACAATCGCCACTTTGTTGGGCAGAGGGGAGGGAAGCGCAGTGGGCCCTCTCCACTGGCATTGCGGTCACAAGGCGGCATCCTCCTGGGGAGAATGCCTGGCACCCCCAGGTGGCTGGCATCGTGTCTGCTGCTGCCACCACCAGGCAGAGGTGGCCTGGCCTTTACAGCCACAGGGTCCTGTTTATCCTGTCACCCTGCGCAGATCAGGTTAACCTGCCTGACACGGCCCTCCACTGGGGGTCTGTGGACTGACGGGTTGTTCCCGGCCTAGGCTCTGGGGGTCTCCAGCCCACTGACCCACACACCGTGCTGCGAGCCTCAGTGAGCGGGCACGTGCCTCCGCACAGCCGTCCTTCTCGCCTCAGGACATAATTGCTCCCCAAAGCTCCAACGATGCGGCATGCCAAGCCATGCCTGGCTTTGGAAAAAGCACGCCGTGCACATGGAAATACTTAGCACTCTGTCCGCCGATCTGTAGAATCTGAGCGGGGCTCCGGGGAGTGTGGGTGGGCGAAGGGAGCGTGAGGCCTATCACCCCATAATTGGCACCGATAATGAGCCTTTCTTCTCTCAACCCCCGAGCAGGAGAAATTAGAATGAGGAGCAAGAGTAGGAAAACTGGAAAACTTGGACCTTTCTTTGTTCTTATTCCAGCTTTTCACTCCCTGGGTATCCAGGAGCACTTTTCTCTAGAACCTTCCGTCCAGGTTAATAGTTCCCTGAGCCCCAAGAGGTACCACTTACACATGCGGAGCATCCCTGGAGAGCCATAATTAAAGCATAGCACGATCCCCAGTAGGACACGGGGCCATAGCTGACAAAGCCAGCCAGGTTGTAAGAGGACAAGGTGAGGAACACACACACACATGGTGTGAGTCGATTCCCCACTGCATGCTAGTGGTCTGTGCTTCTTGCTAGCAGGTAGGAGGGTCACTGTTTTATATCGATAGGAACAAAAGGCAGTTTTGAGGGTGGCCCTATCCTGCCCCTTCCAGTTGCTACTTATCTACTTCCCAGGGAAAGAAAGAGGCATGAAGGAATCCAAAAAAAAAAAGATACTTGGGAATTTGACCTTTATTTGAAAAAAAAAAAAAAAACTTATTCTGGCTGGGCTGGAGCAATAGCACAGCAGCAGGGCGTTTGCCTTGCACACAGCTGACCAGGGCTGACCCAGATTGGATTCATCCACCCCTCTCGGAGAGCCCGGCAAGCTACCAAGAGTATCTCGCCCACATGGCAAAGCCTGGCAAGCTACCTGTGACATATTCGATATGCCAAACACAGTAACAAGTCTCACAATGGAGACATTACTGGGCCCGCTCCAGCAAATCAGTGAACAACAGTAGCTACAGTGCTACTCTGGCTGAGCTGCAAAAAAAAAATAATAATAATAGTCAAGAACCATTATTTCTCGGATGTTGGAATATGGAATTTTAAAAACTGCACTTTTATCAAAATCTTAGCAGGGCAACTTCTCCTAAGCATTCCCATCCCCTTCCCCTACCCGACTTTTCTGCTTCTCCCCACTGTCAGTTGTCATGGGTACCTGCCCGTAGTCTTGCCCACTGATTTCAGTTGCTTGCAAACAGCATCTGGGTGACTGAGGAGAGAGACGACCTTCTTTGCCCTCTGTCCCGGAGTATAACTGCACATAAACCCGGGGAGCAGCCAGGTCCCGTGGATGCCTGCACCCTTGCTGGGGGCAGTCTCAGTGCTGGTGGTCCAGCAGCCAGTGTCGGCCCAGCCCCAGACCAGCACCTCTGATGGTTTTCGGCAGCCGGCACCTTTGTACCGCCCGCCAGGGCCTCTCCGGATGCTTGTCTCAGCACCCCAAAAGGGCAGCGTCAGGAGCCCAGCAGCACGTCCAGTGCAGCCCACCTGGGCAGAGCTTGACCAGCCAGGCAAGATAGTAAATGTGTATATTATACACTGGGTGCCTGGCCCAGCCCCCTGCCCTGGCCGCTCGCTGGTGTGTCCAGGGCTGGCACTGCCCCCAGCGGGTTACGTCAGAGACTGCGCAGACTGCATGGCTGGCGTTGGTTTACAAGGCTTAGAAGTTTCTAGCCCCCATAAAAGGAGAGACCACTCACGTCCCCCTCCCAGGGGGACAGTGTATTTCTATCCCCCCAACCCTCACATTCCTCCCCGCTGGTCACCACCATATTGATGTGAGACTCCAGTGGTTTTCGTTTGCTTTGTCTCATTAAGACAGTGAAGTCAACTGGGGTTCCTTTTTCCTCTGCATTTCCCGCCTCCCCTGGTGCCCCCACTTCTCTAAGAATATAAAGGTGAGTCCAAAAAAATGTATATATAAACATATAGATAGCTAGATAGTAAACATATGTAGTATACAGATTATATATATATACACATATATATATATAACCAAAGATTTCCATCGGAAGCAAACCCTAAGCGGGAGATGAGCCTGATCCATGTACTAAGGAGTGCTCTTGGATCATTACCTAGAAAGGAAGGGAAGGGAAGGGAACAGGACTGGCCAGAGGAGAAGTTGATCTGGGCTCCCGCAGGAGATTTCCTACCCACCCCCTTCACCCCCACCCAGCATCTACAAATCTGGGAGGGCATGGGGCTGGACATGGTTCAGCATCCATAAGGCTCTGGGTTTGATCCCTGCGCCCAAAATAGGGAGGAAAAAAAAATTGGGATCACACCAAGCAGAACCAACTCTTAGACCAAAGATGTAACCTGGAAGCTTCCAAAACGGCAAGGAGGAGGTGTGGGGAGAGATTGGGTCCACGGGAATGGCTGGCTTTGGGCCGTGAACAGCGTGGGCACAGTCAGACCCCAAAGCCCAGGGCTGTGACCAGTGTGCTTCTGCCACACAGAGGAAGGACACCCCGGCCAGGTGGCCATTCAGATTGTGGGCTGAGTGCAGCTCTGAGTCCACTGTTGCCTGCGCTTCCTTGGAAGAAGACGTGCCCCTCGGCCGGGCGATGGCCCCCAGAGACAGCTGAGGCAGCAGTGCAGGAGGCACGTCCTGAGGGGCCGGGAGCAGCCTGGTACAGGGCCAACACTTAGCAAGGGAAGGCGGCTCTCAGCAGCGCCACACCAGTCCAGTTCATGCAAGATAGCACCGCTGCTGCCCTCTCCCCGTCACGGGAGCACCTCCTTTTGCTTGTTAACTTGGGGGCCCCACCAGTGGTGCTCAGGGCTTCCTCCTGCCTCAGCACTCAGGGTTCGCTCCTGGCAGAGTGTGGGGGACCATAGGGATGCTGGAGACCCAACCCAGCTTAGCCTCAGATAAGACAAGTGCCCTCCCTGCTACCCTGCCCCTCCGGCCCTGTAACAGTGCTGCCCACACCAGCGCTTGGAAGCCAGCTCAGAACTCTCTGCCTGCCTCAGGGTCTGTTCTCCAAACCCCAGTCCACCCCCTGCCCCCCACTTTCTCTACACTGACCGTTGTCACCTTCTCTGAACTTCCCGCCATCTCTCAGCGCCGTGACAAACACTGTCCCTGCTGAGAGGCTGTCCCCGAAGTGTTATGCCCCGGGAAGGGAGTTTCACTCATACATTGCCCAGACCAGATGCGAAGATGCAAATGCAAAGACCCCTTAATTGCTAGCTCAAGCTAGGGTCTGAGTCACATCCAACACAGTGGGGTCTTGACAAGGACCCCGACTTTGAATTCTGAGCAGCTTACATAGGGTTTGATTACATAACAGCATTTTTTCTAGGAACTTAACAATATGTTTCAATTCTGTCCCAGTCCAGTCCCGTGACTCCACTCCCTCAGCCCTCTCTGCTTGGCTGGGCGCCACTGCCCATGCCCCTTAACTCTGATAGGCTGTTCCCATGGGTCATAATTACCTGCCCATGGGTCATGTTTACCTGCCCAGGGTGATAATTGTTTTCTGACAAGTCGGGATTTTCTCACAGGGGAACCCAGACTTAGGCCTGCCTGCTGAGTTTTGGTCTTCAAGTGGACCTGTCATGGCTCCACTTCAGCCTCATAAGAAAAAAGTGGCCAGCATCTCTACACCGCGTCCCCTTGTGATTTCCCGTGTCTGGCCCGTGAGCCTCCAAGGTGTGTTACCCGCCTCACTGGTGGGGAGGACCCAGGCCGGGCAGGAGCAGGCCCGCCCCAGGGCTGAATTGGCAGTCCTTAACTCTCGTGGGGAGAGCGAGCAGAGCTGCGACCCTGGAACCCTGACCCCGCCCCTGTGGCACTGGCGCCAACTTCCTGCCTGACCGAGCCCTTGTTCCTGGCTGGGGTTGTGCCGCCGCCTTGGGCTTCTTACCTCTGCTTGGCAAACTCAGAGAAGGAAGTGATGGCGAGGCCACGCAAGCCTTGGGGAGGTCAAGGAGGCCAACCAGGGGCTAGAGAGATAGCACAATGGGTAGGGTGTTTGCCTTGCACGCGGCTGACCCGGGTTCAACTCTCAGCATGCCATGTGGTCCCCTGAGCACCGCCTGGGGTAACTCATTAGTGCAGAGCCAGGAGTAACCTCTGTGCATGGCCGGGCATGACCCAGAAAGCAAAAAAATAATGCAAGGAGGCCAACCAGCTTTGTCCCAGAACCTGCGGAGCTCTCTGCTCCCACCCAGACGCCCCTTCCTCAGCCCCAACCTTAGTGAGCCCCCTGCCCCTCACTCTTGCAGATGGAGGCCACAGAGGCGGGGGAGGGGAGTTGGCTCTGCCATGTGTCTCTGAGGGAAAAGCAGGTCTGCCTGGCAGATGGGGCTGGGGGGCGGGGGGGGGGTGAAGCCAGGTGCCCAGGCACTCTGCAGAGGGTGGAGGAAAGGGTGTGGGGGTCATCACCCTGGGGTCCGTTCAGAAGAGTAGCCCCTCCAGCTCATGGGATTGCAGCCACTCGGTGGCTTTCATGGGGAGGGTGCGAGTTTTCTTACCTGCCCAGAAGCCCAGAGGCAGGAGGTCCTGGGTTAGTGCACCTGCACAGAGACCTAACCAGAGCCAGAGCTTCGCAGCCAGAGCCAGAGGACAGCAGGGAGGGTGGTTACGTTTCTCGCCACGACCCCCGACTTGGTCTCTGGCACCAGGTAGGATCCCCTGGACTGCCCACAGTGACCCCTAAGCGCAGTGGGGCATGGCCTGAAAACACAAAACTCAGGGGGGAAAAGAGCCTCACTCCCCTCTCCAGCTCAGCATAGCCCCCCTACACCCCCCACCCCCGCTGCCCTCTCCTGATGGCACAGCGCCCCCGCCCACTCTCACTTAATGCAGCCCATTCCCCTCTCCTGCAGCTGTTTGAGCTGGTTCCAGTGCCTGCAGGCACCACATCTCATTCACTCTCCAAGCAAGAAAAGGGAATGGGAAAGGGGCAGGCAGGGCTAAAGACAGATGCCAGCTAAGTCACTAGTGAAAAGAAATGCCTTCCTTGGCCGCCGGGCCGTGAGCACCCACACCCCCTAGCAACAAGGGAGTCTGCAGGGGTGGGTGTCACTCAGTGGGGTATGTCACCCGCACCCTGGGCGCCCTGCAACCCGAGACCTTCCCACTGAAGAAGGGGAGAACCCCACCCCAGGCAGAAGAACAACTTCATGTCTGTTGCAGCACCTTTTCTCAGGGGTTAAAGCACTGATCTTGAATGCAGTGACCCTAGTTAAGTCCCCAGCACTACGGGGCATTCCCTGAGCCAGGAGTGATCCCCAAACAAACAAAAGCGCCTTTTCTTCCTGAGTGTCTTGGCCCACTGGGTGGGAGGCAGCACTTCCGGTAGGCCTCCTCACTGACTGTGAGCCTGCAGAGGGATATGCCTGGCTCTGTCCTGGGGCCCCAGACCTAGCTCTTCATGTAGGAGGACAGGGGCCTGTGCCCGAGAGAAGCTCATTCTAAGTGAGGGAGACACGAGGATCTGAGCCAGAGGCAGAAGGGGGGAGGGGGGAAGAAAAAAAAGAAAAGTTTTTTTTTCCTCCCAAATATTAACAGCTATTTTGGGGAGAGGGCAGGGAATGAAGGAGTGTGTTTCACATTTGGAATCCCTCTTAAATTTAAAACAATAAATAAAAAGGTACATAGTGGGACCAGAGCAATAGTATAGCAGGGAGAGCATTTGCCTAGCACACAGCTGACTCGGGTTCAATCCCCAGCATCCCATATGGTCCTCTGAGCACTGCCAGGAGTAACCCCTGAGCATCACCAAGAGTTACCTGAAAAGCAAAAAAAAAAAAAAATGCAAAGAATCGAAGGGATAGATTTATTTGATTTCTATGTGGGGGCTACACACAGTGGTGCTCAGAGGACCATATGGGATGCTGGGGATTGAACCTCAGTCAGCTTACTCCTGCTCTGTGTGCAGGAATCACTCCAAGAGGGCTTAGGGAGGCACATGGGCTGACCAGGATCCAACCTGTGTCTGCTGCATGCAGGGCAAATGCCCTAACCTTTGTACCATTGATCCAGCTCTGAAAAGAAGGGATTTAGAATTCTTTGTACTGGGGCCAGAGCAAGAGTACAACCGGTAGGATGCTTTCTTTAGTGTAGCTGACCCGGGTTAGATCCCCAGCCGCCCGCCCCTCCCCACATGTGTTCCCCAGAGCACTGCCAGGAGTTATTCCTGAGTGCAGAGCCAGGAGTAAGCCCTGAGAATTGCTGAATGTAGCTCAAAAACCAAAAGGAAAAAGAAAGAAACCTTGGCATAGTATTTACATTAAAGATGTTTATTCATTTAAAAATGAAGAATTTGCTCTAAGTATAAGTTTAGGATACACTGATTTACTGACACAAATTCTGGAGTTTTTGCTCCTGGTTTCTCTGCAGAAGAGTCATTATGAGTGCTTAAATTATGCGAATGAACTTCTTTGCAAGTTTAATTTTGCTACAGCACTAAATTCTATCCACAGATGTTGTCTTCCTGAGATTTTGCTCACAGTCCAGTTTAAAAAAAAACAGAGAGGTTATTAATGACTTCTGTTTCATTTCAAGAAAAGCGTCCTTGTGCTCAGTTCTGTGCTGAAATTCTCCAAGAGAATAGAGAAGGGGTCTGGTAATAGTAAGCTGGGTCATTTATTAACACGACTATAAACTTAATAGTAGGTGCCAGAGCAATGGTACAGCAAGTAAGGCTCTTGCCTTGCACACGACCAACCCGGGCTTTATCCCTTTTGCCCCATATGGCCCCCCAGGATTGATCCCTGAATAGATGTTTCTCTGAAGGAAAAAAAAAACTTAAAAGAGTAATCTTTGAGCACCACTGGGTATGGCCCAAAAACAGAAAACTAAAACAACAACAACAAAAAAAACTTAACAGTAAATATAAGTCAAGAC
>JAOXYA010000019.1:11034246-11051503 GCA_028565675.1 Sorex palustris
CTTTCAGGTTTAAGTCTCAGTCATACAATGATCAAACACCTTTCCCTTCACCAGTACTCATTTTTCACCACCAAGAATCCCAGTATACCCCCGCTCCCACCCCTCCAAATGCCTGTGAGGCAGATGATTTCTACTTAACTCTTCTCTACATTGATTACATTCATTATTACGACAAAAGATGCACCATTGTTGTTGAGAAATTCCCCCCAAACAATCAGAATTGCTGAAAAGGCATTGTGAAATACTTTGTTTTCTATAGCTGGTTATGAAAAATCATATAATGTTTATGGCCACAATAGCGCCCTCACTATTTTGGATTTCTGCAAAAAGCCAGATAATTAAGAGATGGGTTTCTGTGTGTCTGTAGTTATGGCCGTGCCAGAGAGCCGCTTGTGGGGAACAACTCATGACCTCGGTAGGGCATGAAGGACAAGCCGGTACCGTCCCCCTTCCCATGAGACTGCAGTTGCCCCATCACTGCCAGCTCATACCTGGCTTTCCTATAAGCTCTGAGGCAGCAGCCACCTTGCTGCCAAGGGGGTGGTGTCGGGGGGAAAGCCGAAGGGAGCAATACCACTTCCCTCCCGGGGAGGCATGGTGCTATAGTTTTATGCATGGTCATTCACTTTTTTGCCGCAAGCTGCTGGGTTCTGGATTAAGTCCTTTTGCCTCTGGAGCCATGGCCGTGCCAGAGAGCTACTTGTGGAGGGCAACTCCTGAGCTTGCTATGGTGTGAAGGACAAGCCAGTACATCACCCTTCCCATGAGACTGCAGTTGCCCCGTCACTGCCGGCTCATACCTGGCTTTCCAATAAGCTCTGAGGTGGCGGCCACCGTGCTGCCGGGGGCGGGGGGGCGGGGTGAGGAGGAAGAGACAGACCGACACCCGTTCCCTCCCCGTGGGGCATGGCGACCTGGCCCACTTTTAATAGGCAGGCTGTATGAAGCAAGGTCTCTAGCTCCGACAGTGCACTGGAGATGGGGCCACTTGCCCCCACTCACTGCTGCAACCACTTTGGAAAAACCACTTCAGATGCCAGTTTTGATATCACCTGAGGGTCAAAGATGCAAGTAGGACAGCCACAGCAGTCCCACTCCTAAGTGAAGGCTCAAGAAAGTCTCCATTAGTGGGCTAGGTTCCTTAGAAGAGGAGCTGGAGCAGAATTGTAGGAAAGCACCAGAAATGGTGTGATGCAGTGCTTAGGGAGATGCAGGAATACGCAGTAAACAGAACAGACTTATGCTTAAGAAAGCAAAGGAACAAAAGAGAAACACAAAACTCACAATATTGGGGATGGGGAGGGGGGCAATTGGGAGCATCTCAGGGCTTGGGGGTAATAGGTAGGAGGGTCATGCTCCCCAACGGGTGGTGAGTTGTGGGTTTACATGGTGGCAGTGGGGCAGGGGCGTATCCCCACGTTGAGAAGGAAGAGCCAGGAAACGGAAACACAGAATAGCCAATCCAAACTGGCCGGGAGTTTCTAGAAAAGACGGGCGTTGTTTGGCATCTTGTGTTGAAGAAGCCAAGAGGACCAACCATTCCTCTCTCGAGGAAGAGAGAACCACAGTAAGCGCCAGCTGCTCCCGCCCCAGCTGGGTACGTTCTTGGGACCGTTCCGCCCACCCTCACCCCGGGGTGCATGCGAGTTTCCTCCTCCCCAGCTCCGCTGACCTCGCCGGGACCCCCGCGTCCTGGGGCCGGCCACCCAGACAGCCCTGTGCTCTCTTTCAGATCCCGCTCACGCTAAACGATGACCCCCCTGTGATGGCCAACACCGAGGAAGCACCGCATCACCACCGGTCCACCAGCCCCTGGGAGGGCGCACGCCGCGCTCAGCCCCCATGTCCTTCACGTCCTGCTGAGGCCGTCTCCCCCGCCACACCTCCTTCACATTCTGCTGAGGCCGTCTCCCCCGCCACACCTTCTAGCAGAGTGCAGCACCTTCACCCGACGGACGTGGTCCTGAGGCCACAGGAAAACACCGGCACTGGGTCTCGAGAGCCCTGGGCCGTGGGGACGTTTGGGGCAGCCGCATCGCATCGTCTCCCCGGTGGGAGCCAGGGTATCCTTCCCCCTCCCTTCCCCCTTAGGTCTTCTCTGCCCCCCTCTCACTGCGCACAGAGATGATATAAAAGAGGCTCTTTGGCTATTTGCATTCGCTTCCTCTTCTTTTTCTGTTTGGGGCTTTGATTTGGAAATCCCAGCATCATCTACCCGTGGATTACCCCTTTCCTCCCAGGGCCTGGGGGGGGGGCGGGGGGCTCCCAGGGCATGGGAGGCAGGGATTGACGAATTTCTAAAATTGATCATTCTATTTTCCTCTCCTCCCCCCGCCCCCACCGCCCAAACGTTTTACTTATTTTCTGATCATGGGTATTTGCAAGACGGCGGCAGAACCAGCTTCCCGTTTTCTCTCCAGGCTGGGCAGTTTTGCAGCTTCCTTTTAGACACGTGAGCTCCAAAGGCAGGTTTTTGTCTTTGATTCTGTTTCAGCAGACGGATGGGAAGTCTCAGCTCCTTACTCACCCAGGGGGGCTGGTAGGCCTGCGAAGTTGCCCTGAGGGGTGGGATCTCCACAGACCCTCTGGGACACTGTACTCTGTGTGTGCCCAGTCCTGGTCCTACCAGCCTGGGGCAGCCTCCCCCTTAGCCCTTTCTGCTGGCTCTTTCCAATCTCGGACCCGGATCCTCAGGCTCCCTTCTGACCAGAAGGTGGGGGTCGCACACCTTCAAAACTGCCCTGGAGAGAGTCTGAGTGAGCTCCCAGGTGCTGGCACAGGGAACTGTGGATGGGGCTTTAGAACTCCTCAAGAGGGACTCCAAAGAGAGGACACCATTTGCCTGGCATGCAGCCCACCTGGGTTCAGTCCCTTGATGCCCCAGGAGTAATTCCTGAGCACTGCTAGCTGTGGAAAATAGTCCTAAAGATAACAATACACCCCCACCCCCACCCCACCCCCCAAAAAAAGGGCAGGAAGGGATTTCATTGTCGCCTTAGTAAATGATAATGAAGGCTGGAACGCATGGCAGGATTTGCTTGTTTGTATGGGATGGAGTCCATCGCTTCCAGGAGGGAAGAGAGAAGATGCTCCTGGGACTTCTGTTGTGTGAGGACTGTGTGAACTGTGGGCTAATGTGGTGATGAATTAAGGAGGGGACAAATCTGAATTCCTTCACCGTCCCCTGCTGATAGGAGATACTGACGAACAAGGAATTTGGGGAGATTTATTAGATGGGTCTTGATGAAAAGGCAGAAGAGCCCAAGCCCAGTGAGAGAACTTGCAGGCGTGCAGTAGCCGTAGGTAAGTCGTTGGAATTAAATCCTAAGCTAATTCCCTGCACGTGCCATGACTAGGGTCAGGTAAAAGTTCCCCGTCCAGCTTTCTCCCATTATTGAGCCAAATATTCTCATTTTCACGGGTACTAGACTTTTGGAGATGAGCTCACAGAGCCCTTTGCCTGGAGAAGTGTTCCTCCTTATTCCCCCCCCCCCCCAACAAGTGTTGTTTCTTGAAGATGGACAGACAGTGATTCAGGTTATCTGTCATGTCTGGCATGTGGCACAGAGGGAGGAGACAGAAGACCCCCGGGGCGTGTTCATGTCAACTGGTCAAGAGCAGAACAGAGCTCCACCATCAGGAGAACATTCTGGATTACAGCAGGGGCCATTTTTTTCCGGATCCTTCAGAACAGCTCATTGCCTGGGTGCATGTGGATGAATCACAGGCCCCCACGTTAGTCACGTGCTTTGAGACTGGACTCCAAGGAGGGTTCCTTCAAGGGCCAAAAGGATAGTTCCCCTCTTCCGTATTGAAGCCTGAAGTGAGGACCAGTGATATCGGGTGCAACACGTGTCTTTCAAAGTGTACTTTTTTTTTTTTTTTGCTTTTTTGGGTCACACCTGGTGATACTCAGGAGTTACTCCTGGCTCTGCACTCAGGAACTACCCCTGGCGATGCTCAGGGGACCACATGGGATGCTGGGTATTGAACCTGGGTTGGTCGGCCACGTGCAAGGCAAACGCCCTACCCACTGTGCTGTCGCTCCAGCCCCTCAAAGTGTACTTTCTAGTCTCAGCATCTCTAAAGCTGCAGCCCGAACCCTTTTCCCACAAGCACGCAGCAGTTCTCGGGCCACAGAAATGCGATAATGGCTACTGCAAACACACAGACCCTTAACGGGATACCAATGACCGTGGACACAGGGCACTCTTGGGTAACACAAGGCACAATCCCACCACAATCGTCACTTGAGGGCTTCCTGACCACCATGGAAGCAGTTGGGTGGGTGGCATGAGATAAAGGCTGAGGGAGAAACCCTTAGAACTTGCTGTGTGTGGAGAAAGCGAGGAAAAAGTCTCGTGCATAGACTCAGGAATTTGGTTTGGGAGAACTTCAGAAGGAACAAGCTACGTGCCTATGTACGGTGCACACATACACCTCAGCCGCCCTGCAGGTTTTAGCTGCGGGCAGGCAGTTATTTTCACCAATGTGTGTTCGTTTCATCAGAGAACCAGGTTGGGCCAGATAGCACTTTCCTGCTCGTGCGAGCTTGCTTCAGCCGGGCATGGATACCCCGAAAGAATCCTGCCTGGTCCTGGGATCCCTGACCCCACAGGATCCCCCTTTTCTTGTCCTCTTCTGCCCCCAAAGCCTGACAAGAGACTACTGTCTCAAAGGGGCTCTTGGGGCACCCTCCAGACTGAACCCGATGACAGAATTCACCTTCTATTACTTCTTGCCAGTTGCCTCATTTTCAGCTGGTGGAGTAGGGAGGTGAGGTATAGTTTGCAAAAATGATGACATTTGCCAATCACCTGTTTGTACAGCACAGTGCAGGGGGAGGGGAACAGAGAGAGAGGACAGCGGATAAGATGGCTTGCCTTGCACACGCCTGATGCAGGTTGTATCTCCAACCCCCAGTGCCCCACAAAGGAGGGATCCCAGAGACAGGAGGAAGCCCTGATCACTTCTGGGTGTGGTATGAAACAAGAAGTCACAGGGCCATCTTCAGGGCACACCAGGGGATTTGTCCACAGTTATATGGATGTCAATTCTCTGTGGACTGGAGCGCACATGCGCACGCGCGCGCGTACACACTCACACACACGCGCGCGCACACACACACACACACACTACCTGGGTGCCTGAGGGGAGCGAGCAGAGAGCAGAGCTGGACCTTGAAGCAGGGGGCCAGGCCCAGTCAGTCAGCCCCTCTGTGCCCCACCCGACCCCACCCCTAATTTCCAGCCACCACCACAAGTAGATGTGGACATTCAGTTCCAGGGCGATTCGGGGCATGCATCGAGCCAGACCGGACAAGCTTTCAAATAAGGCTTTTACTGTTCTACCAACAATCTTCCAGAGGATGAAATGATCCAAGATGCCCCCAAAATATTTTATTTATACAAAGTGTTTTGGAGAGTAATATTTGTACTTGTCTTTCTAGCTCAGTCTACCGTGGGGCCAGGTCACCGTGCCGGCGCGGGCACAGCTTTTCCGCAGGCCTCACGTGTCGTAGCACCTGCTTCCAGGGAGGCCAGGAGAACACCGGCTCTCAGCAGGGGGAGGGGAGAGCCGCGCGCGGCTCCCCCACCCACAGCCGTGCCCCCCTGACCGGGAAGGTGTCGAAACGAATGTCCAGGAGAGAAAGAGGGCAGGCGGGAGAAGGCGTGCGCCCACCCTTGTGCCTCCAAGGCCGCCTCCAACGGGGCCTCTGAGAGCCCTGGGGGCCGGTTGGGTCTTCTCCCCAGAATGATCCTTGATGCTGATGGATGTCGAGAGGGCAGTTTGTCAAAGAACAGGTCTGGCCTCAGTCCCCGGCAGCGTAGGAAACAGTCCTGAAACTTGGTCTTTGATCACGGGTGTGGAAGAAAGCCATGGGGCCTCCCGGGAGGTGATCCAGGTTCTCCAGGAGCCGCGGTGACCCTCCGGGCTGAGGGCTCTGGCAGCATGGCCCCGTGCCCACCCTCTCCCTGCCCTGTCCCCTCCCCCGGGTACCTCACATGCCATCTCCACACAACGTGCCACCTGGCCAGGCCTCTCCGTTGGTCCGTCCCCACCACCTCCATCTACCGCACGGCACATCCCTGTTCTCCAGTGTCTTCCTCCCCACCCCACCCCCAACCACACCCACACTTCCTTTACCACAGTGATCACTCGGAGCCAGCAAGAAAGAGAAATGTTCCGAAGGGAAGCTCCCCCTCGGCCCTCCGCCTGGAACCGCAGCGGGGGGAGGGGGCCCCCCAGCTTCGAGGGGAGACAGACCAGACGGGGTGCTTCAGGTTTCCTGAGGAGCAGGTGGTGAGGTGGGGGGCGCTCCTGTTCTCTCCTCTCGTGCTCACAGGCGGTGTGGTGCGGGGCTCAGCTGCACTTACAGGACTTGACCACCATGTTAGAGAGTTGTTCCACTTTGGGGGTCCTCCCGACGTAGTACAGGATGGTGAGGGGCTCCAGGTCCTGGGGCACACAGCACGGGGAGGCAGACGCTTCGGGGTTCAGGGTGTTGTACAGTCCCAGCACCTGAGGGAGGATGCATTACGAAGTCGTTGGCAAGCAGGGCCTCCCCCTCTCCCCGTTCCCTACAGCCTGGAGAGCGAGATCTGAGCATCCCCTAGGCCAGTGGCAGAGCACAAGGGGGTGAAGTGCTTGCTTTGCACGTGGCCAGCCCTGGTTCCATCCCCAGCACCTCATGGTCCTCTGAGCACCATGGGGAGTATTAGCCCCTCAGCACTGCCCAGTGTGGCCCAACCACCCCTCCCCACCAAACAATAGCACTGTAGCATTATCCTCGCGTTGTTCATCAGTTTGTTCGAGCAGGCACCAGTAACATCTCCATTGTGAGCCTTGTTGTTACTGGTTTTGGCATATCAAATATGCCACGGGGAGCTTGCCAGGCTCTGCCGTGCGGGCGAGATACTCTCGGTAGCTTGCCGGGCTCTCTGAGAAGGACAGAGGAATCGAACCTGGGTTGGCCATGTACAAGGCAAACACCCTACCTGATGTGCTATCACCCCAGCCCCACCAAATAATAAATAAACAACCAAACAGAACTGAGTCTCCCAGTACACAGGGTGTATTACTGGGGCTGGTCAGTCACAAGGAAGGAGGCAGAACCTTTGCAGCTTTTTGACAGGTGTCTGGCCAAACCCATGGCAGCTACTGAAAATTACAAAATTCTCCTAGATTCATCATCCTCATTGGACCTGATCACTCTGTTGAGAAACGTTCTCCATAAACATTGTCTTGGACCAAGCCACAAGTGCTAGACACAGTGCCGCAGGAATGAGCTACCGGGAAACACACTTCCCAACTCATGGCCCAGTCTCCATTGCCCCAGAGAGAACACACGCTGGTTCCGGAATCAGCCTCCCCTCAGTCCCCCATCCTCTGCCAGTGTTTCTCCGTGCTGCCCTGGTGTGCTGTGCCTTTCAGCCACTCTGAGGCTGCATCCATCCCAGTTGTTTTAATGCTGAAGCAAGAAGCTTTTCTACCAGCCAGGAACACGCATCTCTGACAAGCAGGCAGCTTTGTGAGAGGAAACTCCCAGAATAGAACAACAGTGGCGAGAGAGGGAGGGGGGTTGGACAGTGGGCAGGGTGCTTGCCTTGCAGGGGTGGAGAACCAGCCAATCCAGGTTCAATTCCCAGCACTCTCCATGGTCCTCCAAGCCCTGCCAGGAGTGATCCCTGGGCTCAGAGCCAGGAATAAGCCCTGAGCACAGCTGGGTATGGTTCCCAAATGCAAACAACAGAAATGAGACAAAAGTTTTAGACAGGGCCAGAGAGATAGTACAGCAGGTAAGGTGACTACCTTGCATGTGGCCAACCTGGGTTTGATCCTCAGCACTACAGACAGTGCCCCAAACACCAGTCAAAGTGATCCCTGAGCATGGGGTCAGGTAAACCCTGAGCACTGCCAGGTTCTCCCACCCCGTGTCCCCCCACCACCACCACCACCAAAGGCTTTAGACAGTAAACCAGCTAACCAAAGGTCTGGTGGAGATAGCACTGTAGCACTGTCTTCCCATTGTTCATTGATTTGCTCGAGCAGGCACCAGTAATGTCTCCATTGTGAGGCTTGTTGTTACTGTTTTTGGCATATCGAATATGCCATGGGGAGCTTGCCAGGCTCTGCGGTGCAGGCGAAATACTCTCAGTAGCTTGCCGGACTCTCCAAGAGGGACAGAGGAATCAAAGCCAGGTCGGCCACGTGCAAGGCAAACACCCTACCCACTCTGCTGGTGGAGATATGGAGGAAATTTGGAAGGACAGAATGTGACCAAGTGGAGTTGGGGGGTCAGGATGCTGAGATCAGAACCTCCATCAGAGATGATCCACTCACCCCTGGTCCTCACTCACCCACTCAACATTCCTTCCTTCATGCATTCTTTTAAAGAAATGCAGCTGGGCTCCACCCCCATCATGCCCCATGGCACAAGTCCCACCCCGTACCGTGCTGTGGGTTGTATCTGCACTGCGGAGGTACGGGCAGGGGCCAGAGCAGAAGTTGGCGTAGTAACCCTTAGGCTCGTGGACCCATTTCCAACCCAGATCCTGCCGGAAGTCAATGTAGAGAGGGCGCACACAGCAGTTTTCCTCCAGATTGCTACAAAAAAAAGGTTAAAAAAATGTATAGTCATCACTCTAAAAGAAAAACACGCCTTTTCATTCAAAATAAAAACCCACAAATGGGGTCCGCTTGGCATCATCAGCAAGGGCTTGTTATCAACGCACTCTCAGGTCGAAGTACATTTGAGTTGTGTAAACCATAAAGACATTTTCTTTTCCTGCGTGGAAGACCATGAGCCCCAGGATATCGTAGGTAGATTAAGATGATGCCTAACTAAGATGGAAAGGACAGAGCTGACCCTCCTCCTCTCTATCCTGGATGGAAGGACAGTTCCGCATAGAACTCAGCACTGATTATTCCTGGCCAACTCAGCTTCAAGGTGGGCTTTACTGTTCCCTTCCTGATGGACACCCAACCAAAGGAGACTTGGAAGCATGAGTGTCTATACCTGCAGCGAATGACTGCTTAGACTCAATCTTCAGGCAACTGAAATCAAAATGAGGCACGGCCTGCTTTAAGCCTCAAGGTTCCTCGAGTCCTCCAAATGTGATTACCAGACCACTTTAATTCTGCGGCTTACAGAAATATCCACTTGGTTACAATACTTCTTGCCCAGTGGGCATCCTGTCTGTGTTCCAGTCCCTGCTGAGAGGAGAACTTGCCACTTCCAAGAGCAGCTGTGTCTAAAATCTGGCCGCTCATATTCCCGAAGATGAACCATAGTGGACACTCTTGGCCATCTCTCCAGTGGCCATCTTTGCCTCTATCCACTTCTCCTTGCCACCGCCCCCCACCCACCCCCAACAGTCGGGTAGAGCATATGCTTTTCCTGATCTCCCCCTGCAGGTAGGGTACTCATGCCACTCAGAATGGAGCAGGTGCGGGAACATTCTCCATTTAATGTGCTTTTATTCACAAAAGTCAGAAGAGAAAAACTACTGGCTTCTTCTCTTGAGCATGAATAGATATGTGGGACTCTAACAGTCACTGTGACCAACGCATGAGGACAGAAGGTCGGCAGCTAAACCTGGCACAGAGGGCAAAGCCTACACCCTGTCCTTAGAGGCATCGGTCAGCGTCCAGCCTAACCCAAGGCACCTGCTGCTATAGGTTTCCTGTGAACAAGAACTGCCCTACGTTTTAAGCCCCTGTTCCTTGCAGCCAAGAGCATCCATTCCTCACTGGGGAACAGCTCTCCACCCCAACCAACACGTTCTCTCTCTTGGTTCATTAAAGACAATGTCTCCATTTCACTCAATATCCTCATTCATCCCAGCTGTTCCCCTTGCAGGTGCTTTCCCTGTGCACATTCCCTAGGTCTGCTCCAGGCCTCCTGCTCTCCTTTCCGGAGTATTTGTGCCTCTCCCTTGACCAGAAGTGTTTCCTTAAACCTGACTCAAAGGCTCTGCTCGGACTCCATGAAGGGCTGAAGTCCTGTGTCCACAGACAGAATCTTTGGACCAAGTTCTTAAATAAAGCTCTTTAGCCTTTTGGTCTCCTCAGGGGTCAGATGATTTTCCTCTGAGTAATAATTACTCTGGCTTTGTCATCTCCCTCTTCGAGAAGAGAAGCTAACCTACTCCCAAATAAGGAAAGGGACTCCATCCGGGCTTATCTCCCTGCAGGGGCTACCCAGCCACTTCCCTGAATTAGTTCATTCATTTCCCCCTCCCGCCCTGCCCGTTCCCCCTTATCTTTCAGCATCTGTGGATGCTTCACAGATCCTGAACTTTCCCTCCAATCGTGAGGGAGCTGAGCACATCTCTAAGGGAATTTCTGCATCAATGTCTTCCCTGCCCTCCTCCCCGAAACCTACGTCTTACAGGAATGTGAAACCAGGAGCCATTGGAAGCTTCCCCCTCCCCACACCGTTTTAGCAACGCCCCCAGACTGCAGCTGCTCAAGACCAGAGTTGGGGGAACCCAAGGTGCAGCAACAAGGGAGGGACCCCACAGAAACAAGGAGCCTCTGGAAGATCCTCGACCACCTTAGCTGGAGGTGACTGGAGCATCAATGACCCTTGGTGTGGCCCAGTGCCTGCATGCATGCACACAGTGGGGTCAGGGGCTCACCGGAAACAATAATTGGTGTCAAGGGCACGCTTCTTCCTCAGCCCTGCTTGGCCAGGATTGTCGAGCCGGTGAGGGGGAATCATCATAAGGATGAGGTGAGGGTTGTGGTGGTCCTTCTGCTTCTTGAGGCGCCCCAGATCACCACGGCCATGGTCATCCTCACTGTCCACACCTATGGGAGGGGAAGCAGGTTGGTGGCTTCTGCAGCAGGAAGCCGAGTGAGGCCACTGCAGTCCACCCCACACCTGCCCAGCTGTGAAGAGGAGCGAGGCAGACGGATGCCAGGAAGGTGCGGGCTAATAGGATGCAGCCTCAGGTGAATGCCAGCTGTGGGAAGAGGCTTCTAGGTGGAGGATGACAGGATGTCTCTGGTCATGTGACAGCATGCCCCTGGTCATGTGACAGGTGGTCCCTGCTCATGACCCTCCTGATGACCTGAAGGACAGAGAGTCCTGTCTAGGAGGCTTCCTGGGAGTTCACAGAACATCCTTGTCAGGAGTCGCCTTCCCCTGAGGGCTCTCCATGCCAGTTGTGAGACTCTCATCTTCCCTGTGAGTCCCCTCAAGACAGTCCGGATCTCTCAAGATCACAGCGAAGTGCCCCCAACAGCTGTTGGAGTATCTATGGATGTGCGCATTGCTCTCGGCTGAGCTCAGGGAGACATAGCTCTCAGCAGGCAAATGGGAGGGTGCAAACCAACACCCTCTCCTGGGCTTTCAAGGGAAGGGGGCTGCTCAGAGGGAAGAGCCAGTGCCCTGCTCACTCCCCCCTACCCCGACCTGAACACGAGTTTTACTGACACACTGACAGGGGCATCTGGACACAGAAGGGACATGGGACTGGGAATAACAGAGCTGGAACACAGATTTCCTTCTCTGAAACTTGTTATGAACAAGAGAGCTGTTTACCAAAATGAGGGCTGGAGTGACAGCACAGCAGGTAAGGCGTTTGCCTTGCACGCAGCCAACATGGCCTACCCGAGTTCGATTCCTCCACCCCTCTCGGAGAGTCTGGCAAGCTACCGAGAGTATCTCGCCCACAAGGCAAAGCCTGGCAAGCTACCCACGACATATTCGATATGCCAAACCCAGTAACAAGTCTCACAATGTTACTGGGCCCTCTCGAGCAAATCAACAAACAACGGGAGGACCAAGGACCATGACTGTGACCGTGGGGGCATTTTGCCCTAACCTGGTAATAGGCAAGTACCCCAAGGCTTTCTGAGCTCTAGAGCTCTAAGAACTCGAGGTCAAGTGCTTGGTTTAATTAATAAATAAGTAAATAAATAAATAAAGGCTATAAAATAGTCTGGCAGGGGAAAGGTCAGTCCTAGGCTGGGAGCCACACATATTTTTTTCATACAAGCCTCGTGACCTTCACCTTGATGGTCCACCTAACCTCAGGTGTGCCCTGGAAACCCAGAATGGGACCCTAAGAGAAAAGAATGTTCCTGAGGGTCAGGGGTTGGCACAGTGGGAGAGCCACTTGTGTGAGGCACTGGATTTGACTGGCACCACATATGGTTCCCTGGGCCCTGCCAGGAGAGATCCCTGAGCACAGAGTCAGGAGTAAGCCTTGAACACTGTTGGGGTGCACCACCCCCATGGACAGATGAGAGAGAGAAAAAGAGAGAGAGAGGAAAGGAGGAAGAGGGAGGGAGAGAGAGACAGAGAGGACATTCTTGCAATTGAGCTCTTGAGGCTGAAGCCTTAGAACCTGAAATGATGTCTACTGTTTCACCATTTCAACCCAGACACCCCATTACAGCGGGTGAGGGTTGGGCAGAAAGCCCCAGAAATAAGGGGAAATCTCAGTGCCTGGGGCTGACCCTCCCGGCCACCAGGTCGCTTCTCCAGGACTAGGAATCACAGCTTTGAAGCCACCGGCACTGGCCTCCACTCTCCTTGGAGGCTCTGCTGTCAGCTGGGGAGGTGAGCACCATCTCTTTCTCAAGGCTGGGGCTTGGGGTGCTCAAGCACACCCTGGGACCCCTCTGTGGGGTAGCAGAGTGGCTTTCCCCAGGCACCTTCAGGCCTTGGGTTCTTCTCGAGCTGCCACGCACAGCCACTTGCCTACCTTTGAACTTGATCTCCATCACCTCGCGAATGTTCTCCAGGATGTCCCCATTGGGCTGAAATGTGTGGCACGGGCAGTGGATGCTGATCTCCAGGCCCAGGTTGGACTCTGCAATCGGGATGGGCAAGTGGGGGAAAGAAGCACTGAGTGATGGGCAGGGGAGATCCGGGGCCCCTGCCAGCCCCTACCCCACAGGACCCCATCTGATGGAGGGTTACAGGAGACGGCGGCGCTGCCTCAGTGAGACCTGGCTGTCCCTGTGTGTCGCCACTTCCTACGTGTCTGTGACGTTAACAGCCACAGGAAGGCACAGACCAGTCAGTGGTCATCGCAAAGGGGAGTTGGCCTCGCCCCTTGGAGGATGATGTTAGGAAAACACTGTCAGTTCCCCCTGGGGACGGAAGAGGGGGACAGGTGTGAGCAGGAAGGAGACGAGCAGGCCCAGCTCCAGGGGCTGGTGGGGAGAGGAGGTTCTGAGGCCAGCCGGCCCAGGAAGGGGGCAGAGGCAGGGAGGATGCAGGGCGCTAGAGGAGCAGGGGAGAGCAGGCGGTGAAGAGGCCAGGCAGGGGCTGGAGCAGCAGCACAGTGGGGAGGGCATTTGCCCTGCATGTGGCCGACCTGGGTTCGATCCCCATCATCTCTTATGGTCCCCCAAGCACCACCAGGAGTGATTCCCGAGCGCAGAGCCAGGAGGAACCCCTGAGTACTGCTCGCTGTGGCCTAACCCCCACTCCCTCAAAAAAAATAAATAAAAGAGGCACAAAGGCAGGAATTCAAAGGGCCACAGGGGAGCCAGAGAGATAGTCCAGTGGGTAGCGCATCTGCCTACCACACGGCTGACCGGGGTCCGATCCCCAGTACCTCAGATGGTCCCCCGAGCCTGTCAGGAGTAATTCCTGAGTACAGAGCAAGGAGTAACCCCTGAGCACTGCCAGGTGTGAACCCTCCTTAAAAAAACTTTCTTAAAGGCCATAGGACTGGGAGTAGGTGGCACCGTGTGACCTTGGCATTAAGGTTGGGATGCAAAGGGCGGGCAGGGCCTCTGTGAGCCAGAACTGGTCGGGGTGCAAGGGGCCAGCAAGTCTTCGAGGCTGAGCCGCAGTTGGGGAGGGCAGAAGGCTGAGGCACGGGAGCCCAGCCTGGCTTTCCCCAGGGAAGAACAGCATAGGGTCTCAGCTACCCCCAGAAGCCTGCACACTTAGGGAGGAGGTTGGCGCTGTGCAGAACTTCCTGGGAAAGGGCAGCACGGGCAGGGGGCAGAGGGAGGACAGAGGCAGAAGCAAGGGCTAGAAGGGAGGAGCAGAGGACGGAAGGCCAGGGTGGAGGGGACAGATGAGCCAGGCCCGGGGGAATGCTGGGAGAACCAGGCCTGCTCTCCTGGGCTAGGAGCCAGCACTGGGCCTTTCTCTTACAGTCTGGGGTGAGTGGGGTTGGAGCCATAGTACGGTGGGCGAGACGCTTGCCTTCCATGTATCTGGCCTGGGTTCGACCCCCGGAACCTCCTATGGTACCCCTGAGCGCCACCAGGAGGGATCCCTGAGCATAGAACCAGGAGTAAGCCCTGAGCACCGCTGGGTATGGGGCCCCCAAACAAAAAATCCAGGTTGTAATTTTAGAAGGGGAGGACCTGCTCGGGTAGCTGAAAGTTAGGATGCAAGAGGCTAAGTAGAGAAAGAAAAAAATAATAATGAGGAAGGGGCTGGAGCAATAGCACAGCGGGCAGGGCATTTGCCTTGCATACAGCTGACCCAGGTTTGATTCCCAGCATCCCATATGGTCCCCCGAGCACTGCCAGGGGTAATTCCCAAGTGCATGAACCAGGAGTAACCCCTGTACATCACTGGGTGTGACCCAAAGAGAAAAACAAAACAAAACAAACAAACAGACTATAATGAGGAAGGCTACGAAGTGAAAAACTGGAAGAGAAGGTGGCAGTCTTGTGTGGGGAAACTTAGGGCAGTCCTGGTGCCGCAGGGATTTTGTGGGTGAAGGTGGTTTCAGGCAGCTCTGCTCATCCTGGGGCAGGTGGAGGTGTCCAGGGGAAGGACCCCCACCGCACACCACAAGCCCATGGGCACTCTGCTCCCGCCAGCCGCCTCCCTTGGGCGCCAACCTGGACCTCTCGGACTCCAGGAGTCAGCAGGGAGCGTCCCCGAGCCCAGGTGGGGGGTCTGCATTCCTGTGGGGAGAACTACCCAGGCCCAGAGAGACTCCCGTCACCATGAGGCAAGCAGGAAGGCCCAGAGTTTTTCCTGAGGAAAAGCCAGCTCAGCCCTTCCTCCATCCACTTCAGCACCCAGCTGGAGGGTTCAACCCGGCCCCAAGTTGGGGCCCCCGCTGGTACTCCCACACGCTGAGTGTGAAGATTTCTCTTCCAGAGTGTGAATTTAACCAGGCGGCTGAGCCCTAGCAAGTGAGCAGACAGGAAGGGATAACTTGAGCACTGGAGCAATAACTTGGCATCGGGAGAACGTGGGCGCCCAGCCCTGGGTGAGGTGACGGCCAGCTCCGAGATCCGAAAGCTCTCAGATGTCTGCCCAGGGAGCCCAAGACCAGACGCATGACTCAGTTGGGATCAGCTACTCGGGGCTCCGTATTTTGAGGGCCCCGCGCCCTGAAGGGCCTCAGGAACTCCAAGTCTAGGTTCATGGGAGATCCCCCTGGGGCGGGAGGTGGGCAGCTGAGGCCTGCCTGGGAACTGATGGTTCCTAAGCATTACCCTCGAGTTGGCGACAGCAGGGGTGAGGGGCTGGGGGACCCACCGGCGTTGTCAGGGAACTATCGTTTTGCCATCTCAAGGGGGATGGAAACCTTTCCCAGTTTCTCACCAGCAAACTTCTTGGTGAGGCCCCGCAGCTGTGAAAATAAGAACTTCTGCACGTGCCCCGGGCAGCAAATAGCAGACACAGCTGATCCAAGTCAGCGGGAACCTACGAGACCCACGGGCTCCTTCTCCCTGTGGGCACGTGGGGCCCTGCCACCACAGTCAGAGTTCCCTGTGGTCCTTACTCCAGACGAGGGAATGCAGAATTTCTGGGCATCCTGGCAGCTGGAGCAGCACCCCGAGCCCACAGGCTGCCAGTTAGGCTGGTGGGTCATTCCCCAGGAATGGGGAAACGCAGGCCCAGAGGGTTTACAGCACTGCGGGCAGGCCAGGGAGCAGAGCCAGCATCTCCTCCATGATGGACCAATCTCGCTGGGGGGAGGAAGAAGGTGGGAAAAACAGGTCCTGGGGTGACTTGAAGAATGCCTGCCCCTTGCCACCCCCCGCCACCCAGAAAGACCCTAATCTCTGACACAGCATTGCCAGGCAATCTCCCAGTTTTCCCAAGGAAAGTCCAGGGATTGTGTGTACTCATGTGACTTAAACGGCATGGAACACGGTGGAGTGCTCAGTTCCTCAGAACCCCACTGCCAGGCCACGCCATTTGAGACCTGCCCCAGAGGGCCACCGGGCGTTGCCTCATTCTCTCAGGAAAGGACCACAAGGGTGGTGAGGGCCCACCCAAGGGCCCAGTATATAGATGGTCAGAGCCCCACAGCAGCTGGACGCCTGCCACCCCGCTGAGCAGGATGTGAGTCTCAGCACTTGGTGAAGATGGAGCGGAGCGTGGTGTTCCAAAGCACCACCAGCCAGAACATCTGGGGCTGGTCTAGGACGGATGACCAGGGTAAGCTTCTGCCTCTCTGGGCTCCGGTCTCCTTATCTGACCCCAAGGAAAGCTCACTCTTGTCTGACAGACTGGAAGCCAGAATGTTCTCTGAAGTAGATTTTATCCTGACAACAGTGCAGAGGCGAGCAAGGAAGGACCTGACTATATATATATATGTGTGTGTGTGTATATATGTGTGTATATATATATGTATATTTTTTCCTCTCTCTTTGGGTCACACCGAGCAATTCTCAGGGGTTACTCCTGGCTCATGCACTCAGAAATTACTTCTGGCGGTGCTCGGGGGACCATATGGGATGCTGGGAATCAAACCCGGGTTGCAAGGCAAATGCCCTACCCACTGTGTTATCACTCCAGCCCCCGCCCCCCTGACCTCTCATCTTTCAGGTGAGGAAAGTGCCAGGGCTTGAGTTCAGGGCAAGGGGCCTGGGAATGCTGGCTGGGCAACGGAGTGTACCTAGACACCAGGTGTGTCGAAGGTGACAGGACATCGCAACCCACTCTTCTCTCTATTTAGAAAACGTCTCTACCTGGGGCTGTAGCAATAGCACAGCGGGTAGGGCGTTTGCCTGGCATGCGGCCGACCCGGGTTCGATTCCCAGGATTCCATATGGTCCCCTGAGAACCGCCAGGGGTGATTCCTGAGCACAGAGCCAGGAGTAACCCCTGTGCATTGCCGGGTGTGACCTAAAAAGCAAAAACTATATATATATATATATATATATATATAGCCGGCTGCGATAGCACAGCGGTAGGGCGTTTGCCTTGCATGCAGCCAACATGGCCTACCCGAGTTCGATTCCTCCGCCCCTCTCGGAGAGCCTGGCAAGCTACCGAGAGTATTCGATATGCCAGACACAGTAA
>JAOXYA010000019.1:11101705-11116722 GCA_028565675.1 Sorex palustris
ATCCTGGGAGGATCCTCCCAACACCCTTTATTTGGTGCTCCCTTCTCTATCTGAGCTCCCTTTTCCCCTGGCATGTGCGGCTGGCTTCCAAGTCATAGAGTAAACCTCCTGGTACTGAACTCGGCTATCCTGGGTGTTAGTCTCCTATAGAACAAACTTTTTGAACCTTAAGGTGAGGGGCCAGGGATGTGGCTCAGTGAGCCTCACGTGTTTGAGGCCCTGAGTTTCACCCTTGGCACCTCACAGTCCCTCTGAGCTGGGAGTGGCCCCTGTTGGGTATGACCGCCCCCAAAACTGGAAAAAAAAAAGGTGACATTCTTTCACTTGTCTGCCCAGAACCCTCGGTTGGCAGCTCCTCCAGTCGCGGCGAAGCCCAGAGCCAGGACTATGGACTGCAAGGCTCTACCTGACCTGACCCTGCTGGGTCTACAGCAGTATCCCTTATGTCCTCCACTCCCTGGCCTGTAGGCCTAGAGACACATGTAGCTCACATGCAGTCATCTCTCCTCTTTCTCTCCTCTCACGCTGTAGCACATGAGAGCCCACGGTGCCTGCAGTGTGGGTTATGCATTGTAAGCTCCTGATCGGCCAAATGAAAGATCAGGTGGATTGTGTGGGGTGGTCGTTTTGCTCTCCGTGGGGTGGTAGAGCTACCGGAGGCTGGCAGATATGAAGGTGACACTAAGAGGAGGGGTCTGAGAGCCTGTCCTGGGGCACGGGGAGCAGACAGGAGCAGGGTTGGGGACACAGGTTGGAGGTGGCCTTCCCTGCAGGCTCACGGGGTGGCCGGGCAGGGTGGTGGTGGGGGAGATGCAGGGGTGAAGGGAGGTGGCAAACTCACTGCGGGATGCCCGGCTTCTGTGGGTTGTTGGTTGGGGTGGGAAGGCAGGAGAGACCGGATTTGGAGGGGGGATGGGTAGATCACTCCTGCAGTCGGACAGTCCAGGAGAGCTCAAGAAAGATGCATTCGGCGCCGTCGTCACAACTAGGAGGGTGGGCTCCTTACAGGTTGGCTCCTTGGGTGGGCTCCTTACAGGTTTCTGCGGGCAGTTGAGAAGGGGGTGAGAGCAATTGGCTTTGGGGCAGATGCCAGCTGATGGTGGGCTGAGAAGGAAGAGGGCGGGAACACAGACACTGTCCTGAGATAATAGAAAAGCAGGGGGGAGGGAAGGGCCTCCTGGATGGAGTGGTGCAGGGTGCTGGGGGCAGTGGCACACGCCATCCAGGGGAGATGGACTCGCCTTGGACAAGTGGAAGCCGGAACATTCCCCCCCCCCCGCCCATCCCCAGAACAGAAGAGAATGGGGGCAAGTTCAGCTCAGAGATAGACAGGAGGAGGGAGCAGGAGGAGCTGGGAGGGTTTCATTGGGGCGCGCCTCTTCTGTCTTCCTTCAGTTTCTTGGAAGTAGGAAGGCCGACTCTGAGTTTGCGGAAACAGAGGCGATCTGGCAGCCGGAGTAGGCAAGTCAAACAGGTTTGGACCAGAAAGAGGAGAGAGGGCTGCCGGTGGACCAGAGGCCTTTCTTGGGTGCACTGAGCCCCAGCCACACGAGGGCAGGAATTGGGAGCTCCCCCAGTTGGCCCGGTGCTTCTGGGAGCCTGGGGTGTAAATGAGCCCCTGAGCTTGATTCTGGGCTAGGCGGGGCACTTGTTAGTTAAGTGACGGATGACCTCTGTGGGCAGTGGGATGTGGGAGGAGTGAGTCATCTCAGGGGGCAGGGACCCTCCAGGAGCAGGGAACTGGGCCACCACGAGGGGCCCGAGGAGCGCGATTAGAGGTCGGGGTGGGGGGCACAGCCCCTGGCAGAAAGAGGCTGGGTGTGGCCAGGTGTCCCAGGCACCTCTCTGGCAGGGTGGGCTGCGGTCACCGTGCCGTGGACATGTCCTCTCCCTGCGGGAGGCCGCAGGCCTAGGGTCACAGGCCAGAGTGGGGGGTGCTTGCAAGGGGAGCCCCTCCCCGAGAACCTCTCGCGCCCCTCTTCCCGAGGGCGCTAACCCCATCATGAGGCTCACCGAGGAATCACTGCTGGTCCCCAGATCCCGCCCAGGAACAGGCCACTCTTGGCTGGGGAAGTGGCCGGCAGGCGCCCAGACTGGGCACAGGGGCAGAGCTGAGCCCGGGCATCGGGCAGGAGGAAGGGGGCGTCGGGTGAAGTTTCGTCTCAGAGTGTCTGTTTTGGGGTTTGTCCCTGCATTGATCTGCAAGGGAATGAGGCGAGTAATGGCCCCGTGGGGACGTTGAGGACGTGGCTCTCAATGTCAGCCGTCATTTCCAATCACCCTCTCCCTCCCAGCCATTAATTTTGGCCCAGGATCATGGGGACTTGTCCATCTATCACTCCTAATTGACACTAAATGATCTGTCAGTTTATTGATGAACGGCAGGAGTGGAATTGTCACAATATATTTTACTTTCTAACAACTCCTCCTGACAATTTTACCTTGTCCATCTCACTCTCCTCACATAAATCTCCATTGGCCGCTCACTCCTTCTCCGGGGCTGTCCTGGTGCCAGCCTCCTGGGCAGCGTCCGCACGCGTCAAGGGCATCAAGATGGCGACGCCTGGCCTGGGCTGCCCCTTCCCTCCTCCTCCCCCTCCCTGTCCTCCTCCTCCTCCTCCTCCACCCCCTCCTCATCCCCTCTCCCACCTCCCCTGCCCCTCCCCCTCCTCCTCCTCCTTCTCCCTCTCCCTCTTAATGGTATCGATGCTCCAGGAATACTAACGGGCTCCTGTCCTCTCCCTCTGTGTCATTGCCGTCCCGGTCTCTTTGCCTGCTCTCAGCAGCCAGCAGCTCCTTCTCCTCAGACTACGGGACTGTGAAAGGCAGGAGACGGGGCTGGCGGCTCCCAGCCCGGGAGCACAGGGCCGCGACACGTGTGCTCCCGTTGGGTGGCTCTGCTGAGGGCTGGGTGGCCCACAGAGGCCGGGGCCTTGTCCAGGCTGCGGTGTGGGTGCAGGTGGGCCTTGTCCAGAGCTGCTAGAGGCCAGGGCCGCTCCCCTGCAGCCTTGAGTCTGCTTATCAGAATCCTCCTCAAATCTGCACCCCGCCATCCCGTCTGCAGGCAGGGCCCTGGAGGATGCATGTGGCTGTCCTTGGAGATCTGTCCCCGTGCCTTCGGGAAAACTCCTTTATCCTCTGTGAGGTCAGTGTGAGCCAAAGAGCTCGGCAACATGTAATGTGACTTGCCACCCCTCTCCTGCCTGCCTTTCCTGCCGAAGATCATTTTTGTTAATTGATAAGGACTGTTAGTGTTTATTCACTGGCATCCCGTGAGCATGCCTATCATAATTAATAATGATTCCTTCATGTCCTCTCATACCCACATCATCGTCAGGCCCTCCCACTGTTTCAGAGATGATGTCGTTGGCAGGTGGGCCATAAAAAGGACCAACAACACTCGTACCTTCTGTGTTTTTTTTTTTTTTGGTTCAGATATCTGTATTCTGCAGCCTACTCTCCGCCTTGGGCCCCTTCCCCCACCTCCACTCCACTGATTTTGTTTGCTTATTTGGGCGCCGCACCCAGCGGTGCTCAGGGCTTGGTCCTGGCAGGGTTTGTGGGACCGGGTGCCAGGGATGAAACCTGGGACGGCCACATGCAAGACAAGGACTCTCCGCTTCCTTCCTGTCGCTCCGGCCCCACACTGCTGAGTGTGTCCTTTACAGCCCTGACGCATCAAACGTTGCTCTTTTGGGTTTCTGTGTACTGCTTCATCTCTCTCCTGTTCCTCACTCCTCCATTCTACCTGTTTATCTGGTAGTCGGCTGAGGCGCTCTCTTTGGGAACTGCTGCATAGAGAGGGGGCCTCGTCCAGCGTCAGAGAGAGGCCCATTGAGGACTGTGTCCAGAGCCATATTTAATTGGGCTTGGGGGAGGGCGGTGGGTGTCTCATGTCCACTCCTTAACACATCTTCCATAAAGAACTTTCAGCAGCCGTTTGGTTTATATTTATACTTCTAATACCACCACCGCCCCCTCCCCCCAGCCAGTCTTTTAACTTGGAGCAATTTCCCAGCAGTAGAAAAGGTGTCAGACCAGCACAGCCCACTCCCTTCCAGCTGGTGGTGTCTTACCGACCTCTGGCTCTCCCCTCATCCTCTTCTTGGTTTGACTTTGTTTTCTTTTTTCCCACTGAGCTCTTGGAGAGCTGAGCTGCGTTTGTGTTTGTGTTCGCGTTTGCGTTGCTGGTGACTAGCACGTAGGTGACTATGCAGGAGATATTTGTCCCTGCCCCCCCCCAACCCCCCAGCATCTGGCACAGGGAAGTGCGTGGCCCTGCGGGGTGAGTTGAGTGAGTGAGTAAGTGAGTGAGTGAGTGGTGGAGTTCCTTCCAGAGCCTCGTATTAAGGAAGGGACCCGCATTCCTGATCACGGTGAAGCGAAAGAACTTCATCCCGGAGGTGGTTCTTCAGGTTGCCGTTGGCCCACGCGGTTCTACTCCAAAGGGTTGAGAATTTGTCTCCTGCCTGCTGCCCTCAGCCACAGTGTGGCAAAACTTGGATCTGGCACTGGGTGATTGTTTCTGGGTTCCCAACAGGGAAGGTCCTGCAGTGCAGGGAGTCCTTAGGGGGTGTGGGTCAGACCCATGAGGGTCCTTGCACATGGAACAGGGAGGTGACTGGGCACTTGGTAGCAGGTGGAGCATTCTTTCTCTGGGCCCAGGCTCCGCTGCTGTTATTGTGTGGGGTGGGGGGTTCATGAGAGCTTCCCACTTAGGCAGGGTATTTCCTGTTTATAGACTTTTCTTCCCCGTGGCTTCCCAGACGTGGCACATTCAGAGATGGCTTCAAGTCATGTTTGCACTCTGAGCAACATTGTACTGTGTGTGTGAATGTGTGTGTGTGTATGTGTGTGTGTGTGTGTGTGTGTGTGTATTGCTGGGGAGCAAACCCAGGGCTTCCTCTGTTGAAGGTGTGTGCTCTTCTGCTGAGCTGTACACACAACATAATGTGCGTGCGTGGGTGCGTGTGTGTGTGTGTGTGTGTGTGTTGCTGGGGAGCATACCCAAGGCTTCCTGTGTTGAAGGTGTATACTCTTTTGCTGAGCTATACACACAACATAGTGTGTATTGTGTGTGTCTGTTGGGGGGCAGTGCTTAGGGCCTGGAAGCGACTCCTGGTGATAATCTACCACTGGTCACGACTTTGTAGGGTGCAGCGATGCTGAGTCTGAGGACATAAAACTGTGGCAGTGCCCAGGCCTTCCTGGGCTCCCCCCAGCGGTGCTCAGGGGGCCTTGTGGTGCTGGAGATCCAACTGGGGCATGATCGCCATGCTATCTCCCCCTCCCCTGCAAGCCTGTGGAGTGTACCCCTTATAGTTGTTCTCTAGAGATTCCCCCAAAGAAAACTTCTCGCATTGCTTTTTCACTTTCTGCTCAGAGCCTGACCAGGATGCTACGGGAAGGTCTCAATGCGCTTCCACTTTACTGCACCTAGAGAAGCCCACTCTTCAGAATTGGGATTTACTGCACTATTGGTCACCACCGTTATATATGTCCAGTAGACTCTAAAGATGAAATAAATACCCCCTAGAAGGGCACATCCACATAGCCCTTCTATAAGAAGAGAATAAACACCCTCCCTAAAACCGGGCACTGTGAAGGGCATGTGAAGGGCATCCCTTGCCACGTGATCTGAGCTGGTTTCCTTCCAGTGTCACTGGCAGGAATTAGGGAACGGTCCGCCCCACCCCACCCTCAATGTGCACATGACGAGGCGCTTCATGCCAGTCACTTCCTGAGGGCAGGGAGGAGATGGGGGAGTGGTCGCTCGTTTTTTGCATGTGCCCACAGAGCGCTGCCCTCGGCCAGCATGCGGTCCGGCCTCACCCTGTTAGGACAGAACCCTTTCTGAAAGGACAGTGTTCTCCTTCTCGTGGGCTAGCATCTGTTTGTCCTTACACCTCAAGTGTAACCAGATGGAGAAAGTGCCTCAAGAGACAGTCTCACACTCAGGTTTTCATCACTATTTACCTGTAGCACTTGTTTCTAGGTGTCTGAACTCTTAGTGAATCACAGAGAAGAAATATACAGCATAAGACTTCAAACAGGAAAAGCAGGTGGTTCAGGAACCCCAAAGCCCCTTCCTCCCTCTCTGACCCCCTCTGGCACCCAGTTGCCCTCCCAAAGGGCAGCCTTGTCCAGACTTGTGTGTGCTTTTCCTTGCACATGTTTCTGAAATGACAGGAAAGCGTGTTCCTTCACTCACTCCCCCAGGAGAGCGTCTCCATGTTTCTGCATTTCTATTTCGTTTTACTGATGTGGGGGCAGTGGCTGGGGAGCCCCCAGGCAGCCCCTGGTGCTCAGGGAGCCCTGAAGGGCCAGGGGAGAACTTGAGCCTCGCAGACTCTTGTGCATAGCCCCAGCTCTGTGTTTCCCTTTTCTCATCTAACCGTATGAAGGTGAGTCTAAAGTAGAACTGCCTCCTTTTGTTGTTGTTGTTGTTGCTTTTTGGGTCACACTCGGCAATGCACGGGGTTACTCCTGGCTCTGCGCTCAGTAGTTACCCCTGGCGGTGCTCAGGGGACCATATGGGATGATGGGAATCGAACCCAGATTGGCTGCGTACAAGGCAAATGCCCTACCTGCTGTGCTATTACTCCAGCCCAGAACTGCCTCCTTTTTAAGGGCTGTGTATTACTCCAGAGTGGCGCATCTCAGTAACAGTGACCTGAGCTCATACTTAGGTGTTCTGTTTTCCCAGGGTGAAAAGGCAGATGACCAATATTTGTTCATGCTGCTCTCTAACACATCTTTGAAAGCATTGTAAAGGCGTCAGAGAGGGGGCATAGAGGTCCCCGAGGCTAGAGACAGAGAGGCAGCCGGTACCCACCTTTTTCCCACTGAAGTTTGGGGTGAGGGGAGCGTGCAGCTGGACTGGTGTTTAGGTAAAGACTCTGATGTCCCCTTCTGGGATCTAGTCATTGCATCTGGAAGTCATTGCATCTGGAGTCCTGGCTGCCTTGTGTGGTGTCACCAAGCCAATTTCTGTATTCAGGTGACTAAACGGGAAATCATTGCAGTCCCACGGTGCCTCCACGGGAAGGCGAGAGCAGTGTGTTCTGACCCCAGCACCTGGACACTTCACCCCTGACTCTGCAAAGGGGGAGCTCCTTTCTGACCAGCCGCAGCAGTGAGGGCAGTACCTGCTGCCAGCCCAGGAAGGGGTGAGGCGAGGAGGGAAGGGGAGAAGTTGTTTCTGAGCAAGTGCACCGGGGAGTGGACAGCTGAGACCCCTGCACCACTACCACTCCTGCTGCTCCAGGAGCCCCCTCTTGGCTGCTTCCCCCAGCCCGGAGCAATCTGCCAAGGACTGCACACACAGGCTTGGCATCTCCCCGACCGCGCTCCTCGTCTTCACCTTTGTTAGGCCAGCGATCTTTGAATTTGGTTTCTGTGAGCAGATGTGAAGAATGGGTTTAGCCCGGATTCTTGACATGCCCTGTGAAGTTTCGCCCGCCCCTCTTACAGTTTCTCGTTTGCATAGGCGTAAATTCTCCCGAGACCTTTCCGGTGGGTTCTCAGAGCCGGAGGTAGGATTGTCAAGTCGGAGAGTCTCTGAGCATTGGGAAAGAAGTAATAGGCTTATAGAAGGATCTATGAACTCTCAGCAGCCCTAGAACCCCGCGCCCTCGGGAGTTGGTGCAATGCACAGGAACTCAGAAATGGGCCAATCAGAGCCAGACTTCTCCTACAACTTCCTGTCAGCCCCTGGGCTCCACAGCTGCTGATGGTGGCTGCTGGAACCCTCCCTTGCTGGGGAAGGTTTTTAAAGTCTTTAATTGTATAAGCAAACCAGAAGCACTTTAATGATGTAAAACTTCAAACACATAAAATTTAAATTGCCTAAAGCAATCTCCTCCAAGCCTAGTTTCCTTCCTTCCTTCCTTCCTTCCTTCCTTCCTTCCTTCCTTCCTTCCTTCCTTCCTTCCTTTTTGTTCTTGGGCCACACCCGGCTGTGCTCAGGGCTTATTCCTGACTGTGCTCAGGGACCACTCTTGTCAGGCTCAAAGGACCATATGGGATGCCGGGGATTGAACCCTGGTTGACTGCCATGCAAGGCCATTGCCCTACTCACTGTACTATTGCACTGTTTCTCTGGCCCCAAGCTAGTTTTCTTGAAGTACCTACCGATGGCAGTTCGTTGATAACTGTATCTGCTTCACCAGTAGTTCTACAGAAATCTTTCGCCTCTGTACCATTGGGGTCTGCACCTCACGCTTGCCACCTCTCTGCCGTATGTTAGTCTCCATCTGTTTTAAGTCGATGGAGTCATGTTGTGTTCCATATTACACGTTGGGCCACTCCCATCTGTGCTCAGGGCTCACTCCTGGCTCTGCTCTCGGGGATCCTTCCTTCCATGCCGGAGATCAGGTTGGGGTGAGCAGTATACAAAGCAAAATCCTACCCACTCTGCTGTCTCTCCAGCCTTAATTTTTTTTTAATTCCACAATTAATCTGGAGATTTTTTTAGATATAGATAAATACATATATTTTAACTGCACACTGACTCTATGGGATGTTGCAGTGATGAGTATTGAAGTTTATTTCTGTTTTGGTCTGTTTTGGGAACACACCCAGTGATGCTCAGGGGTTACTCCTGACTCTGTGCTCAGGAATCACTCCTGGCAGGGCTTGGGGACCACCTGGGATGGAACCCAGCTGGGTGGCATCGAAGGCAAGTGCTGTGCCTACTGTACTATTGCTCTGGCCCAATGTTAAGTTTATTTTTCTAATATTTTTACCATCACAACCCCTCCTCACATCTTAGGGGGCGGCCTCCCCAGTGGGGTTTGAACTGGTGCGGGCCTGACCATTCTGTGTGGGGGCCCGAGACTCCTGCTTAGGCCTCGTAGTGTTAAGGGCTCCAGGACCACCTGGCAGAGCTTGGGTGGGGGTTGGGGACACGTGCTTCCGACGCTTGAACTCAGGGCCCCGCACTCATCATGTCTATGCCACTTTGAGCCATATCCCTGCACATGTCCCTGAACCACCCCTGGTGTAGTCTCCCCCTCTTCAGCCCCCTGAACCTAAATGGGCTTTAGCAAATTCACGGTTTCGTCCTCTGGCTCAGATTCTAACATCCAGGACCATGCAGCACAGCCCATGTGTGGTCAGCCTGCATGCCTTGTCCAGCCCTCTTGGCCTGAGAAATGGAGGTGAAAAAAACTCACAGACGCTCACGCACGCACAGACACACAGCATTCGTTGCCACGTGTATGCCGGGTGCAGTGCTAAGCACAGTCACCTTTATCCTTGGGAGAACCCCGGGAGGCCGATGCTGTCGTTACAACCTCCTTTACACGTGAGGACAGATGTTCAGAAAGGGCAGGTGACTTTCTCAGAGTCACACAGCTGGAAAGCCAGCGTTGGAGCCCGTGAGTCTGCCATCTATGGGCTGCTCCTGTTCCCCGTGGCATGTCACATGTGTTTTTGTGACATCCTTGTCACATGTGGTGCATCTGCACTTGGCGGCACCTTAACAGGGGTCCCCGAGGACCACCTTGACGGCTCCCGTAGGTTTGGCCTGGGAAGAAGGGCAGGAGCGAGGTGTGTGACCTCTGCCCTCCTCGCCTGCGCCAGCCAGCAGGCTGCTGCCTGGGAGAGTGAGTGCCAGGCGGCAGTCTGCACGGAGGGGCACGAGCCAAGGCCACGGCAGCCCTGCCATTAAAAGGCCTAATTAGGCCGGCCATTAAGTTCAATTAGGCATTGGAAATGATCTTCCTTCTCACCCTGCAGTGCCCTCCAAGGACTGGATCTATTCCCAGGCTGCCCACACCATGGTTCTGTCCCTGGCACGGAGCAGCCCTACCTCTGTGCGCATCCTGCGGCCCCCGCCCAGGCACAGTGACCCTGCACGGTGGGGACCTCGGTCCATCCAGGTGCCAGCCGGGCTGGCGGACACTGTCCAGTATTACCCCAGAGGCCATTCCTCAGCTCCCTTCCCCTGTCTCGGGGCCTGTCCCCAGCACGTGTCAGGTCCTTGTTCTCCCTTCTACTCTCTCACCAGGTGCTCTTGGGCACCCCTGGGGAGGGGTGGTGTGCAGGGGTCTGGTCTCAGGTATCTCAAAGGTCCCTTTTCAGCAGTTGGGTTATAGGACTCTGGAGAAAGGGCAGTGTGTACGCCCTGTGTGTGTGTGTGTGTGTGTGTGTGTGTGTGTGTGCGCGCGCGCGCGCAGGTGACTCCTCTTACCCTGAACCAGGAGAGCCCAGTCTTAACCCGTCTCCCCAGGCTCTGTCTCTGCAGTGGTAAAGCTTAGTCCTCTCCAAGGCCAGCTTTGATGCAGAGCATGCCGCACCTTTGGGGCTGGCCTTCCAGATCGTGGCTTGAAACATGTCCTGGTAGTCTAGGAATCGTTGCCCTGAAACTGGACAGCTGACTACAGTGAGCTGAAGACTGACCTCCAGGTACAAAGCGGGGCCAGGGCTGACCCTCAGGCACAGGCTGGAGCCAGGACTGACCCTCAGGTACAGGGCTCCGGCAGGTGGGGTCCCTGCGTGCTTAGAAGGAGCAGGCCAGGGAGAGGTTGCCCTGGAGAGTTGGAGGAAGAGATAGGCCAAGTCGGAAAGGTCCCCGAACTCGGGCACGGCTTTGCTGTGTCAGGAATTGTGCAGTACTGAGTGTTGACAGATCAGGGGCCCAGGGACACACTGTTGCTGCTCCACTGAGAAGTTTGTGTGGGTTTGGTTTGGGGGCCACACCCAGCGGTGCTCAGGGCTTACTCCTGGCTCTGTGCTCAGGGATCACTCGGGTGCTCATATGGGGGGACCGTATGGGGGGCACTGTATGGGGGGACCGTATGGGGTTCTGGGGATGGACCCGGGGTTGGCCACCTCAAGGCCAGTCCCTTAACCACAGGACTCTGAGTTCTTGGCTGAGGCCGAGAGACCGCCTTTTCTCCTGCTGGACAGTCTTCTGCCTCCCCCTGTCCCTCTGCGCTTTCCGCAGCAGAATGTTCTCTTTGTGGACCAGACACATTGTGGAGATGACACATTCCTCCCTCTCCTAGGTGTCCCACCCTGCTGCCCCAGACTCTGGTGATCTCACTCAGCCTCACGTCTGTCCCTAAGCTCTGCTCTCGCTGCTCATCCATATAATGGGCTGAACCGACTCTGAGGGCCTGAGATGGGCCCTTTCACAGGAAACTGGCTCCTTCTCAACAGGAACCATTTCCCCCTTGTCCTGGACATGCTCTGTTCGTTTGAGATCGCCGGTTGTCTGCACGCCACGGGATGCCCTGTTAACCAGGAGCCCCGCCCCTGCCCACAGCCAGCCGGGCAGGGCGGCTGCATGGGGACAGCAGGACCAGTGCTGCCTGGCCGGCCAGCTTGGCCTATTCACGTGGGCCCTGGTCATCCTGCGTCCAACTCAGGGTTGTGCCATGGCTGCAATGCTCCAGGCCTCATCTCTGTCTCCATGCAGAAAAAGGGAGAGTCGCACAAGGAGGTGAGTGGGAGGTGGGATGGGTAATGCTGTCCAGGACTGCCGCCATCTCTCTCTCCTCCTCGCTCACAACACTGGTCTCTGCCCACCCCTCAGCGGGGAGTGAGAGAGGCGGGGAGTGAATGGTGTCAGCGGGACTTGGTTGCCACCTCAAACCAAATTGGGGTTTGGGGTTTGGTGAAGCCAGATTCGACCATCTTGGATGAAGAGGCAGGAGAGATGATTTGCGGGGGGGTAGGGTATCACCTTGTTTCCTGTGGTCTGGCCCGCTGCTCTCAGGCCTGCCTCCTGCGCCCCAGAGTAAGTCCTTTAGAGGGCCAGGGAGGAGCCACTGAAGCAAGGAACCCCAGCGTTGGGAGCAGAGGCCACAGTGACAACCAGAATGCGGGGGCCAGAGAGATAGAACAGTAGGTAGGGTGCTTGCCTTGCGTGCAGCTGACCAGGATTCAATCCCTAGTACCCCGGATGACTGGTATGATCCCCAAGTGCAGATCCACGAGCCCTGCCTTGTTGTTGGAGAGGGACAGGAAGGGACAGCAGCCCCCTCCTCAGAGACGGGCCCCGCAGGGGCAGGCTGTGCAACAGCCTGGCCCGGGGACAGAAGTGTCTTCGATTTTCAGGCAGGAAGAGTCGCGTTTGTCCCTGAGATGATTAACTAGAAGGCAGAGGGGTCCCTTTGCTTTGCTTCCTACCATCGTCTCCCACACCTCGTGGGCCGGCCCCACCAAGCTAGCCCATTGCAATGATGAACGTATCTGGTCTAAACGGGGCCTGGGAGCACAGTATTGTTGAGGAGCAGTGAGGTGAGGGCCAGTGATCAGGCCAGAGCTAGGAGGGGCCCCGGAGAGGCCCACCCTGAGTGAGTGGAGCATCCTCCGTTAGTTAGCGGAAGGCGGTGGGGATGAGGTTGGGGACAGCTCAGGGGCTCGGGAAGGCCCGTCAATGTCACCTTGCCCGTTGCCCAAGGTCAGTCTGTTAATTAGTGTAACAGAATGTGCCTCATGCAGCACCGTTCCCATCCCCGAGCCTTGGAAGCCGCGCACATTCATCTCAGGTTCATGCAAAGGCCATGCACTATAATATTTGTGCAACAGCGAGGCTGTTAGAATAAAATTGTCTTTACTGCTGTCCTCTGGGACCCTCGCAGGAATGAGATGTTGATCATATGAAGCCATCTTATTGAACCAAAAACTTGCAAGGAAGAAAGTCATGTCCCCCGAGCTCAACCGCCTCTGCTAAGCGGGGGGCTCGCTCCTTTGCAGAGGAAGCAGCTGGATGTGCGGAGGGTGTGATTCAAGGCCCAGCCGTTGGTTAAAATTCTCCCAGCACAAAGTTTCCCTGTTTCCCCCTCTGATGGATTCAGCTCTTAAAAAAAAAGGGGGGGGGTGGTCAGGAACATCATCTCTATGTCTTTCCCCTCCTTTCGCATGTTCTCTACTGAGTAATCAGCGTTGTTTAGCAGAAAAGGAGCAACGTGGCATAATTATGCTCCCAAATGGAGCCCCCTTTTATAATCTAAGGTTTTTCCTGCTCTCAGGCTACCCTCGCCACCGTAAGTTGCCAATGCCGCCTCTGGCTCCACGTGGGTCAGCGTGCAGGAGGCCACGTTTGGAAGTGCCAAGTGGGCCAGTGAACTAGAGGCCATGTCTGGAAGTGCCGCATTGACTCTGGAACCAGGCTGTCCTTGGTTCCTCTCTCCCAGCTGGGTTAGTCACCAGGGTGGGACCTGAGCCTCCCAGAGGCCACCACACGTAGGGCCCACTTCTTCATGGCTTTTCTCACTGGTCATCCCCAGCATCCGCAGAACCTTCTCCTTGACCACCTCTCTGAGTGAGCCCATTGGATCACTCAGATGGGTTTTGGTGGGGTGGAGCAAGGAGACCGTCCTCCGAGGAGGTGAAAGGGGGCCCGAGAAGACTGGATGTACGACCAGGAGGTCTTCCCGGTGCTCTCCCTTACCGAGCAGGATATTGTCCCTGGGAGGAGGAAAGCAGCAGGTGAAAACGGACTCAGGTACTGGGTTCTGGAAGCTCTGCTGGAAGCTGGCCTCTGACTGGCGGGCCCACAGTTTCCACTCGTTTCATCCGTCACGTCTGCTGTCAGACCACACTCTGCCTTTCCCTAGCTGGCCTCACACTCTGACCGTCTCTTCCGTTCCTGTATGTCACACTCCTGTGTCGGGGGGAGCGGCCCAAGTGCAGCCATTGTGTCTTGAAGCCTCTTCACCCTCATTCATCCACCTTTATGTCAGGGGAAAAGCCACAGGCTCCGAATCCTGGCCAACACCACTGTCCAGCTGTAATTCTGTGGGAGTTTCAAGCTTTACTGGAGGGAAGGGGAGGGCAAACCCAATTGTGCTCAGGGATCAACTCTTGGCTCAGTGCTCAGAGTGTCACTCCTGGCAGTGCTCCGGAGGCCATGGGTCATGCCAGGGGGTCTGCCTGCCTTACCCCTGCGCTGTCTCTCAGGCCCTGGGGTGCCTGTCCCAGCCAGCCCCCCACCCCAGTCTCCACCTTGCCTGCTGCCCTGTCTCTGTCTCAGCCCCACCCCAAACCTCCCACACTGTGCACACCCCAGCCCTCATGTTGTCTTTCTTGGCTGGGCTCTATATCTCAGCCAGAAGCCCCTTCCCACGGCCTCTCTGCCTGCACCCCTTCTCCTATGGTGCCTTTCCAGGGAGCCCACAGGCACCAAGCTGGAACACGATTTTTTTCTTGGGTGTTCCCATGCACTTGGCTTAGAACTTCCTCTCTTGGCTGTTAAGTTTGGACCCTAGAAGTCCTGAAGTAGTGGCAGGTGAAGGGGTAGGGGCCTTGGTTTCTAGTCCAACTCCATCCAGTTGCCTCTGGGGACTCCTGGTCTTCATGTCTTCTTCCTCTTTATGCTCCTCACTCCAACTTCCCCAGTGGTGGGAGGAGTCTGGCAGCTCTCTTGGGGAGGGGGGGCTTTCTTGGAGATACTGCTGTTATTACTGTTGTTTCTATAACATTCTTGCCTCCTCACAGATTGTGACATCCAGAACAAAGATATCCAGAGTCCTGATACCTCCCGCGCACATATCTCCCAAGTAAATAATCACTTTTCATTAAGGTTCTGAATAAAGTAATACTGGTTTGAGCTCCCTAAGATCTGGGGTCATAAACTCTTCCATATCTTATATTTCCTGATGGCACCTTATGCACTCACTTGCTATCTTCCCATAACTTGTTTTCAGTGGCTAAAGCTGTTTCTTTCAACCCCTTCCCCTTTCTGGGTAGCACTATAGCACTGTCCTCCCATTGTTCATCGAAATTGTGAGACTTCTTGTTACTGTTTATGGCATAGTGAATACGTCACGGGTAGCTTGCCAGGCTTTGCCATGTGGGCAAGATACTCTCGGTAGCTTGCCGGGCTCTCCGAGAGGGGCGGCGGAATCGAACCCGTATCAGCCACGTCAGCTGCGTGCAAGGCAAACGCCTTACCTGCTGTGCTATCGCTCTGGGTAAAGGTAAAGGTAAAGGTCCTCCCGTTGTTCATCGATTTGCTCGAGCAGGCCCAGTAACGTCTCCATTGGAGACTTTGTTGTTACTGT
>JAOXYA010000019.1:11130794-11141654 GCA_028565675.1 Sorex palustris
CATTCAGTGGGTTCTGGGAGTTCAGGGAGGTGGGGAGGGGCGAGGGGGTGGTATGGGGGTGGCAACGATCAAAGTGGCTTTTTTTTTTAATAAATATATATAAAGAAAGAATACAACACCGAAGGATTTAGAATAAAAGCCGTGGAGTTTGTCTGGTGTAAGGCGGGGAGGATGAAATGGAATCGGATGAGCCCGTTTCCGCGCAGGCGGCCCCTAGAGGCTGGCCCTCCCGCTGAGGCCTCCTCTGTCCCCCAATGCCTGCTCCTTCCCGCAGCATCCTGCCTCCAACTTTTAAAGCCCTTCCCCTCCCCTGGCCCTTAATGCGTCTGGACAGTTCCCGGGCCTGGGATGGCCCCAGGGCTGAGAGAGAGAACAGGTCCCAGCCCTCTTCCTCCTGCCCGCTCACTTTCCCATCCTGCCCTCCCGCTCTCTGCACCTTGCTGGTCTTCAAGGCCCCTACCTTCCGGGTCCTGGGGTCCCCCAGCTTCCAGGGCACCTGGGCCTTTCCCCAGTGGAGAAGCCTTACCGGCCCCCTCGGTCTCTCAGGACCGCTGTGTCGGGAACTCACACCTGACACTGGTTCTGGCTCAGCACTGGGTGGGCCTGGTGGGGAGATGGAACGGGGGGAGGGCGCAGGGGATGGTTTGGTTCTGGGGTAGAACAGTCACGAGGCCAGGCTCGCCCACCCCAGCCCCTTCCTCCTCCACTGCTGACCCAGCGGCAGCACCTCGCGGTGTCACACCCTGGCCAGTGCCAGAAACCTGGGCGGGTGCAAACCACTGTCTGCAGAGAGGACCGCAGCCCGGGGCGGGGGGCCCGGGGTGGGGGGAACCCCTGCTCCGGCTGTTCTAAGGCCAACCAGCTCTCTCCCCAGGCACAGGGGGATGAGGGAGGGTTTGGCAGGACAAGGGGCGATTCGTCTGTGTCTGTCTGTCTGTCTGTCTGTCTGTCTGTCCTCCCCTCCCCTCCCAGGGGCTCCTGCCTTGTGTGAGGTTCCCCCGCAGACATGGGCCGTGAGCTTCAGAGCCAGTGTCCCACTCGGCTTTTCTCCAGTGGCTGCAGCTGACGGGTGGTGACCCGCCTGGCTGCAGCCGCGAATCCACGACAAGGCTGGGGTCCCGCGGAACTGGGCCCAGCCTGCAGCGGTGGGGGGGGGGGCTCCTCTGAGACCAGCTCTACCCCTCCTTGTTCCTTCGACTGTTTGAAGCCTGTTGCCTCCTGCTTCTCCCTTTTCTTCTCCCCTTTTAAAAAAAAATCTCCATTTTTTCACTTAGAAAAAAATTATTTATACGATTGAGATCCACTAATTAAAGCCATTTTCTGGTATTTGGTTACTGGAGCGTTTGATGTGTCTCTGACAAGACCATGAAATGCACGGGCTGTCCACAGGGACGGAATTTGCTGAACACGGCTCTTTGTAAATGAGGGGACACAGAGTCGCAGCAGCTCATGAATATGAAACGGCCATGATGCCACCTCAGTGGACTTGGGAACACAGATGAATCCTGTCATGTGCTAAATGAGACCAATTTCTTTCACTTAACTTCATCTTCAATCAGACCTTCTTCCATTTGCCTGCTTAAAATTCCCCCTACGTGATGCAGAAGGTAACAGCATTCAGTAAAACAAAGTTTTGTAGCTGCAGAGAAAAATTATAATGATCTCCGGTTTCGAGTCATCGTCGCGGCTTACAACAAACACGGGCGCCGTGGCCTCCGGAGCCCCGCCAGGGTCTGTGCCCTGGGACGCTGGCCCCGGAACCACCAGGGCGTGGACAGGACTACTGCGCGGTGGAAGTGCCGCGTGGCCGGGGCCCCTTTCCTGGGAACTGCCTCCTCTTGCACTTGGCTCCAACGGGCTGATGTGTGCCCTCAGCTCCGCGTGGATGCTCTGCCGAGGCTGGAACACCGAGTGGAGAACTTGTGTGTGCACACTCGGGGCCTTCACCCAGGCTGCGGGGGGGCAGCGAGTAGCTGGCTGTGGAGCACCGTGAGGACCGCCACCTGCATCACCTGTTAGTTATCAAAGTTGAGAAAGTGCCAGGGTACAGAAGAAACTTGGTAGAAGGTGTCTCCAGCGACCACCCCCCCACCCGGAGACAGCCGGCAAATGCCGTGCAGAAACCCCAACCCAGAAACTCGGCCATGAGCAGAACTTGAAGGGGACCCGGGCACGGCCGCCCCCAGTGGAAACCCCTTCCCCCTGGGTGGGGGGTAGCAGCCCGATTGGGGCGCGTCCCTCACTCAGGCCACACTTCAGGGCAGAACCTGAGAACTCGCCCAGGGTGGGCACTGGGGGGTGATCCCGTCACAGTCTGAGAAACCCCTTCCCGCCCGCGTGGAGCAGAACTGCCTCCCAGGCCAGGGAGCATAGCCGCGCGGAATCCCTGCCACACGGGGAGGCTTCCTGCTGTCAACTGCAGGGCTGCGAAGAGCTGCGGAAGGGCCCCTCAGGGACTTGGCTGGGTCGTTAGCATGTTCCCGCGCTCCTGTCCTGGTAATATCCGTGATGAATGCGTCCCAGGGCAGATGGCAGCCTTTCCCCTCTCACGTCTTTGAAGCCGATTCTCATTGGCCCTGCTCATCTTTCCATGAGTCTCTGTTTACCTATGTTTTTTTATTCCATTTTATTTTATTTTGCTTTTTGGGTCACACCCAGCAATGCACAGCGATTACTCCTGGCTCTGGACTCAGGAATTACTCCTGGCAGTACTGGGGGACCATATGGGATGCTGGGAATCGAACCTGTTTACAAGGCAAACGTCTTACCTGCTGTGCTATCACTCCAGCCCTGCTATGGGTTTTATTTATTTTTTGTTATCTTTTTCTAATCTGCATGTCTTTTATTTATCACATGCATCTCTATATATTCTTTATTTGGAGTTTTTTTTTTTTTAATGTGGCAAGCACTGTCCTCCCGTTGTTCATCGATTTAACTCGAGCGGGCCCAGTAACGTCTCCATTTTGACTCTTGTTGTTACTGTGTTTGGCATACAAAGCCATTCATGATGGAGGTTTCAGTCGTACAGTAATCCAACACCCATCCCTCCACCAGTGTACATTTCCCAGCACCAGTGTCCCCAGGTTCCCTCCCATCACCCCCCACTCCTTACCCCCTGCTTGCCTCTATGGCAGGTGCTTTTCTTCTTCTTTCTTCTTTTTTCTTCTTCCTTCCTTCCTCCTCCTCCTCCTCCTTCTCCTCCTCACCCCTTTTGGGCACTGTGGTTTGCAATACTGATACTGAAAGGTTATCAAGAATATCCCTTACCTACTTTTAACCCTCAGATCTCGTCCAGCCTGATCATGCCCAGTTATTATTGTCATACTGGTCTCTTCTCTATCTTACCTACCCTCTTCCCTGAACACACTTGTGGTTAGTTCCAACCATTGACCAGTCTTCCTAACCCCAGGGGTCTTGTTGATTTCAAACGCCAACCCTCTTACTGCTGGGGGTCACCTGCACGTGGGCTTGTTGGCTCCGTGTGACGGGAAACTTGTGTCCCAGGGTGGTGATGCGTTTCCTATCCCGAGGTCTCTGGGGTGCGTCTGTCCGCATCTCTGCTGCTGTGGGAGGGGATGGGCTTTCTCCAGGGCCAAGGGGAGGGGAGACAAGGGGACACACTCAGCAGCTCAGGGTCTGGGCCAGCCAGCTCAGATGGGGTCTCTCTTCCCCCTGCACCTTTCTGGGTGTGTGCCACCCTCTCCCGGCAGCCCTGGCTGCTCTTCAGTCTGGGGTTCACCAAACCCAAGGAGCAGCTCGGGGTCACTTCTGTAGTTTCCTGTGAATTGGATTCTCCTTTGGACTTGAGACACTTGGGCTCTGAGTGGGGACAAGACAGGGCATTTGGCGCAGCCGAGTGTGTGACATGGCGGGGTGGAGGGGTGGGATTGGGATGTTGGTGTATCGCGAGGCCCTTTCCAATCCCATCCGAGGGACGGCTTCCGATCCAGTTGGCCTTCAGTGTTCCGGCGCTTGAACTGGCAGTGGTGACAGAGATCAGGCCTCCCCCTCAGCTCCTTTCTCCCCACTCCACCTTCTCCGAGGTGCTGGGGGCCCCTGGGTCCCGCGCTGAGTCTGTGGAAAGACAGTTCTGCTGGATTCCAGGTCAGTTCAGGGATCGGGCGGGCCAGACAGGTCCCCTGCAGCCCTCAGTCGGTTTGTTGTTGCTGCTGCTGTGGTGTTGGCTCCTGGGTCATACCTGGTGATGCTCAGGGGTTGTTTCCGACTCTGCGCTCAGGAGAACTCTGAGTCAGGCTTGGCTGCATGCAAGGCAGGCACCCGCTCCCTTATGCACTCCCCAGCCCCGATATGGTTCCACCCCGGCTTTTGCCACGTTGCTCTGCTCCCTCCATCTTGGTCTCGCTGGGCTGTGGGTGCCGCCCACTTCATATTTCCCAGCGGGTGGGTGCAGGTCCACCCCGACCCAGTCCAACCTCCTCTCTCCTGCCCCAGTGGGTCCCCTCTCGACTGCACCCGCCACGCCAGCCTCTCCCGCCTTCAGGCTCACCAGCTGCGCCGCCCGGAGCCTTGGCAGGCGCTTAAGCCCTCCCTGGCTGGGTCTTCCTAATCCCCCCCGCCTCCAGCTGCCCCAGCTCCCAGCCCAGACCACCCCCAAGAGTCTTAGTGGCCTCCGCTCTGCCTGGGATTCGCTGCATCGGGGAGCGTCCACTCAGTGAAATGCCAGAAGGTCCCGAAAAAGACCGAGTGAGCTTTAGCTGTGTGTTTAAAGGAGAGAGAGCAGTCTATTGTAGGACAGCAAAAAAGGGTTTTTTTTTTTGAAAGGGACATATATATATATGTGATGGGCTCATCCAAACCACAGGAAATACAAGGATTGTATACAAACCACACAAGAATTGTGTGGCAATTGTGTGGCTGGTGGCAGTTACCTACAAGGGTAAGGGAGGAACCTAAGGAAGAAAAGTTTTTATCCGAGTTGCTGTTCTTGGTGGAGGGTACACGGGGTTGGAGCCCAGCGTACAGACAGGCGAGAGCTCAGCATTCCCACTGAGCTGTGTGTTCCAGCCCTGTTTTGTTTGTTTTTGGGCCACGCCTGGTGGGACTCAGGGATCACTCCTGGCAGGGCATTGGGGGCGCTGGAGTTGGATCCTGGGTGGGTGTCGTGCAAAGCTAGTGCCCTACCTGCTGTGCTTTCTCTCCTGCCTTCCCGCCCTGCTTTATTCGTCTTGCACATTAATTTGTTTGCTGAGTGACCTTTAGTTCACAGGTGGGGCCCGGGTGGTGCCCGCTGCCCTGCACCCACACGAGGGCCAGGTGTGTGTCATTACCTGCCGTCCAGCACCGCCGCACCTAGTGCGATTCATAAGGTTCCTCGAATGAGCGAACGAGTGAAGGAATGAGTGCGAACAGCCCTTCATAGGGGAACTGAACCGGGTCCCCTCTGTGCGGGTGGGTGAGGCACTGTGGGCAGAGGGGTAGGGGCAGCCCATCGGGTGCCAGGGCTCAGAGGCAGGGCAAGGACTGCCTGTTTGATTGTGAAATGCTCAGCCATGGAATGACTTAAGAAAACTGATAGCATATTTCTGGCGTGAGAATTTTATCAAGTCTGGTTGTGTGTAAGACATAATAACTGTGTGGGGTGGGGACCATGGCCCTCGTTTTATAGACAGAGAAACTGAGGCCCAGAAAGGCTAGAGCCATACAACCAACCAGGATTTGAAGGGACCATCAGAACTCCAAACCTTAGGCTCCAACCCGCCAGACAGATCAGGAACGCACTCTCACGACGTACACACACACACACACACACACACACACACACACACGCCACCCCCTCCCCAGTTCTTACCTGAAACCTGGTTAGGTTAGTGTCACTTCTAGCAGTTGGAAGGAAACAGATAACCTGATGATAGACTTTCTAGGAGTGATGCCAGAGTGGACTCAGGTCTTCCTGTGTGGTCACCTGGGGCAGTGCGACTCCCCTGAGGCCCCATGACCAGACTCGAAGGTCCAGTAGCCATTGCTAATAGGAGGTGGGACCGTGCTGTCACCTGTGGACTAGAGAGAATGGTCTGTATTAGTGCATCTTCATTTCCAGGCTGGTTCGTGGAGAGAGAGAGAGAGAGAGAGAGAGAGAGAGAGAGAGAGAGAGAGAGAGAGAATAAAAACGCTCCAAGCACCTCTTTCCTGTACACATAAATAAGCAAGCCCTTGTCTGTCGTTTGTAAATCAGAAACCGGAGAATCGTGAAGTTCTTTGAAGTTGGCCCAAAATCTGCTCCACGGCCACCTGTTCCCCTGGGGCCGGGACTTGGACAGCCCGACCACGGGCGATGGCTCAAGCTGTCACAGTTCCGGAATGTTCCAGCTTGCCTTGGCCTGGCTGTCATCGCTGGCTCCAGCCCACGCAGGCAGGCGGTGCTCCGGGTTCTGCCGGGCGCCAGGCTTCCAATTAGAGAGAAATCCCACTGAGTGGCCAGCCCCAGCAGCGCCCTTGCCAAGGCCCAAGCTGACCTCTGCTCCCTCACAGATGGGCTGGCCCCACGCTCCCCTGCGCGCGTTGGCAGCAGGGCGGGGGCGCCGGGAGCCTGCAGGGAGGCCGAGTGGACCATGGGCGGCAGCATCGCCTCCTCAGCGCGTGCGGGGAAGCCGGGCAGAGCTGACAGGACCCAAATGCCAGCGTGGCGGAGGGAAACGGGGACTCAGGGACGCGACCCTGTCCTGAGGCCCGGGCTCAGCGGGCAGTGTCTCCTGACCAGCTCCTGAATATTCATTTCATGCTGGACTCCAGCCTGGCCCGGGCCGGAGCAGCTCCGCGGCTCCCTCCAAAACTGTCAGAGTGCTGACGGCCCGTGGCACTGCCAGCCCTGTCCCCGGCTTGCAGGTCCCGGCGGCCAGCTCGGGCCTGTCTGTCAGCCGCCCTCACCGCGGTCCGTGTAGCAGAGCAGGAGTGAGCAAACCCTTCAGCTTCCGTGAGCGCCTCCTCAAACTCTGGCGAGACAGACGGACACAAGGTCTGCACGGCTCCTTCCTCAGCCGAGGTCTTGCTGGGCGGGAGCAATCACTTGGGGGCGTCCTATGTGTCTTCTTGATTTCCTGCATCCAGCAAATCTTTCTCTTTGGAACCCCTTTTCACATCCACTCCCACCCCTTATTATCTTTGCTCTCCTCTGCCTGTCTTGTTCGCTCTGTGTGAGGTGTTCTGTGTCTGCCTCTCCCTCACACGCCTTTTCCCCTCTCTCTTTCCAGGCCCAGAATCTTTAAGCACGCATTTGGAAGTGTGATAAAGCCCGTGGTTTGGCGCTGACTTTTGTATACTTGGGCTTAGTGTGGCCAGAACCTTTGCAACGTCTGACGAATGGGTGGAGAGTGCCAGGGCCTTAGAATGATTCTGTGCCTCTTAGAAACATCATTGAGAGTAGAGAGAGAGAGAGAGAGAGAGAGAGAGAGAGAGAGAGAGAGAGAGAGAGAGAGCGCTCAGGGTTGGAGCAATGTCTCACATGCAGGGGCCCCAGGCTCTCTCCGGCACCACCCTCTGACCCCTGGACTAGCCTCTGAGCACTGCTGTCCAATTCGGTCCTCAGAAGCAGATCCCAAGCAGATTCCAATCTTCCCTGGGATTTCTCCTGGTGTTTGCAGCTGTGTGGGGATTCCAGCACTGTCTTGCCTCTTGACCATTTTCCCTGCTCCGTCTCCCTTCTGGCTCTGCCTGGTTAGGGCAAACAAAACCCTCCAGCATTTCCCTGTCCACGACACTCACCTGGACCAGGAAAGGCTGTTTGAAGACTTGCCGTGTCCCTGGGAGGAGACAGCCCCCTTGGCTGCTCTGATGCAGTGGTGGTGATTGAGTCACTAGCCCTGCTTCTCCCTTTCCATGACTCTGTTAGACAGTGAGACTTGGACTCTGTCTGCTGGGAGGTCTACGTGTCTGTCCCATGTGGAGCGTTCAGAGGAGGGAAAAGGTCTCCATAAGACAGCAACACGAGTGTTGTCTTTAGAACCGCCGTGTCTGTTGTAGCAGACCTGGCCAGTGGAGCCCCGCCTTCCCGGCCCCATAAACTGTGACCAAGCCAGATCAGATCACTGGGGGCAGAGGGGCGAGGGAGTTGGGGGAGGGGTATGCCTCTGACTAAAGTGTTTCCTTGCCAGCATGAGGCCCCCAGTTTGATCCCTGCACCTCCCACATTCTCAGCAGTGTGCAGTTTCCAGCATACAACCCACTGTATGTGCCCTGCAGCCTGCAGAGCCTCGAGCACAGGCGTGCATGTGCACAGACACACACTCACGACCACACATGTGCAGTGCCATGCCAGGTGTGCACACACATGCACAAACAACCACCCATGTGCAATGCCACAGCCAGATATGCACAAAAACATACACACACCACACGTGTGCCACACCATGGCCAGGTGTGTACACACACACGCACACGCACACATACACATAACCACACGAGTGCAGCCACAGCCAGGCATGCATGTTCCCATGTTACCCAGGGGGACAGGCAGAGCATCCCTCAGGTGCAGGCTCTGCACCACCACCAGCACCGTGGCCTGTGTTGAGACTTCGACGAGCCGGGGCATGGATGGGCCTGGGTGATGCACAGGTGACTCTCGGGACAGCCACCCCCGGGCACCTGACCAACTGGCTCTGGTCCCACCCCAGGCCCTTGCATCATTGCTGCTGCCTTACTACCGTCCACCCACCAGTGCTGTCTGGGGCTCCCATTTCTCCCTGCGGTCCATGTGTCCCAGCCCCACTCCGCAGGCTCCAGGACTCAGGGTGGCTGAGGCTGTGCCGTGCCCCAGCCCAAGCCTGAGTGTCCACATGCTGCCCATCCCGTGGAGGCACTGGACGGCCCCACGGGCGCTGACGCAGGTGGGCATCCACCTCTCATTGCAGACATCCCCGTCATTCCGGATCTGGAGGAGATACAGGAGGAAGACTTTGTTTTGCAGGTGGCGGCCCCGCCCAGGTATGCTGGATTGGGGATGAGGTGGGTGGGAGGAGAGACTGCGCCCTTGGGTGCTGCTGGCTACGGGAACCTGATTCTTAGACATCTCCTTGCCCCCCTCCCCCGGCCCTCCCAGTCTGCTTCCCTCACAGTGTCTCTTTCCTGCAGTGTCCAGGCAAATCGGGTCATGACTTTCCGTGACCTGGACAATGACCTCACCAAGTACGCTGCCTTCCAGACCCTGGTGAGCAGTGGGGCCAGCCTCGAGGGGGACATGCGGACACCCCCCTGCAACCCCCGGGAGAACTCCCTGCTTGCTGCTTCTGTGCATGGCCAGGGTGGGGGCGGGTTACCGGGCATCCCCCCCTCAGACACTCCTGTCTCCTAGACCCCAGAGTCCAGCACTTCCCCATGGCCACCCCCCTCGCTGCCTCACTGCCCCCTGCTGGGGGCCTGTGACCCCTCCCTCACTTTCCAAGTGCCCTGAAGCCCCCATCACCTGGTCACCCTTTCTCAGGCCTCCCTGCGGGCACCCCAAGGCTCCCTTGCTCTGCTCGGGTGCGGGTCGGGCAGTTCCCACAGGTTCCCGGAGGCTCAGCCTGTTTGCTTCTGCCTTCACAGGACGACGAGATCGATCTGAAGCTCCTCACCAGGGTCCTGGCACCAGAGCACGAAGTCCGGGAGGTAGGTGGCCACCAGGCAGGGCTGCGGGCAGAAGCGGAGGGAGGGGGTTGGCCAGGGGTCCCACCTGACAACCTCTCTCAGGACGACGTGAGCTGGGACTGGGAGCGGCTGTACACAGAAGTGTCGTCCGAGCTCATCTCCGAGTGGGACCAGCTGCACGCAGAGAGGGAGGAGCCCGTCGGTCCCCCCACGCACGCCTGACGCCCAGCTGGAGGCCAGTTTTCATGGGGATGGAGTGTTTTGTAATAAAAGTCTATTTTCCACCAACCACAGTGGCTCTTCCTGTCGTCCCTGGTGGCTATTCCCGGACTCCCTCCCGTTGCTTCCCGGCGCCCTCTTGGAGAGATGTCCCCACCCCCGTCCCCATTGCTGGCTGGGCACCCCACCCACCCCACTGTGACAAAGAGGTTGCCCCCTGCTGTTTGTGGGCAGGGGCAGGGGTGGGCCCTGCAGGGCCCGCATGGTGGGTGGCCTGGTGGGGCGTGAAGACGCTGCCTCCTTCCTGCCCTCAGGCTGCAGTGGCCACTCTGGGTTTGTGGGCTCTTCTCTCCAGCCCCCCACCATCACCCCTAGAGTCCCCCTCCTCCGGCAAATGGTTGAGATTCCCTTCCCTTCCCAGCCACTGTTTTTTTTGGCGGGGGGCATGCGGCTGTCACACCCAGCACCACTCAGGGGTCCGGGTTGAGCCTAGCTAGCTACACAAGGCAGCGCCTTCCCCGTTTCCTCGTTCCCAATTCCCTGCTTCTACCCAACAGGCGCTCAGCTCAGCACCCACAGGCGCACGCACGTGGGAACTTGCAGCTTCCTCCTCAGCACCGCCCTGCTAAGGAGGAGCGGCAGCCATGACCCCTCTTCCCAGGGAGCTCTCTCCCGCACGGCCACCTGAAGCGATCCCAAGGCCAGGTGCCAGCGGGGAGGTTCCCTCCTTCCCAAGATGCCGCCACTGTGTCAGATTCTGTTCTGTGGAGACGGAGCAGGGCCAGTGGCTCCTACCCGCCAAGCACTCCTTCCCAAGGGGGCAGCACAGAGCAAACAGGGCCCCATGCCAGGCGGTAAGCTGCCACGGAGAAAAAGCGAAAAAGCGGATATGGGGACAGGATGTGGTCATGTGACATTGTGGAGGGGTGGGCTAGGGAGTTCTCAGAGAAAGTCGCCTTTTTTTTTTGCTTTTAATTAGAATATATAAAGGTAAAGGTAAAGGCCCTCCCGTTGTTCATCAATTTGCTCGAGCGGGCCCAGTAACGTCTCCATTGGAGACTT
>JAOXYA010000019.1:11160729-11180733 GCA_028565675.1 Sorex palustris
ATATATATATATCTCTGAAAATATGTATATATGATTTTATATATATATATTTCCCCCTATGATTTGTTCCTTACTATCTGAACCCTATCAAATGTGGTGTGGTAATTATGGAGAATGGGTAGGGAGTGTTTTATGATGTTTTATGATACTCCAGGAATATGTTTTCTCATATGTGAGGCTCAGCCCAAGCACATGGGAAGCAGCCTTAAGCATGGCGGCAGTTGGGTTGTGAGGTTTTTGACTGCCGGAGCTGGGTCCCTTGGGGTGGGGAGGGCCCTCATCCACCCCCCTCTGGGGCGCCTGTGTGAGGCAGCCTAGTGTGGAGTCCAGTGGCATGGTTATGGGTGCCCCCCAAGTTCTTAAAGTAATACATAAACTCACAAGGTCCCTGGGGATCGCAGATGGCCCGGGTCAGGGCCAAGGCCCAGGAGCACCCGTGCAAGGACTGTGACTGCATCATCAGAGGCAGCAAAATGAGATTCCCAAACCTTGGGGATCACGGGGGCTCCCCCACCCCTTCCTAGGAACCGCTGTGCTCCATGCCTGCTCGCAGCTCAGGCCCCTGCCTCCACTGCCCGCTCCTCGCAGGCACGAAGTCCCCTGGGCCCACGCTGAGGAAGGTTCCCCAGTGGGCTCGAAGTGAGAGCGTGGAAACCCCACATGATGGATTGAAGGAGACGAGACCATTCCCGGCTGATGGCTGACGGGCGATGGCGGTGACAGGCGGCGATGTTTGTGCCCTGAACCTGCAATCTCTGCTAATGGGAAAGATTGAGGGGTTCGGAATGAGAATGAGATGCGGCCCCATGGGCAGAGATGCGGAGGAGGAGGGGAGAAGTCTTCGTGTGGCTGCCTGGAGCAGGGGGACTGGGTGACACATTGCGGTCCCAGCCCCAGGTGGCAGGGAGAATCTCTGCAGCTCACAGATCTACCCCCAGTCCCTCACATGTGCTTTGCTGCAATTTGGCTGCCCGCAACAACTCCCCCCGCCTCCCCAGGAAGCCAGGCTGGGGCTGCAGGACAGGGTGGATTTAGAGCATCCCTTTTAAGCCGCATTGTAGTGAGGGCAGTGTTCCAGGGACACAAAGTAGAGGGAAGATCATTAAAAAAACAAGAAGAAAAGGCTTGCGAGCTGGAGCATACACTGAATGCAGGACACTTGGGCTGCATCCCCCGAACCACACAGTTCCCCAGCACTTCTGTGAGGCAGTTCCCAGTGGGCGCCAAGCCAGGAGGAGCTTCTGAGCACCACCAAGGACCCCACCAAAGTAAGAAGCCAAAGCTCTGAATCCCGGAGAGAATCCTATGACCCACGTTCACTTCTGGGTCAGGCTTTGAAGCTGCTCTGTCTGCTCCCATCCTCATGCTGGGGCCTATTTGGAGAACTTGGAGCAAGAACAACTGCTCTCTGCCTGTTTTTTTCTGTCGGTTGGTGGGATAATGGCACCCACTTGTATTAATGGGGCTGTTACCTGATGGCAGTGCAGGTGTGCCATCTCATCACCAGAGTGCCTGTATCCACCACCGCCCCCCCCCCCCCATCAGTGTCCCTTCTTCCCCACCTCAATGTCTCTAGCCATAAACTCAGCAGGGAAAGTTCTGCTTCCCATGGCTGTGTGCCGGAGTGCAGGTGAAGGCCAGAGCAGACCCCGGAGGTTAGACTGGTTCTGCCACAGTGAGATCCTGACCTTCAGATGCATTCCTGCATGGGGTGAAAGCCAAAGGGTTGGGTTTGGTTGGCATTTCCTCGGTAGGCTTTAATTTACATTGTAGTTTAGGCCACCTGGTTCCAATAGTCTTTTGGAGAAGCATATTTGGGTCACACCCAGCTGTGCTCAGGGCTGACCTATACTCAGGGATCACTCCTGGAGGTGCTCAGGGGACCATCTGGGGTGCCAGAAGTTGAACCCAAGTTAGCTGTGTGCAAAGCTAGCAAGCATCCTCCCTGCTGTGTTACCTCTCTGGCTCTGGTTACAATAGTATTGAGATGTATGGTTTTCATGTACAAAATGATTGCACTGTCACTGCCCCCAAAGTTCCAAGACTTTCCAACGGTGTCTCTACATTATCTCTGGTCTGTTCTTCTATTCCACCCCCCACCCCCGCCAGAACTCCCACTGCATGGCAACCTCAGTTGTGTTACCCCAGCTTGGGGACTTGCCATCATCAGACACTGACTATTCCTGCTGCTGTTACTCTAGGCACTGTGATGGTAGTATTGGTGGCAGAATGTGATTCACTGAGGTGCCTGGGCACAATGGGTTTGTGGGTCTGTGCATGTATGCATCTCTGCATGAGAGCTTTCCATGTATGTATCTGGATCCGAGCTCAGGTATCCTCGTGCAGAGGCTCCTGGATTCTCTGCAAGTCCTGCCTGCTGCTGCCTGTTCCCCTGCAGACCCTCTTGTGGGCTCAGCAACTCAGTCATGGGTGTCTTCAACAGCTAAAGTACAATGCATTAGAATTCTGCTAAATGCCGTGACTCCAGGAACTCTGAGGTCTATGGGGCCATGCCTGGCCCTGGGCCCTCTGGGTCAGCCCTGTCGGGCCAGCCTTTGCTCTGTTCAAGCACAAACCCCAGCCTGATACAACCCCCCAAGTGCAGGACACTTCCTCTTGCTGATTTCTTGGTCACATCAGGCATAGGTGGGTCCCATTAGAAGGTTTCTAGATCAAGTCGTGTGTGTGTGTGTGTGTGTGTGTGTGTGTGTGTGTGTGTGTGTCCCTGGACAGCTGTGTCTATCCCTGTCGTTTGATCTTGGGTACTAATGGTGTATTCTTGAAGGCAAGACTGGGGGAGCTCTGAGACCCTTCTCCTGGGGAGCGTCTCCAAGGGTGTTAAGGCATCTCCAAGCCTGGCTGGGGCTGGACTCTCCCAGCCTGGCCCCCAACAAGCCCCCACTGTGTTGTCCTGCCGGTAATTACAGCAGATAAACTGCTCCCGTGGCAGGCAGCTGTCTCGGGCTGGCTGCCAGCGCGTGGCCCCAGGCTGCGCCCTGGGAGTCCATTCATTTTAATAAGAGGTACACCCTGTGTTATTAAGAAGAGTGTTTATTACTGTCGCCGCACACTGACAGCGGCTTCCATCATCGTTAAGCGGCAGATGCAGGCTGGGGACTGTGCTCGGCAGCTCTTCGTCAGGCCCAGCTGGTGGGGCGGGGGGTGGGCTCCCTGCACTGGCCTTTCCTGTGCCCAGCTCCAGTGGAACCACTTCGCTGAGTCAGACCTCACTTGGGGTGGGGCCCGCGGAGAGAGGGAGACTTGTTGGCATTCAGATGACGGAATGAGAAGCCCAAGTAGAAGCTTGTTCTGGCTGGACCACCCTCTGGTCCAACTTCCTTCGAACCAGTTTCAACCTGAAACACCTCCAGCCCTGCCCCAGGACTTTGCCTGACCCCTCATCCTCCCCCTCCCCCCTGGGGAGTCCTTCAGTGTCAGCTCAGTCTAAAGTCCCACACTCCCTCTCACCACTGCCAGCTGAATTTTGGTGGTCCTGTTCACTCTGCCCCCAGAGGGGCTTCTCTATGACTCCAAGTCTGACCTGTGGTGTCCCCAGCACCTGGCATGTTTTAACACTCATCACAGGGGTCAGGCCTAAGGATCTGCAGGGGGGCTGGAGCAATAGCATAGCGAGTAGGGCGTCTTCCTTGCACGCAGCTGACCTGAGTTCGATTCCCTGTATCCCATATGGTCCCCCGAGCACCGTCATGAGTAATTCCTGAATGAAGAGCCAGGAGTAACCCCTGTGCATCACTGGGTGTGACCCAAAAAGCAAAAAATAAAAAAAAAATCTACAGGGCCCAAAGACCAAGGGACCCATGAACCAGAGATTTTCTGTGGTTGTGTCAGCTGTAATGGTGTCTGGCTGACCAGGCAGTGTCCCTCAGCCTGGTCACGGCTCAGCCTGGTGAGAGGTTGAAGGACAACTCTCACCATTGGGGCCTCCAGGAACCTGAACTTACCCTTTTGGGTAGAGTCCTACCTTTGACTATAAGAAAATACAGGTACATGTCCCACATGCCCAGAATGTAGAGTCACGTACTCTTAAAGATTAAGACTCCCCAGATGATCTTAGATCCAGGTATTCACCCAGTAGATGTCTCCAGAGCTCATGGAAAGGCACCTGGGTGGCAATGATCAGAGCTGTCAGCCTCCCTTTCCCTGATTTATCACATCTGTGAGGGGAAAGTCATAATACCACATTCTTAGATGGCACAGAGTTTGGGGAAAACCTATCCCAACAGACAGACGCCTGATACAGAAATGCCGCTGGAATAAGAGCTCCATTGCCATTCCTCTGCCTTGATCATTCAAGTCCCAGATGTTTGTTTAGCAAACACTTTCCTATGGCTTACTATGTGCCAGGCCCTGGCCTGAAGCTTGATAAATATGAACTCATATAGTCATCACGACACACTCATGGGATTCCTCCTATTGTTATCCTCACCCAAGAGAACTGATTTACGGATTGAGGCCCATGGAGATAGATAGATCACAAATCCCTGCTATTATTATTATTGTTATTAATATAATTGTTATTTTGGTTTGGAGCCACACTGGCAGTGCTTAGGGATCACTCCTGGTAGTGCTCAGGGGACTATATGCAGAGCCAGGGATTCAAACGTGGGTTGGCCTCGTGCAAAGCAATTGCCCTAACCTCTGTACTATCTCTCTGGCCCCAAGGATCTGCTTTTTTGGCTAGGAGACACTTAGTCCTCATTTAAGACTGCCAACACTGCCCTCTGAGGTGGTTTCAGTGTTCACAGTGTTAGGACTGTAATGATGACACTGAGAACTGCTGGGCACTTATGAAACAGCATGTGGAAGGGGGCATGGTAGCCCAGGCAGTGACAGGGATGAGACCCTGGGCATGTTTATTGCCCGGGCATGTTTGTTTGTTGTTTGTGACCATGCTGTCATGGACACATGATAGCAAAGGAGGCCTGGGGTGTGTAATGAGCGTGGGGTGTCTGGGAGTGGGGTGGGGTAGATCTGGAACATTACCACACCTGGGAGATTGGGGTCGACCAGCTTGGTATACACCCCACATTGGGCGGAACTTTCAACCCCCCCCCCCCAGGGAGCACACAGAGAGTGTGGCCGAGATGGAAATGGTCCAAGACCAGAACTCTAATCCAGTGGGCAGTGATTGTGGAAAGAACATCATGATTTTCCTTACGGGATACACCAGGCCCTATTATCTGCTTTATTTAGGGGGACCCTGGATGGACATGGGACCCAGGCTCAACAGAAATCTTTGGATACATGCGATCTTCTGGGCTGGACATGTGACCCAGATGTAGACAGAGAGAACCTTACCCGTGGCCCTGTATAGGCCCTGTCCACAGGGCCTTGGGGGACATTGAGGCATGTGCTGAGGAACAGGGCGAACTTACAGGAAGGCAGAACTAAGAAAGGAGCATAGATTCCTGAGAACCATGTTTGCAGCTCTAGAACCACAGTACTGCCCCAGAATTTTCAAAGGGGCCCACAGTCCTTAAAGGGGCCACAGTTTTTCCACATGGCCCCAGGGAGTAGATCCCACAGTGGTGTTATTACAGAGCAGGACTCGGAAAGAGGAGCCAGCATTCACGGTTGGGAGCAGCGGGCATGAGGCGCGAGCAGAGATAGTACCTGGCAGCAAGAGATGGCTCGGGCACTAGGATCTCTGGGTCCACATTGTTCTTTCCCTGCCCGCCAGGGGCCCACAGCAAGCCTTAAGCCCCGACTCCTGAGTCTGCCTGTGCCAGTCCAACCGACAGTCAAATGGATTGAGAGTGACCGCCTTGTCCAGGGGACAGGAGGCTGGGCGGATCTAAGGAAGCTGATGCTGAGTTCAGACACTGGTCACAGGCTGGGGAGGCGGAGCAGGGCAAGCCCCCCTGCCAACAGCTGCGGAGTCGACCACTTGCCAAGCAGGGGCTGCTGGTGCCATGAGTGATTGACAGGTGTGTGTGTGTGGGGGGGGTGCAGACCAAGGAGGTGTAGCCAGCTGATCCATGCAGGGAGTAGCAGGTGCTCTCTGATGAAGCAGGTGACCCAGAACAGACCTGGCACGCTGGTGTCCAGGCCTCTGAGCTGCATGGACAGTGAAGAATTTGGGACATCTGAGTCACACGGGCCAAGGGGCACCTGTGGACGTGGGTCTTGCCTGCCAGTCAGGGCGCCAGTGTCATCTGGTCTGACCAGCTCCCTGCTCCTCCTCCCAGCTGCCCTAGAGGGCCACGCTGGGGCCTGTGCAGGTGGTCACACTGTTGTCCCTCAAGGACCTCTTTCCCGTGACTCTCTCTGGAACCCTCAGGCTCTTTTTAGAAAGCAGGGTGCCCTGGGGGATGTAGTGCTGCTCCCGCCTGTCCCCAAGGAGCCACTGCACTCCGGGGAACTGGGCTAGAGTCTAGCCCTCTTCAGCACCCTGCTTGGCATGCTGTTCCTACCGTCGACAGTGGGGTGCTGCTTCCCTTGTTCATACCTCCCATCTGCCCACGGGGAGGGCACCAGAGTGGCGTGACATTGAGACGTGTCGGGAGCTGCTGGCCTGGGCAAGGTTGATGGGGACCCGTGCGTCAGGCCAGGCCACTTCCTCATCACCGTAACTCTGCACCCAATAACCAGCGGGGGGCTGGGGCTGTGTGCTCCCCATTACTCTCTTTTATTCACTCGGGAGATTTATATGCTCTCTCTGCCTTCCCTTTGTCCACCCGCCAGGCCCTATAAGTCATGTCCTCGGGTGACAGGTCACAGGGCTGGTACCGCCGCTCTGTCAGAGTGAGTGATGCTGGGGGGGTGATGAGGAGAGAGGGAGGGTGAGAGGTCAGCCTCCGACAGTGCAATGGGAGCTGGGGATGTAATTATCACCCCCGTGACATACTGCTGCCTCCTTCTCCCTGTCTCGGCTCCGATATACACACCTGGGTGCTGAACACGGAGGGGGCGGGTGCAGGGACCCAGGGCAGGCCATGTGGAGTAAGATGAGAGTGAGCTGGGAGGGATGGCAGGGGAGGAGGGGCTTCCAGATAGCAGCCCCCTCAGTGCAGAGAGGCACACAGACAAAGCCTGGCATGGGCGAGGCCATGCCCCCTGGGCTCTGTGTGAAGGACACTGGCCAGGGAAGGCACAGGTGGACGAAGCTCCGGTCACTGGGAGGAAGATTCCCCGCACTGACCTGGCTTGTCCTGAATGTTCTGACCTGCCTGCTGTTTCCCACTGGCTGAGAGTTTTTGGGAGGAGGAGGGTCACTGCACTGCCCCATCCGCTCAGAATCCACTTGTTACCCCCGCTTGCCATGATGCCTGCAGGTTTCAGCAGGACACACTGCTCCGACAGGCCCTGACTCTGTAATTGTCACCCCCGTGACCTACTGCTGGCTCCCCGAGCCGTGCTCAGAGTCACAGGTGGGCACAGAGCACTGTGCGCAGTGAGTCGAGGGACTAAATTTAACACATGGCCGTCCGCGCACACTTGAATGTGGTTTGATTCACACAGTAAGATCTCCAGGTTCTGTCCTAGGCAGGGATTTTGCTTCGCTTCAGTTCTGAACACACTGAAAAAGTAACTCCTAAGGTCCCTAAGACAGGCACTCACCATTCAACTTCTGTGCTGTGGTCTCCTGCCATGTTGAAGATAAATTCAAAGATATAGAAACTGAATGTCCATTTGAACTCAAAATCCATACAATCAAGTTTTAAAAAAAAGGCAACTATTTTTCACATTCCATACTCAACTTTTCTGAAAAACAGTGGGTTACATGTTTTCAAAAGCAGCTTGCTGAAAAAGTAGAAGTTCAAAATATAAATTGGATCAAGGCATTCACCACATATAAACTTGAATTTTTGTCAGCAATGGCCTTTGATCTTTAAATAAATAAATAAAAATGGAGGGGCTGGAGAGACAGTGCAGATATTTGCTTCTGATGCTTCTAGGCATGGCAAGGTCCGGGTGCCAGGGCCCCTTGCTGAGGCCTGAAGTGAACCTTCTCCTCTGGTGCAGACAGCTGCTTCCCTCTAAGACCCCTGAGAGGAACCTTTGGTGTTTTCTTCCCCTTCCCATGAGGACTGAGCTCATCATGGGCATTCATGACCTCCTCGAAACCAAATCACCATCCCAAGACCCCAGAGACCATGCTACGAGGGCTAGAGCTTTAGGAATGTGAATTATGAATTCAACATAGGAATTATGGAGTACTGGGCACAAGTCTTACTGTACTGAATTAGAGCCCCAGCTGTCACTTTGGCCAGTGAGTTTTCTCTCTCAAACTTTATTTCATTGTAGAAAATGGGGTTACGTTCCTCACTTTTCTGGATGCTTGAGGAGGTTGCATGAGGAATAATAGGAGTTCCAGTTTCCCAGTAACATGAAATCTGTGTTTCCAGCTTCTCTACTGAAGCTCTCTACCACAAACCCGGTCAACTTTCCCTGGACGATTCCTCCCCTACACTGTCTTCCTGTCCTTCTGCATCTGTATTAAGATTTGGGGATGGGGCCCAGGCATAGCATGGAGCAGTGTCCTGCAGTCTGTTTATTGGAACTGCATCCAGGGATGAGGGAATCTGAACTTATTGACATGTTGCAATGAGGCAAGATGTAAACTCTGGAACCTATGGATTGGGCAGGGCTGGGGGAGAGCTCACATTTGGCAGTACTCAGGTGCTGTTCTTGGTTTTTGCTCAGCAGTTGCACCCAGCAGTGCGCAGGGAATCATGCATTGCCTGTGATTGAACCCAGACTTCCTGCCTGCAAAGCACAACATGCTCTGTCCATGAGTCATCTCCCAGCCCCAAATAAATGATAGCACTTGGGTTTAGGCAACCTGGGTGAGAACTCAGAAAGCAGAATTTGTTTCAGGTTAGAAAGTGGGGGAAGTTTTATCAGTGAGAACCATAATGCATCCTATGTGTTTGCTCGTTTTAGGGACACACTGGAAATACTTGAGGGTTACTCCTGGCTCTGTGCTTGGAGGTTACTTCCAAGCAGCGCTAGAGAACCATGTGGTGGCAGGGATTGAACTCAGGCCTCCCGCACACAAACCACATGCCTCGCACTTGGAGCCATCTCCCCAGCCCTCTTCATGCACCTTATGGAGGAGACAAGACTAAATCTAGGTGAAAACTACAACTGGGGCCATAGAGGATATAACGGATTGGCCAGGAGGGAGTAGGTGAATTTGTGCTCTGGCTGATGTTCTTGTTTGTGTCCATGTGAAGATGTGATCTTGAAGCGGCCTTGTTTTGTCAACCACCAAGCAAGCAACTCTGTGTGATGCCGGCATGCTGGGAAGTTGTTTACAGCCACCGGGCGAGCACCGTGGTCCAGCTGTGAGAGTCAGCCAGCTCTTTGATGCTGGAAGTTGCTCTTCTCTTTCTTGTGTGAGCAACTTTGAGGTCAGTCCAAGTATTTGTTGGGTTCTTGATCAACAAAAAGGGAGGAACTTCCTTTGAATTCCGACTTGGGTTGGAGGCCTCATGAAAGGCGTCTCCTCGTCTTCCCTTCTACTTGCGGCCAAGAGAACGCCCAGGCACCTCTTTGTCTTCCCATTCTTCCCAGGGAGTCTTCCAAGAGCACAAGGTCCCTGGAGGCCAGATTCTTCATTCTCAGAATTTGCCAAAACAGAGAGTCCTGGAGATAGAACACAAGTGTGTGTGAAGGAGGGAAGATCAGGAATGTTCTGTTGGGAAGATGGACACCCTCTGCCCAGCTGAGGGGGATGCTGGATTAAAGCCAGAGGGGATAAGGAAGGCTTCTGGGGGATCGATAGTGGTCAGAGAACCACCCACAGATCCATGCTGCCGACGCTTTTGGAGCAACACAGTCTTATTTTTTCAGGGGGTTATCACAGAGTTGAGCTCCCATCCTGCAGGGCTCAGGGGGGCTATTCCTAGCTCTGTGCTTCTGTGCTCAGGGGTGAACGCTGGTGCTGCTCAAGGGACCACCTGGCGGGGCAGAATCAGGATCAGCCACCGTGGCTGTACACAAAGCAATGGCTGTACCTCCTGCGTTCTCTCTCCAGTCCCTCGGTCTATTTTTCTCACTGCCAAACTTTTTCTTCAAATGAAATCCTGCAGAGAAACCAAGTATATAACACAGACACTAGCAGAGCCATTGAAGTTGGATCAGAGGAGGGGGTCTCTAAAGGCCTGCCTGCTTCCCTGCCTGGAGCCGCCTCATCAGGGCTCCCTCCAGCAGCTCTGAGAATCCTTTAGAATTCTGAGGGTTGCAGGGTTAAAATTCCTCTTCTCACTCCGCGAGTCCCTTTCGAGTAGCCCAGGATGAGTAGGCAGTCACTCATCCAAGGAACTCCCTCCCTCGCCAGTCTAGATTCTTCTGGGTCCTCTATGGCCTGGGGGACTCTGCTCAGATCTCATCCAAGCCTTCTTCCAACAAGATTTTTACTCTCAAAAACTTCCCCTTGGGAGGTGTTGGTGAAAGGATACAAAGTTGCAGTTGTGTAGGATAAGTTTAGAGCGCTAAGGGAAAGCATAATCATACTTAATAATGCGGCTGTGCTGAGTGCTGGAAACAGCCTAAGAGGATGGATCTCAGGTGCACTCTGACACAAAATGATAAGGCTGTCACCAGACAGGTAATTCGCTTGATGGTAGCCATCATTTCATGGTGTAGTTCTTTGTCACCACACCAGTGTAATCATAAACACGGGCAATTTTTATTCAATTATCAATGAAACATTAGCTATTCCCTACCCCCTTAGCCATGAAGGGGTACACCCAGACTTCTGGGGGTGCCAGCAGGGTTGTATAGCTTGATCTGAGCACAGAGAATGTTGTTCAAGGCACAGCAGGGTCCTGGATTTGACTCAAATGGGATCACAGTGGCTCAGGAGGGTCACTGATGAGTGTGTCTTGTGCCACCTCTGCATTCACGAGGTGCCCGTCACGCTGGTAACAGGAGATCAACTGGAGCAGGAACCTTTACACTGCCATAATAGGCAAACATTGCGATCTAAAGCGTTCCCCCTGAAAGTCCAGTTAAATATTTACCACCACATACGTATTCATGAACCTGCACTTCCAAGTGTGTGTTCTTCACTACATGTGTATCATAATGTAATAAAGTGATCTTGCAACGTAAAATCATCTTGTTGGTTGGAGACTGGAGTGGTAGTATAGCTGGCAGAGCACTTACCTTGCACACAGTCAACCCAGGTTCTATCCCTGGCATCCTATATGGTCCCCTGAGCTCCACCAAAAGTGATCCCTGAGCAGAGAGTCAGGAGTGAGCCCTGAGCACCACTGGATGTGACCCAAAAGCAAAGAAATTAAGTCTCCTTGCTGATTATCTTTTCTCCCTAAGTTCTATGAGGACCTGGACCTTGTTGGCATTATTCATTACCCAATAATTAATAGGTGCCTGAAAAATAAGAATTTCCATGATGTTCATGCAGCTGGGGCTTCCCTGGGGGTCCCTTTATTATGACCTGCCTGGGCTTTAGTGCTGACGGCTGGGATGCCCAGCTGGTGTCCACCAGGACCACCTCAACAGCTTAGAACTGTTGTCTCTCTTTCGCTGGGAGCCTGTGCTTCCTGGGATCCAGCCCAGACAGGTGCCCCCACCCAAAGCTTCAGACTCTTTTGCATCCTCCAGGACTGGGGAGTATTGCTCACAGTGAACCCAGGTCTCCTTCCAAAATGGGTTCTCATTCTTCTGGGGTGACCTTTGCTTTGATGGGGGGGTCCTACCCACAGCCCTGAATGATCAGACTATTAGGTCAAGACAAGGCTTGAGGATGTGGTGCTGCTCAGGCCCTGCAGTACTAGGGATACCAGGACTCCCAGAGGTGCCCCTGCAGTGCTGGGGATACCTGAGACCCCCAGAGGTGCCCCTGCAGGCTACCTGTGATGGTCCTGTAGTGCTGGGGATAAAACTCAGATGGAGTGCTTGCTAAGCACATGTCACTCCACTATCTCCCAGTTCCAAAGGGTCTTATTCTTAAACATCTTCTTGACTAGGCTTGGGGAAGCCTCCTCAGGGAAGTAGTTAGGATTCTAGAATTGCTCTATCAGAACCGTGTGTGTGTGTGTGTGTGTGTGTGTGTGTGTGTGTGTGTGTGTGTGTTAGGAGGGTGGGGACATACCCAGTAGTGTCCAGGGCTTATCCTGGCTCTGTTCAGTGATCACTCCTGGCAATGCTTGGGAGAAAAGCAATATAGGGGACCATATGGGGTGCTGGGGTAGGGGGGTCATGTCAAACCTGGTTGGCCATGTGCAAGGCAAGTGCCTTCCCGGCTGTATTATGGCTCCAGCTCCGAGCTCAAATGTTGCATGAGTGTGTCTCAGGGAAGGGGAGAAGCCAAGAGGGAGGTCCTAGCTGGAGAGTCTCTATTGGGTCCTGAGCAGGGTCCCCTCAGGACAGAAGACAGGAGAGAGGCACAACCTCCCCTGGCTTCCGGGGGGTAGGGGGGTGGGAAAGAGAAGAGAGAGATAGAGAGCAGAGCTGTTGGAGGGGGAAGGCGCGCGCGCTGGGATCAGGGAGGAAGCCCCCGGGTAGGGGTGTAGCATCGCTGCCCCGCAGTGGAGGCAGAGGGAGCTCGGAGGAGGGGAGCGCGCGGCGTCCGTGCGGGGCTGCGCCTGATGTACAGTGACGAGAACCAATGTTAACTGTCACCTCTCATCTCCCGACTAAATCACACCTGGAATTGGAGGCGCCCTGAGCTGATAGAGTCAGCCTCTCCGAGGCGACAAGTCAATCAGCGCGGGATGCGCGGGGACGCCGCGGCGCGGGCCAGCACCTTCATTCATTCTGGGCTTTACACTTGTCAGCCGGCCGCGGAGGGCAAGGGGCCGCTCTCCGCGTCTCTGGACGTGAGGGCTGGCCGCTGTCCCCTCCAACCCCGCGCCCTGCCCACTCCCATCGCAGGATCCGGGGGCAGAAGTGGGGCCCTCGGGGCGCAGGGTTTTCTCTGGCACAGGGTTATGGGACCCAAGGGGCGGGTGGGGGGTGGGGAACTGGGGATTGCTCCGGGAATTCTGTCCTGGGTGTAAGTTTCTGTGTTCAGTGCTCCGAGGTGAAAGGGGCCGATTAAAATTCACTACTGTGGAGCGATTCTATCCGTGGTGACATGGAAACGGTTTTTAATTTCTCTTTTATCTAGCTTTTGCTCACTTAACAAATGCTTTCTGGATTTTTTTTGCGAAGAACCACAGACCCTACCTCCAAGAACACCCCTACACTATTGGAAAGAGGAGATTCCTGGGTCAGAGGGACTAAATGACTAGAGCTGCCTGCCACTCAATTCCTGACCATTGTTATCCCTTGCCCCATCATTTATAAAGTGCCTTTCCACATCTGAACATCGCCGGGCTAAGCGCCGTGCCAAAGGAAATGCCTGGAGATATGAATTCCAGCTGGAGAGAAAAGCTGAGTTTCCACGGCCTTTGAAACATTAATTTTATTTTTGTCCCCATGAAAGTAATACAGCTTCATTACAGAAAAGTTGGAGCGAGAGTGAGGGCTGGGACGCCCAAAGGCAGAGTAGCATTGGCCGTGCTTCCTTCTCGTCTGTATTCCTCATGTCTCTGGAATGTATTCCCCCATCAGAAGCCCCGAGCCTGAGCCTGTCCTGTCACCGAGCCTGGGTGAGGGTGGGCGTGTCCTCTTCTCTCCTCTGACCCCTATGCACAGGGCCCCTGAGGACGTGGCTTCATTATGCCCGGCCTAGCTATGGTGATACAGGCATTCGCAGGCTGATCTCTTAATCCAGATTGGTGTAGTCATTTGAAACTGGAAGCAGCTCCTTTTTATGTCGCCTGCTCCTCAGCATTAACTTCTCTTTGATGTAATTTTTGCTTCCGATGCTCTCTCCCTTCATGGGTTAGATTAGTGTGAAATTGGCCTGGCTTCTCCAGAGACTGCAGTGTTAAGCTTCAAATACTTGGTCCTTATTGGAAATCCTTAACCCACATCAGGGGAGGAAAGTGGCAGCATTATTTGGGAGCCGGTGTGTGTGTGTGGGGGGGGGGGGTTGGGCAGGGGGTAGGGTGAGGAAGGGGAGGGTGAGTGGGGGGGTGAGATGATGAGGAGAGCTTGTTGGGAAGGGGAGGATGTGGGAAGCAGAAACTCTTCTCCAATTAGTGACTGAAGATCCACTCACCTTCATCTTGGGGGAGGGGTGAGGAAAGGATCTTAGAGAACCTGAAAACGTGATAATAGGGAAAGGAAGCGGGTTTAAGTCAGCGGGCGCTCTGGCTGGCGCTGTCCACAGGTATTGGTGCTGAAAGGAAGGAAGGAAGGAAGGAAGGTGACAGCTACTTGGAAGTAACACACAGTACTCCATAACCATGTCCTGCTCCTGCTCCGTGGGGTCTAATACAGGACCTTTAAGCATATGCAAAACCAAGATCAGCTGAGACCTGTTCCCCAGGTTCTGTAAAAACTAACTGGTCTGGCGCCCTCTCTGCCATTTCTGCCCACTTCCCAAGTGGCAGAGAAAAAGAACTGCTTGTAATTAATTGGGCCAGACTTCTGGAGATAGATACTCAATCCCATGGGAAACTGACTTGAGCATTTGACTTGGGTGGAAATAGTGTGTGTGTGTGTGTGTGTGTGTGTGTGTACATGTGCATGTAGGCTCCTGATATGATCAGATTTTACAGGGAAGTGAAGCTCCAGATTTGGGATAGCATCTTAAATTTTCTTGCCCTAGAACAACCTCAGACCTTCTATCAAAAGTTCAGACTTTTCTGGAAATGCTTCTACAGGACAGACACTTCCAAAGGTGTTTCTGATGGTCAAAGTGACCCTCGTTGACCAAGGGCTACTTCAGGCTCTCCCTTCATTACCACTCAGTCCCAGATATGTCGTATTTAAGGGTTCAGCACCAGGCACAGAGGTAGTGTGTGTACACAGCCTGAGTGTAGCCCTGGGTTCCTAGCATACACACCCCAAACAGCAGGTATTTCAAGTTTGCTACCAGTCAGTGAAATCTTCTGCAATCTCCATGCAATTTGGGGGGGGGTGGGAAAAGGGTGATAATACCTGCAGTGCTCAGAGCTTACTCCTCGTTTTGCACTCAGGGATCACTCCTGGCAGGCTCAGGGAACCAGATGGGGTGCTGGGGATTGAACCCCAGTAGCTGTGTGCAAGATAAATGCTTTATCCACTCTACTAGCTCCCTGCTCCCCCATCCAACTTTCTGAATGCATCTAGCCTTGGTCTTTATTTGAATCCTTTCTTCTACCTTCTACCTCTGTTTCTTTTCTTACCTACAATTCGCCATTCTCAGCCTCCATTTTTTTATTGCCTCCCGCCCCTCTGTGCCTCTGACCTCTTTCCCTTGTGACCTGCTCTCTGCTCTTTCCCTTCAGACCTAGCGGGTCCTTTCACACACCTTCTCACTCACCTGGATTCTTACCATTGCCCCCTTCCCTCTCTATTCCTCAGCTGGTGTCCTCTACTTAGTGGCCCTGCCCCTGCCCAGTTTATGAAGGCAGAGGGCCTTGGCCCGCTTTGGTTTAAGCCTTGTGCCTCCTCATGCCTGGGCCCTCCTCTCCTTTTCTTGAGTCCGCAAATCACTCCTTCCAGTGTCAGCCAGCAAATTGGTTTATCCTCCCCCCAACCCAGCTTTCATTACCTTGCCGAAATGAAGCGATATCTCCACGGCGGCGGCTTCCCGTCCGTGCCGCCGCTGGCATAATAAATGAAGACAAAGTGCCGGCGGCATAGACCATCTCTCCCACCGCACCACCAGCCGCTGCCAGCTTCATTATTCGCTTAAGTTGCCGGAGAGAATTACTTAACCCTGACCCGTGTATTAGGGGCCTGTATTAATGCCGCGACAGGCGCCTCTTACAGCAGAGAACAATTTATTAGTGCCGAAACAGGCTGCTTTTCTCTGTCATTTTTCCAATCTGAGCTTTGAACACACATCATTAAACTTGTCTGACTCTCTCCCCTTCTCCATCATTCCTTTTTCATTTTTTCAAACAGAATGCACGGGAGAGATCGGAGATTGTTCTCTCCCAGGGCTTTGGCCTCTCTCTGCTCCCTGCTCTTCTTTTCCTCTTCTGTGGTTCGTCTCAGCCCTGGTGGCTCTGCTGGGCATCAGAGTCGGGTGTGGGCAGGGACTGTCCACTGTCTGGGGAAGGGAGATGCAAACTTCATGGCTGTGGGTCCCTTGGGTTCAACAGTCTTTTTTCTCCCTCAAAGCCCTTTCCTGGAAGCAGCGTCTGCCTCTCTCTGTGCCTGCAGATGTGGGGTTTTACTTCGAACTCAGGCATCAAGAAGAGATTCTGGGTGACACAGAAGGTGGTGTGGGGAAGCACTTGGCGGGGTTCCGTTAGGCATTGGGAAAGATAGGGTGGGGTCAGGGTGACTCTCTAGTGGGGAGGACAATTGCCTTGCACACAGCCAATGACTGGAGTTTGATCCCTGGCATCCCATATGGTCCCCTGAGCCCCACTAAGAGTGATCCCTGAGTGCAAATCCAAGATTGAGTCCCTGAGCACTACTGGGTGTGATCCCAAAGCAAAAAAAAAAAGGAAAGAAAGAAAGAAAAAAGGAAGAAAGAAAGAAAGAAAGAAAGAAAGAAAGAAAAACAGGGGAGCCTTGGGACACCCCCCAAGAGGGAGCCCCCGGATAGTCGCTCTATTAGTACTATTCCCTAGTAGTGGACTGACTCCAGTTGGGGAGATGCTGCAACAGGCCTATCCATGAGTCCCTGACCAAGCAGACAGTGGCAGTTTTGGGGTGCTCCCATCTCCAACTCTCCACGTGGCTTTCCTCTCGGCATCTGAGTGTAACTTCTCCTTTCCTCGCCCCCCCCTGGCCCTTCTGCATGTGCCTCTGTCTCTAACAGCAGCAGCCCCTTGCACTGGGGATACACCCAGCCTCCCCCCAGTGAAGGCAAGCCCTCCCCCAAAATAAGCCAGAGCCGCGATCTGGGAGGTGACACTGGAAATGAGGAAATAGGGCCGGCTGAGAGGTGGCGGGGGCGGGGGGAGGGATGAGGCCAACTCGGGAAAAGGTTGTTCAGAGTCTCCTGGAGGAGAGGGTTCCTGCAACTCTCTGAGGTGCCCTGAGTCACATCATCTCCAGATATCCTAGGGTATTTGCTCACAGGCTCCTGCCCCCCATGGACCAAGGGGATTCCCCCTGGGGGTGTAAAATTGCCTCATGGGGGAAGGGCAGAACATCTCCTTGGAGAAGTGTGGAAGGACACACACAGGCAGAAGGGCACAGAGATGCTTGAGGTGCCTGCAGTGTCAGGAGCGCCTCCCCATCACTGTGCCACCTGCCTACGCCCCGCCGCCCCGCCCCCCCACCCCTTCCTCTCAACCCCCAGCCCCCCCCTCCCCGCCCACTGGGTCCTTTCAGCCTTTCTGCTGGTAGTGATGAGAAGGAAGAGAGAGAGGTGCACCAGGCTTGTCTTACAAGGGGCTGCAGAGGCAGAGATGCTTCCAGCTGAGCAGGATGGAGCCATCAACAGGAACTGGGGATGCTGGCTAGTCAGGGTGCAAAGGAGTTTGGGACAGACCATGCCATACTTAAAACAGAACCAAACTCCCCCACCTGACTGACAGCTAAAAACTGGTGTCCGAGCACTGTCATTGGCGCATGAGGATGATGGGGTCTTCTTTTTTTATTTTTTGCTTTTTGGGTCACACCGGCGATGCACAGGGGTTATTCCTGGCTCTGCACTCAGGAATTACTCCTGGCAGTGCTCAGGGGACCATATGGGATGCTGGGAATCAAACCCCAGTTGGCTGTGTGCAAGGCAAAAGCCCTACCTGCGGTGCTATCACTCAGCCCCAGTGTGCTGTTTTATTGTGCAGAATAGTAAAAGTGGTTTTTTGTTTGTTTGTTTATAGTCCTGTTCTGGGAGCTGATGTGTTTGACAATTAGAACAAAATTTAGGTGCCAGGAATGTAGTTTAGCAGTAGAGCAATTGCCTGGCATGTGTGGGGTTCAGGATTTAATCCCTGGCATCACCAAAAACAAACCCAAATAAAGACCAACCCAAATAAAAAAATCATGTTTCAAACTTCAAGGTGGAGTTAGATAGAATTCTTCCCAGTGAATTGGAGCTTATTTCAGATCACAGAATTGGGTGGCCTAAAAGGGAATCTGTTGGTTGACCAACAACCATTTCGGTATTGATGTTCTACTATTGTGTTCCAGCACTGTGCTTCCTGGCTGCTGACCTGGGGTCAATCCAGTCCCGCAGTCCCTACCAGAAGTAAGCCTTGAATATCACTGGGTATGGCCCAGAAACAAAACAAAAAAGACCCAGAGAGGATATAGGGAAAGCAAGAAGGGCCCGAAGAGATGGCAGCAATGATAGAACACATACCTTCCATGTGGATGCTCTGAGTTCAGCCTCCTGGCTCCTGAGTATGGCTAGGTGTGCCCTGGGACCCCTAGTAACACTGCCAGGGTAGCTCTGGTGGCCCCAGCACTGCTTTACCAAACACTGAAGGATCAGGACCATACCACCAGAACCGGTATCACTGGAACTGGCTCTGGCCTCCCAGAGTACTCCCCTTCCTTTAAAAAAAAAAAGTGTAAGACATCTTCCTCCCAAGAAAATTATAATTAGAGTGAAAATACAAATAGCAGACAGTATAGTTAATGAGGAGAGTATATTTTATTGTTTTTTGGGTTTTGTTTGGGGGTTACACCTAGCGATGCTCAGAGGTTACTCCTAGCTCTATACGCAGGAATTACTCTTGGTGGACTTGGGGGACCATATATGATTCTGGGGATTGCTCCAGCCCGGAATATTTTTGTTGACTTTGTTTTTAGGCCATACCTGGTGGTGTGCAGGCTTACTCCTGGCTCTGTGCTCAAGGATCACTCCTGGCAGTGCTCAGGGCACTATTATGGCATGCTGGGGATTGAACCTGGCTCAGCCATGTGCAAGGCAAACAGCCTCCCTGCTGTACTATCACTCCAGCCCAGTTCACAGTGTATTTTATTTAGTTTGGGTTTTTTGTTTTGTTTTGTTGTTGTTGTTTTCTGATCGCACCCAGTGTTGCTCAGGGATCAATCTTGACGGGCTCAGGGGATTAAACTTGGGTCACCTGTGTGCAAAGTAAGCAGCTTTGCCACTGTACTACTACTGCTCTGGTCTAAGAAGAGTATGTATGTATGTATGTATGTGTTTTTGGTTTTGGGGGGTTTTTTTGCTTTTTTTTTTTTTTGAGTTGTACCTGGCGATGCACAGGGGTTACTCCTGGCTCATGCACTCAGGAATTACTCCTGGCAGTGCTTGGGGGACCGTATGGGATGCTGGGAATTGAACCCGGGTCAACCGTGTGCAAGGCAAATGCCCAATTCACTGTGCTATTGCTCCAGCCCCCAAAAAGAGTATTTTAAACATCTGTTTGCATATAGAAAAATAGGAGAGGAAGGCCAGAGAGATGGTACAGAAGATAAGGTACTTGCTGTGATCCTGGTTGAAATTCCCTGCACCACTTATGGTCCCTTGAGGCATCTCCAAGGGTCACTAAACAAAGAACCAGATGAGGCTCAACCCCAATAACTTTTTTTTTTTAAGAGAAATAGATTGGAGAGGAAATTCTGGTTATCCAAAGATAATGAACCCAACTGATGCAACTAAAATTGAGCCCGTTTAACACAAGGACCATAAGGTTATTTAAAAAGTAAACATTTTTGTTAAAGAAGTTCTGGTTATCCAAAGATAATGAACCCAATTAATGCAACTAAAATGAATCTATTTAACACAAGAACTGCAGGTTATTTAAAATGTAAAAACTTAAAAAAAAATTTTTTTTTATTTATTGAATCACCGTGAGAACAGTCACAAAGCTTTTCAGTTCAAGTCTCGGTCAGTCATACAATGATCAAACAGCCATCCCTTCACCAGTGCACATTTTCCATCACCAAGAACCCCAGTAGACCCCCTTCCCCTCCCCCCGCCTGTGTGGCAGATTTCCACTTAACTCTCTCTCTTCGTAGATCACATAAAATGTAAAGAAAACTTTTGAGACACTTAAAAACACGGCTCAAACTTATAAGGAATCTGAGAATGAACAG
>JAOXYA010000019.1:11182369-11196477 GCA_028565675.1 Sorex palustris
CCAGTATCCCTCCCACCCCCCATCCCCCCATCCCACCCTGCCTCTGTGGCAGGGCATTCCCCTCTGTTCTCTCTCTCTTATTGAGTATTGTGGTTTGCAAAAGAGGCAATGAGTGACAATCATGTTTGGTCTATAGTCTACTTTCAGCAAAAAGCATCATTTTTAATTTCCAGGATATTTACAGGCAAAGACTGTGGTTCAGCAGCAGAGCATATGCTTCACCACTACTTCCTGGGGGCCGGGGCCGGGGAATGGTCGGGGGAGGGGGGGGAAGTGGGACAATGGGACAGAAAGAGAGAGAGAGAGAGAGAGAGAGAGAGAGAGAGAGAGAGATTTGAGGGCCGCACCCAACACTGCTAAAGTGCTCAGGGCTTATTCCTGGCTCTGCACTCAGATCACTCATGGTGGGGCACAGGGAACCATCTGAGGTGCCAGGGATCGAACCCAGGTCAGATGTGTGCAAGGAAAATGTCTTACCTGCTGTATTACGGCCCTGTACCCTTTTATTAATTCTGGGCTACACTGGTGCTGGTCAAGGCTTACTCCTGGCTCTGCACTCAGCAATCACTCCTGGCAATGCTCAGGGACCATATGGAATGCCAGGGTTATCAAATGCCCCATCCACTGAACTACCTCTCTCAACCTTCCTTTCTTTTTTACTTTTGAGCCACACCTTCTGTGTTCAAGACTTACTTCTGACTCTGGCTCAGGGATAACCCTGCTGTGGTTCTGGGGAACCATAAACAGTGCTTAAACCCTGCTCAGGTCTGTGTAAGACATGCACCTTAACCGCTATCTCCCCGGTCCTCCTTTTCCTTTTCTTGATTTCTTGGGCCAGAGTCCCATCTGTCTGTTTTCAGGGGACCTTGTGGTGCTGGGGATCCACAGCAGGGTCAGCTACATGCAAGGCAAGCATGGTAACCTCTATACTTTCTCTGGCCCCAGCCATTATCTTTCTAATGTGACTGTGACTCCTGACTGCTGAGGAGTAACAGGAATAACTCCTGATGGCACCTCTAAAGCTGCTACATAGGGTTTGTCTAACCCCCCCCTTTTGGGTTTTTTTTTGGGGTCACACCCGGCGATGCACAGGGGTTACTCCTGGCTCTGCACCCAGGAGTTACTCCTTGTGGTGATTAGGGGACCATATGGGATGCTGGGAATCAAACCCAGGTCGGCCGCGCAAGGTAAACGCCCGACCCGCTGTGTTATCTCTCCAGCCCCTGTCTACCCCCTGTACAAAGGAGTATAGATCTCCCTTCCTTTTACAAAGATTGCATTCACAAGGAAAAAAAAAAAGCTGGGGTAAGAGCCTGAAGAGAATTGGAGAATTTGGTGCTCAAAATTAGTTCTTTTTCTTTTCTATCCTGTCTTAAGAAGAATTAGTTCTTTTTCAGACTTTCAAGTACATGGAGGGAGATAAGAGCAATGGGCTGAAGCCTATGATTCATATGCGGACACCCACAAGGTTCCAATCTCTGACAATCCCTGGTCCCCTTAGCACAACAGAAGTGATCCCTGACCTAACACTCAAGTACCATCAGGACACCTCCACACTCACCCTCAAAAGTCAACAAAGTACATAGAATAAGAATGCTTATGTTTATAGTCACCAACAAAACATAGGCAGAAATATGGGATGAAAACTTAGCAATGAACAAAAGGTAAATTTGAGCATTTCCAATTAAATCCCTTACATACTTGATGTTAACACAAGGTGAATCTAGTCAAGATAAGGTAACTTAAGGTAACTTTAATATCCAGAATGCTTAAGAAATGAATAAAATTACAATAGTGAACATTTAGTAAGCATAGGTCTGTGCCAGACACCATATTACATGTTTTATAAAAATCAATCTTTAAAACATCTGTGTAGTTTTTTTTTCTTTTCTGTCTTCCAATTGTAAAAATCGAAAGTTAACCAGGTTGGATAACTTGCTCATATCATGCAACTACCAGATGCTCAAGAGAATTTGAACCCTCATTGCACCATCAGAGAGAGGGCTTCTATTTACCTATTTTAGACCTAAGCAGTTCTTTTACAAATTGGAATGTGGCTTGACCTTGAAAAATTTTTAGTATTTTCAATGACCACAAATTCAAAATAATATTGTGGTAATAATATACTTTACTACCAGTTTTTTTTCTTTTTGGATCAAAACTGGTGATACTCAGGGTTCCTCCTGGCTCTGCACTCAGGTATTACTCCTGGCGTTGCTTAGGGGACCATATGGGATGCTGGGAATTGAACCCGGGTAAGGTGCGTGCAAGGCAAATGTCCTACCCATTGTGCTATCGCTCCAGCCCCCTGCCAGTTTTTCTTATGCCACACTCACCTTGCCCCCTATCCGGACCTGAGCCTGAAGTTTGGCTAACTTTTCTTGATTCATGCTGTTGGTGTATCTAGGAGGGGAAAAACAGATTTGTTAAGGTCATTGTTTCACCAAAGAAAGTGTTTATGCAACAGTATCTTCTTGTTCACTAAGCTTGCTATGGCCATTATCATATTAATGCTGCCTATATTTTTGTAAATATTAATAAATTATTCTAGTTACATAAAGCACATTATTGAAAGAACCAAAATTAAATATGAGGGAATCAAGTATACAATCAGAAAATAGAATGGAACTCCAAGTTACCTATCTGAACACACTCATTAAAAACATGATTCAGTATTCTGGCATTTAGTAAAACCTAACCAATTATAAAATTTCTGCAGGCAAGCCATATTTTCCCCCAAAGGTTTTTACAGCAGAGGGCTGTTACCAACCTTTATGCAAACTGTTCTTGCCTAAAACACATTTTGTATGTCTTAAAAGCCAAAAACAGAAGAACCCCCACCTCCCGGGAGGTGGGTGGGCAGGGAACTGGACAAAAAAGAATTCAACAATGACCTGTCTAGTTGTCAAGACATGAAGTACTGATCCAGAGAGTTCAGCAGGCTCAGCTTATAGGCCAGAGGGATAGTCCAGTGGGTAGGGCATTTGCCTTGCATGAAGCCGACCTGAATTGATCCCTGGCGCCCCAGATGGTCCCCCAGCCCACCAGGAGTAATTCCTGAACACAGAGCCTGAAGTCAGTCCTGAGCACTGCTGGGTATGTCCCCACCCCCCAAATAAGCTGGAGCACATGTTCTGTATGCAGGAGACCAGGGCTTGATCCCCAGTACCACATGGTCCTCCTGCACCAATGGGTGGGGACCCAAAACATAAAGGATGTCATATCCTCTCCTCAAGGTCAGATAGTATTAATAGGGAGACAACCAGATACTCAGACAAGCAGTGCTGCAATATTTTCTGGGAAGTTAATCAATAGCTGATTCTGATATAGCATGCCGCACTTGTCAATCTATTCTTGCATACAGGCAAACTATGCCTCACAGCACAACTTGGCAAAAAACACTACTATACTGACAAAAACTGAGGAGGCACGCATTAGAAGTCTTCTTTTCGTAGTTGTGCAAGGGATTGAATTTGGGGTCTCATAGGTGCTCTACCCCTAAACTCACCCTCTGGACCAAGAGATTCTTTAATAAAAATATTTTTTTTTAATTTTGGGGCCAAAGCGGCTGTGTTCCTGATTTTGTGCTCAGGGATCATGGCTTGCAGACTGAATCAGGGCTGTGGTCTAAGTGGCCACATGTAAGGCAAGTGCCTCACTTCTATCCTCTCTTTCTAGACCCAGACCAAGGAGATTCTTACTAAGTTTTCTAGGTTAGTTTAGACTTTGAAAATTCAAAGAACATTGTAAAGTCACAAATGCTAGTCTCATCAGTAATGTTGCTACTAAAGAAAAAGATTAATTTAGAATGGATTAAAGCTCTTCATGCAATATAAACAAAAGCCTTAAAAGTCTTGTTTTATTTATTCTGTGGAGAACTGAGCATTCACAGAGAGGTGAGGGAATAAAGGGCTAAGCTGTTACCAACTCTTTTTTTTCCCCCTCAACAACTTAACTTTTTGTTTTTGGGTGATACCCAGTGATGCACAGGGGTCACTCCTGGCTGCTGGCCAACCATATGGGATGCTGGGGATTGAACCTGTGTCAGCCACATGCAAGGCAAACACCCTACCCTCCGTACTACTGCTCTAGTACTAGAGACTTTTCTTAGGTTTTAAGCTTGTTTCAAGGCCAAATAAACGTCCTGTGTCATTTAGAATTTATGATTTCTAAATTTTGCTCAGCACTTGTCACAATGATTAAAAGGCCAAACCCACTCTTTTACAGGAGGAAGTGTGATTTGAGTATGCTATCAGAATGCGTAGGTATTGGCCAATCCCAACTCTGCCAGACTCAAATGTGTTGCTAAATATCCCAATACCTATGCTCACTGTATTTACTTTTCTTAAAGGAATGTGGCCAAGAAGGTTTGGTCAAGCAATGAAGAACCCAAGGAATTTCTTGCAAAAGGAGGCTAAGGGAAAGGGGAGGGGAGACAGCTCAAGGGGCTAGAGCACAGGTTTGGCATGAAGGAGCCCCAGGTTTGATCCTCATCAACAAATGATCTCTGAGTACCATGCCAGGGAGTGGGCTGAGCAGTGTCAGATGTGGCTCTCCCACAGAACACACCAAACCAAACCAACAACACACATATACACACAGAGGTTAACGGAAATGATCAAAAGACACATGCAAACCAATCTGGACTTTGAAGTCACAAGTCGAAGAGAAGAAACGGTAGAGACAGAAGAATTCTGACTAGTTCGCACCAAAATTAACCATCCTTATCCATGTGTGGATGAAAGAATGCAAGATTACATCCCACTGCAGGCAATCGGGGGTCAGAAAACTTGTTTTCAAAGAGCATCTCAGAAAAAAATCACTTTAAGGAGGCTGGGTACTCAAGAGTGTAGGAGAGACAGGAAGGAGTTCTTGTCTACCAGAAGTGTGTGCAATTCAGGCTGGTCACGGGATGCGACAGTGAGAGAACCAATCCAGCATCAAGCTCAGAATCCGGGCTAACCCTCGAATAGCACCTGGCTGCATTCCCCACTTCTGGGCCAACCTTCCCGCGATCACAGGCATTGTTTGCCATATATAAGGCAGCAGCAGGATAGCCACAAACAAATCCAAAAAGCAGAGCACCTCTCTCCTAAGTGACTTGGAAATGAGGGTTGGAAAGGAAAATGTCACTTCTTCCAACAGACTTAAGATCAGTGATTTCTTCCCTGGGGTCCCTTGATGGATTAGCCCTTTCCTCAAGAGCTCCAGAAAGTGTCAACAAAGAGGTTGTAGTTAATAGTTACTGAACACCCAAGTTCCAAGCTTTATGGCAGGCACTTTCACAGCCATCGCGTTCACAAAGGGGTGAAACGCTTTCACCCTTTAGCCTTACTTTCTGTTGCATGGGTACTGGTTTCCTAGGCAGAAGGATCAAGGTCCTGCCACTCAGGGCTTCTGAAAAGGAGCTGGCCTCGACGAACCGGTGTTTCCTTTGTTTAAGAAAGGTGTGACACCCCACACACTTCAGACGGTCCTTCTCCCGGGTGGAGGTCTGGTTAGCACGCGCAACTTAGGGCTCACTAAATTACCGAAGCCGGTGATTTCAGAAACTGGTAACTACTGTTACCACCCCAGAGGGGCCAGCTCCGGTGCGGGGCAAGGTCGGACGTGGGAACGAAGTTGAAAGCGCCATTCACAAGCAGCAGCGCCTGTCGGTCCATCATCAAGGTCCTGCCAGCTCACGGATGCACAGGTAGTGTGAGGGGGTGGCAGAGCCCCGTAAGGCAAGGCTGGGCGGGGGAGGCCGACTGGCAAACACCTCCTGCCAGGAGGGAGGTGCCACGCGCTGCAACGGAATTCGGCCCCGGCGCGTGGGGCTGGGAGCGGGGGTGGGGGTGGGGGTGTCGGGGCCGCTAACCTCAGTTTCCCTGTCTGTGAGGTGGGACGCCTCGAATGCGATGACAACAGAGACGCGGCACGAAGCTCGGGGCTCACGAGCATGGTCGCCGGGAAGAACGAGTGAAACAGGGCAGAGGCGGGAAATCGCCCGCCCCCTGCCGCACACCGCCGGGCGGCCGGGCGGCGGGCGCGCAGGCCCCGCGCCGTTTGGGGGCGAGGCGGTGGGGGCCGGCGATGCTGGGGACCGTGCCTCAGGTGCCGACCCCCGGCTGCGCCGCCGCAACCGACAGGCCGGACCGGCCGCCTCCGCCCCCACTCGCGGCGGAAGTGGCCACTCGAGCGGTTGGCGAGCGTCGGCGCCGCGGGGCGGGGGCGCGGGGGGGGCAGACCGTGCGCCGCGGCCGAGGGCCGTGCAGTGGCGGGACCGCCGCGGGTCTCACCTGGAGCAGGAAAGGTCCTCCAGCAGCGGCACGCGGGAAGAGCAAGATGGCTACCGCAGGCCAGGAGACAGAGAAAGACGGCGGCGGGAGCGGGAGCCACGTGATGCCGCCGGCCCCCCGCTCCCGCTCCCCCGCGCAGCCTATCCCGGGAGCGCACCTCCGAACTACAAGGCCCAGCATGCTCTGCGCGGCCCGGGGCGCCGGCGGACGCGGCGCCGCGCCGCGCTGCACACTGGGACTTGCAGTCTCCCGGGCGTTCCATTGTGTCTCTGCCTAGGCTGGGTCGGGAACCCACCTGCGAGGCCCGTCTCTTTTTTACTTATTTTTCTTTCTCTCTTTTTGTTCCTCTGGGTGTGTGCTTTTGTCCGTGGTCTTTTGCCAGGGCGTGAAGGACGCGCAGTCCGACTCCAACTGATGCAGGAGGAGAGAACCGTGATCGTGTTCTTTTCGTTGCGTGTCAGAGAGGAAAGGACAGGAGAAATGCTCAACTCTCAAAGTTAAAAAAAAAAAAACAGGCAGAATTGAGCAGAAGAAACGTGACACTTTAAACAAGTCTGCAGTGACTTCTGTCCTGGTTCTGAAGAGCTCGGTCAGTTTTGCAAAAAGAACCAAGCACATAGTTTCCTTGGAACTTGGATCAGTTAGTTGCACCATACTTCATAAGAAAAAAAAAAAGAAAAAAGAATCGCCGTTGCAAGAAAACAAACAAACAAACAAAAGCCCCAGCGCTTCTCGAGCGGGAAGGGACATTTTTGCAAGGCAGGCGACCTTAAGCACCGCCAAACAGGTTTGCCAGGTTTCCTTGGCGACCCGAGCAAGACGCTAAGAATGAAACCCACTTCTTCCGTCTACCTTACTTTGGGGGGGGGCAAGGGGAACCCGGAGACCAAAGGGGGCGTCTCCGCCCCCGTTACGGACGGCTAACTTCCCAGAGCAACAATTTGCGATTTGCGGCGGTTGGGGGGGGGGGAGCGATGGGGGAGGGGCGAGCCTTCTGGCGGATGCCACCAGCAACGGTCCTCCCGAGCCCCCTGTGCCACCGCCACTCTCTTGGCCGGCTTTGACCTCTCGGCCCACGGACCGGCCCCCCAGATGGGAGGAGAGCGAGGGTGAGGGCGGCGGGGAAGCAACTCCCCTTAGCCTGCCATTCCCGCCCCGCCTACGTGACCTGCACCTTTAAACCTCCTCCTTCCTAAACTGGACCCCGGAGGCACCACCCACATCCGTATAACATCACTTCCTTCGGGGGTAAAGGGAAAGAAAAACCTGGGAACGCGACGGCTAGGCACGCTCGGGGGAGCCGCGCGGAGCTGCTGCTGCGACTCACCCCTGCGTCTGCTCAGCCTCGGGCCCCCGCTCACCCGCCACCATGGAGCTGCGGCCTCATCTCGGGGCCACCTGTTTGCTGAGCGTCAGTTTCCTGCTGCTCCTCACCTCCTCTGCTGGACATACCGGGCTTGGAAACGGTCAGACTGCCTTCCTCATCTTCCTCCTTCCTCGAACCCTCCCCATGCCTAACGCCGGCCGCTTCCCGACCTCCCGTTGACCCGGACCCTGCCAAATTTGCTTTGTAGCTTCTGCAGAAGCTTCTGCAGTTGGAGAGCGGGTTCTTGGGGTGGGGCGTAGCGGATCTGGGGAATGTTGAGATGGAGAAGTTCTACTTAAGGGCTTCCTAAATTCTTGGGGGTGGGGGACGGAATGTCCCAGTGTAGTACCTAGTGCTTGCTAGTACGAATCTGGGAAGTCTGAGTTCCCTGCTGGTCTAAAAAGGCTCTTGGCCTTGCCCCGAGAAGTTCTGTTACTATCTCCTTTGTGGGTGGAGGAGATTGAGTGTTGAGTGACAGTAGCTGTGGAGGATGACCTCCTGCCCCATCCCATTGCTTGCATCTCCAGCGTTTACGCATTGAGTGGCGGGTCTCCTGGGTTTCGCGGTTTCGCTTTTCTTCCGTTTTTGGTTCTCATCTAGCTCTGTGGGATGCCAGCTACAATCCTGCTGTCTTCAGTGGTCTCTTGTCCTCCCTTTTTGCAGCCGTATTGGGGGGTTTTGAAATTTGGTGCACCGCCTCCTGAAAAGGGAACGGTGAGCAGGGCAGACAGGAAGCCTGCTCCTGTGGAGCTTAGAATCAAGTCAGAGACAGAGCAGACCCCATGCACAAATGAAGTAAGGAGATCCCCTCCACCCTCCCACCCATCAGAGCTGGGCAGAAACTGCTGGTGGGGAGGCCCTGGATGGGAGGAGGGAGTTGGCATCGGGAAGGCTGCACTGAAAAAATGCTGTGACTTTCCATGCCAGAGTTGAGCTGGCACAGTGACAGCAGGGCCACGGTGTTTTAAGTACTGACCGTCCCTGTTCAAAAAAGCAGATTCCCCAAGCGCTAGCATGAAAGTGTATATATGTACTGGGCTAGATGGGAGAAGGTAGTTGGAGAGTGTGGGTATAGATCTGTAGTTGTAATTCACTAGAGCACTGACTAGCTGAGTGGGTTGGCAGGCTGCTGAACTTCTGAAAGCCCAGTAGCTCATCTGCAAAGTGGGGATAATAATTGCTGCATAATAATTGCTACCGCCAACACTTAACACATAATGATCTCTGTTCCAGTTATTGTATGAGGTGTGGGCAATACCTCGAAGTTGTGTATTTGGTATCTTCTGTTTTTGTTAGCTATTAACTTTTCTGTGGTTGTTCAGTGTGGAATAATAAGCAACCCAAAATGCAGTGGTGGGAAAGAGTAGTTTTATTATGCTTCCATTTCTGTGTCAAGAGTTGCAACAAGGCAGTATCTGGGGGTCTTCACTGACCTGGTTCCTTCTCCTGGGGGTCCTCCGCCATGGGCTAAGTGTGTCCTCATAGATTGGCATGTGGGTCCCAGGAGTGAATGCCCCAAAAGAATTGGTGGAAATGCAGAGCATGATTAGCCTGCCAGGTCACATGGTGTCTGAGGAAGGGATATTAGTCCTCCCTTCTTGTTCTAAGTAGAGCAGGAATGCTGGGGTCAGTGTAAGAAGAGTACAGGGAAGGAGAGATACTGTTGCTGTCACCTTTGAAAGTGTAACATGCCAGTAAAGCAGTCAGGGTCCTCCCGTTGTTCATCGATTTGCTCGAGCAGGCCCAGTAACGTCTCCATCATGAGACTTGTTACTGTGTTTGGCATATTGAATACGTCCCGGGGAGCTTACTGTGTGGGCGAGATACTCTTGGTAGCTTGCCAGGCTCTCCGAGAGGGGTGGAGGAATTGAACTTGGGTCTGCCGGGTTGGCCGCATGCAAGGCAAACGCCCTACCCACTATGCTATCGCTCTAGCCCTTGGCAAAGAAGTACAGAAACAAATGAATTCGATCCCAGCCTGTGCTCCTGTGGCCCCCAGTACCAGCCTGGCCCTGCCCTGATCCCTCCCTTCAACAGATGCAGCGGACACCAGAGAGACTAGATGTTGGAGGGTGGGTGTTGGGGGCAGGAGACCCCAGAATAATGATGCATGGAAAAGACAGGAGGAGGAGGAGGAGGAGGAGGAGGAGGAGGAAGAGGAGCCAGGGCTGGAGCCCATCCAGGCTAACTCACAGAGCACAGGACCTAGGAGCTGCATTTCTGTAGGCAAATGCAGCTCCCAGTGGGCTGGGTTCAGCCCTGAGGAACACCTGAGTGAGTTTAGTAACACCAACAGGGTCTGTGAAGAGATGTGGGCAATCTAAGATGGGGTGGGAGGTTGGGGGGGGGGATGTTGGTGGATGCTAAGTGGTTAGAGCCTGTTCCATCAACTAAAACCTTGCTGGCTAGCTCCTCACCTCCCAGGGATGGAGGGGAGAGAGGGAGAGAGTGTGAGGCGGTGGAGGGAGGAGGGAAAGAGAGGAAGAGAAAGGAAAAGAGAGAGACAGAGAGAGGGAGAATGGAAGTGGGAGAGAGAGGGAGCTAGAGATGGGAAGAGAGGGAGAGAGAAAAAGAGAGCGAGGGAGCTAGAAAGGGAGAGAGAGCTACAGAGGGGGGAGAGAGAGAGAGAAAGAGAGAAAAGTAGAGAAACAGGGAGCGAAAGAGAGAGACAGAGAGAAAGAGAGGCAGAGGGAGAGGGAGAGAAGATAGAGAGAGTTGGAAGACACCCTCAACTCTTTCCTCCCCGCGTCCAAAAAAGATGAACTTTCCTCCCCGGGAGTGAGAGAAAGTTATCATTCGCAGAGAATTAACACCCCCCCCCAAAAAAGTGATTAATGATGCTTCCCTTCCTCCAAATTCCCCGCCACCCCCACTCGGCCTTATCTGGCGGCGGGGAGAGCCGGACAAAGCGCCGGGGCGCCGGGGAGCGGGAGAGGAGAAACAATCAATACCCCTGGCAGGGGGGAGGCGAGGCGCGGCCACTTGTTAGATTGAAGGCTCCTCTCCAGAGGGGCCGGCTCGGGCTGCTAATTAGCGCCGCTGAAAAGGCCGGGCGGCGATCGCGCGGGCTGAAAGGCGGCGGGTACCGCGGCGCGCCCGCGCCCCTGAGCCCGCGCCCGGGCCCCCAACAATGCGGCGGCGGCCGGCGGCTCCCCCGGGCCCCCGCGGGCCGCGCGCGCGCCAGGTGGAGGCGCAGATAAGGCCGGGCCGGGCCGAGGCGCGCTCCCAGGGGCCCCGGGAAAATTTGCAGTTATTATGAAGGAGATGAGACAGATTAAAAGCCCTTGTGTGCGCCGCTCTGCCCCTTTATTTAGTGGCTTCATCTAGGAGATGAAAGAAGTTGGAAATGACTTTTCTCTGGCACTGCGTCGAAGAGCTCCGTGGCACATTTCTTGACTTTATTTCTTCTTTTGTTTCGCGTTTCCTTGCCTTGAGCGCCCCCCCCCCGCGCCCACCTCCCCCACCACTCCCATCCCCATCCCGCCTGCAGCGAAACGGCTTCCCTGAGCCGCCTGCCCGCGGGAAGAGGGGCTGCTAGGACCACCCCAAAGTGGGTGAGGTCCGCGGTGTGGCCCTGGAACCAAGGGGGTCCCCGGGCTAGAGGGGCCTCCGCTGCGGCTGGGCTCCAGTGCGCGTATGTTGGAGTGGGGGGAGGCCGCTTTCTTCTTGCTTGCAGCTAGATTTCCAGGAAGGCAGTGGGTAGTCAAGTCATTTAAGTGGGGGTGGGCCCAAAGGCTCCTTTAAACCTGAGATTTTCTTACCCAGAGGGCGGTGACACTCTGTGCAGAGGCCCCCAAGTTCAAACCCAGACTCCACAGAGCATTATCTGAGACCCTGGAAAGGGCGACGTCTCTGGGCCTGTCTCCCACCTCTAACACGAGGGTGATGCTATGCACTGCAGAGCAATTATCCCTACTTCATCCGGTGAGAGTCCCCATTGCATTACCAGCCCTAGTCTGATATGCCTCCCGACTCACCTGCTTCTTTTGTCTTTGCCTTTTGTGCACCGTCCAGGCCTGGGCCATAGGCCACTGCATTAGTTACCAGCCCCATTCAAATCCAGGTGGGGAAAAATCTGCTGTGTGTTTCTGCTGCTTCTCTGGTCACTCTTGTTCCATCTAGTTACACGCAGGCCTGGACTCTGGTGATGAGAATGTGAATGTGACTGAGGCATGTGGGAGGAATGTGCGTGTGTGAGGGGTGTGTGTGTGTGTGTGGGGGGGGGACAGATTAGTTATCCCACACAGACCCTGCCGACTGCATGTACACAAGCGAAACCCACTGTCTCAGCGTAGATAGGCGGGATTTGTCAGGTAGCTAGGGACTTGCAAGAAATAATAAATGGTGGAGCTGGAGAGACAGTGCTACGTTTAGGGCGCTTGCCTTGCATGCATCTGACCTGGGATTGACCCCCGGTATCCCATATGGTCTCCAAGCACTTCTAAGAGTGATCCCTGAGCACAGAGTCAGGAGTAAGCTCTGAACACAGCCAGGTGTGAGTGTGTGTGTGTGTGTGTGTGTGTGCGCGCGCGCGCAACTAAATATTGGGGTATCTTATTGTTCACGGGTATGACAGCAGACACTGAGTACGCATATTGGTCCTTCCAAGTTTGATACTGCCAAGAATAAAACAAAACAAAACAAAACCCAACCTGAACATCCAGAGCAGTAGCTTCGGGAATCTAGAGCAAGTCAAGGCCAGAGATCATAAAGAAACGACTACAGCAGGTTGGCCCCCCAAAAGGTGACCGTGTTATCAGTGATGAAATAAGTGGTAAAACTGAGATTTTTTTTTTAACTCCTCTTGTCTGAGGTAATTTGGAAGTAAAAAAAGGACTTAATGAACTTATGGATTTGAATAATGAGATTTTTTTTTTCAAACAGAATGTTGAATCAGCTAGCTTGTACTGACTGAATATGATAGAGTATTATGAGAAAGACAGATGCTATAAAAGGAAATGATCAGGTTGTCAGCAGAATTTAGAGGTGTTAAGACAAGTCTGCAATGGTAATGCTCATGCTAAGCCCACAACCCCAAGCTGAAACTTAATGATCATTTAAACTTTTCCAGAAATGAAAGTCAATCAGGGATCAGGTCACCTGACACCCCCTGCCCACTCTTTCGCTTAGCATGACTTCCTTCTTCCTGCTCCCTTCTGCCTACAAAAGCCTTTTTGTATGGTTCCTTGCACATCCGTTCTATCTGCAGGATTTATGGACAAAGCCATTAAAGTCTTTAAAATTTATCGAGTGGAGGGACAAAGAGATAGTACAGGGAAGGGATTTGGGAGTTTATCTTGCTTGTCGCTGACCCTGATTCAATTCCTGGCGCCACCTATGACTCCCAGAACACCGCCAGGAGTGACCCCTGAGTACAGAGCCAAGGGGAAGCTCTGAGTGAAGCCAGATGTGGCTCCAACCCTTCTTCCACCCCCAAATGTACTGAGAGGAAGTCTTGACCATTCCCAGGAGGTTCAGAGTGACTTGGACCAGGGTAACGTGCCTCCAGCCCTCTCAACCTAACACCACAGGACTCTCTCCAGGCCTGTTTGACCATGGCGTTATATTTGTTGCAAGTTACTTGCACTGGCAGATCCCCCAGTAGGCAGGCAGTTGGGCTCATTGTTTTGTTGTTGTTGTTGTAGTTGTTGTTTTTTCTTTTTGGGTCACACCCAGTGATGCACAGGGGTTACTTCTGGCTCTGCATTCAGGAATTACCTCTGACGGTGCTTGGGGGACCATATGGGATACTGGGAATTGAACCTAGATCAGCCGTATGCAAGGCAAACGCCCTACCCGCTGTGCTATTGCTCCAGCCCCAATTGGGCTCATTGTTACAGCTGCTACTCTTGGCTCTGTACAGGTCTTACTGAGTACTCAAGACCGCCAGTTTTTAGCTGCTCCCCAGGCCTGCCTGAATTCAATGTCACGGCTGCTGCTGGACAAGAGCAACTGTGACCCTGGGGCCCTGGTTCAGGCCTGCCTGACCCAAAGCTGCAACCGCTGCAGGACATGGTGCCCTACTTTCCAGCAGTGCTCAGGCCTACTCCAACTCAGTCACAGCTGCTGCCAGGGACTTCCGGCCATGAGCCTTGATCACCACCCATCTCAAATAAAGACCCCCAGCCCCCAACCCTGTAATATTAGGTGTAATTAAGAGCTGGAGGAATTCACAAGCACTGAAGGAAAAAAGAGAAAAGTCTCAAAGAACCATGATGAAGCCTTCAAAAGAACAATCGTTGTGATGATGTTCACCGGAATGAGGAAATCAATGGGAGGGGAACAATAAGGACGGAGAAAGTACAAGAAAAATCCAGCAGAGAGCATTATGCTAAGGAATACTCTAAAAATACAGAGATTCAACAGGAGAATGACAGAAGCCACTGTCACTGTCCTCCCATTGTTCATCGATTTGCTCGAGCAGGCCCAGTAACATCTCCATTTTGAGACTTGTTGTTACT